>OZ023267.1:78732181-79229681 GCA_964006375.1 Tillus elongatus
CAAATGGTTTATCTATTACTGGTTTCGATTTAAAAGATCTGAAGCTCTTGCAATTCTCGATTAATATCAACATATTTTTGGTTGGCTTGCTTTTATCAGGATATCTTGACGCATATCCAGCACAGGTTCTCGTTGTAACTTTAGTGCATTCTCCATGAACAATTAACAAATTTAAGTAGTTTTCATTGGTACAACCCAAACGTGCCATAATAAATTGAAAATTCACAAATATACACAGGAAAATCTCAAAACTATACGACTTAGCTAGTTTGACCACTCTGTGATAATTTAGATGACATTTATTCTCATGGCCAACCCATTAATTACAGAAATCTCAGAAAACAGCGTCAATGACATAAAAACTGTTACATTTAGGTATAGAGAGCAAACACAAACTTACCCTCTTTTTAGTAGGAGTCCCACAAAATTTAAAAAAAATGGCTGATTTTGTTTAAAAAAATGAAGATGTTCCATATTTTTCGATTTAAACTTTTGACGATTTTTGTAGTCAACCTGTGATGAACACTAATAAATACAATTTGTAGAACCCAATTTATCACAACACAGTTTTAAGTCCTGACGATAGTTTCGCTAACAAAGTTAGCGTCATCAGAAGGATGAGTATATGATGAGTATTCATAGGAATACTACTATACATCAGCTAAATGATCTACGAATACTTGCTTCACGTGGAAGTCTTATTATTAGTCATATCGTCAGTATTCAGTACTTGTTTAATGTGATATTTAGTCTAGCGTTCCTATCTGAAAAAACAATCCTGGCCTAATGGGGCTGGGTTGTTTCAGAATTTAATTCCTGTATTTGCCAACTGTGGCAAGAATCTTTTCGAATAGCGTTTCCGTCAGTTAATTTAGTAATTTTGTTAAAGTGATAATCGTATTTTAGGACAGCGTTTCTGTTAGACAGACTACTTGCCTCCTGTCGCATTATTATGTTCGATTTTAATTATGTGAAAGCTCAGTTAAAGTAAATAAATTCCCAATGCCCGTCTGCATGTCTCTACGTTTTATCCATTACTGTGTTGCAGCAATAACCTTAAACCAAACTCATATTATATTGGATGATCTAAATAAGAGGATAACTTTGTTTATCTTCGACAATGTGTGGATCCTAACTAGAATGAGAAGTATTACAAAACTTATTTACATCAATTAAGTTTTCACATAATCAAGATCGAACATCACTTGAGCTAAATTCGTTTGATCTTATAAATTTGTCGCAAAGTAAAGACGCCAGAGGTACAAATAAACCCATCCATAAAATCTGTGCCTGAATAATTTTATAGAAAAATAACCGACTATAGCCTAAAAGTATCGAGGGGTTTCAATAACAGTATTTTATTAAATCGGTGACATAAGTCTTAAACTGCCAGCAAATAATGTTTTGGCAACTAGTTATTAGTATTCTGTCGCAAAGTAAATAGTTAATTGAAAAATTTTAAGATCAGAGTTGCGACTATGTAATATACTGTGTTGACAATAAAAATATCAAAGATTCTGGTTGTAACGTCATTCCATAAACTAAGAATCAGCTATGACTGATGCATCACGACGTCATGCTGTACACAGTTACAGCCCGTAAAATCAAACGTTCAATGATCATTCTGCCCAAAGTTCAATGTAATTGCGTCCCCTTTGGAAATCATCCCTGTCATAATAGTATTGTTTCCCAGATAACAATGGCCATAAATCCATAACTGTAACGATCTGTTCCGGATTTCAATGTTCTGCTTCCTCATATTGAATTTTTCACTTAATCTCTACTGTCTGCCACCCCAATAGAATAACTTCTCTATTGAATTATAGCCTGGATTACGGTTTCGAGGGAAAAACAAGAGATACGTTTATTACTGTTTTTGGGGGCCAATAGTCATGGATATGATAAATACACCTAGAATTAATTTTGTTTTATTCAGAGAAAAGTATTTTACTGTTGCAATTAATGTGCCACATTTTATCTAAATTTTATGCATATATTGAACGTATATCCACTAAATAGTAAAAAATAATTTCTCCCGATACTAACCGATTTTGTTTAGATGCAGTTCTCTCGTCTGTTTGGATAGATCACATTTTGCGACATGGAGTCCTATTATTTCGAGTAGTTAAAATTCTGAAAACGTGGATCTAAGATTTTTTAACGCTGCCTTTTCATTTAAATTATTTCTACTAACATAACCTACCTTTTTATACAGGTCTTGGCTTGCTGATATTATGCTTTATTCAAATAGGACAGTGTATTTTATTGCATTTTAGTGAATTTTTGTGGCAAAAATTCGCTGATAAGGACTCGCGACTTTAAAATTTTTGATAAATTTCTTCAAATGATGCAATGCATGTAGGATATGTTAAAATAATACTAATTAATTAATCAGATTACATCTGTATAAAACACAGACATATATGTGTAGGTTATACAGTCAGGGGGGGGGGGGGGGTGATCGTGTAATAAATATTAACAGGCAAGTCAGGACACCTTACGGTGTATGTTGTCAAAACAAAATTTTAAAAGAATATTGGGTAAAAAGAGATTTAGATAAGAAAACCGGGAAAGTTTTTTTTACAAAATGTGCAGACAAGGGGAAAGGCGAATGATTATAACTTGATAAACAGTGATCCACCTTAAAATGTAATAGGTATAAGGCCAATATGTATATGTAAAGTGCCAATTAAACCAAAAGAAAGGACAAATTATGAATTAAAGTACAAGACAATTTAAAAAAAACAAGTGTTTATGTATGAACTGTGCACCCTTTTAACAAGCCAGGAAAATATTATAAAGAGACAGTAGCAGTATAGGGTTAAGAATTTACAAATATAAGAATTTCTAGTAAATAAGGTTGGTTTAGATGGATGCCAATTTTAGGTTAAGGAAGGCTACCAGAAATAGTGTAAATTTATATGTATAGATTAATGTAGTGAATGAATGGTAAAAGTATCACGAGGTTACCTAGGAAATGACTATACAAACAGAAAAAATAGGAATTTTTGAAGAAGATAGCAGGCTATAGAAAATTTTCGTTGACAAGAAGTCGTGGTTAGGTAAAAACGATAACGACTCTCTTGAAAAAAGTTTAAAAAGGCAGAAGCGTCGATTTGAAAGTGACTCAGAAAAAACTACCGTAAAACGATTTTCAAAGCCTAGCAGAAGGTGAATGTCAATAGGAATTGAAGCTTGAGCATCGTGGGAGAGACAATAGTAAGTTTTTTAAAACCATATAAACTACTTACATGTTCAAATAAAGAAAACCTCTGAGAGTGAGTACAAAGCAGGAAACCCAGCATCAGCTGTTCAACACTAAAACAGTCCATTTTCTACGTAGGAGAACCATAAACAACTAGGGAACAAATATAGGAAGGTTCCATCAACTTGTATAAACGTCAGCCATCTTTCTTGTGGCATAATATTTAGCAAGAAAGGCCTACCAATACGTCATCTAGCTGACGGCTTTGCCAATCATTCAGTTGGGGTTAGACAACCAGTAATACAAGTAAACGGTTGTGTGTAACATTTGAGGTAGGATAAGTACCAAAGATATTGAAATATCGTTGTTATATGTATATTGATAAAAAAAAGTGATCATTAATAAGTAAAACCAAACAAATAAAAATTTTGAAGAAGTAAATTTTAATAAGAGATAAAGGCCAAGTTTCTAGGGGTTCATAAAATCATTACTAATAAAAGTTTGATATAAGTAATTAAGTAGATATTAGTAGCATTATTGTCATATTTGTTTTGATAAAATTAAAGTTGCGTTGTTGGTCATCAGAAAAAAAAAAGAAAATCATTGCCTATTTATTTATTTATCTGTAGAAGTATATATATATATATATATATATATATATATATATATATATATATATATATATATATATATATATATATATATATATATATATATATATATATATATATATATATATATATATGAACTCAATAAAAGATAACAAAGGGAAAAGAAAACAAAATATCTTAAATGTAATATACTGGGTGACAATAAAAAAGAATTTTTTTAAATAAAAAGATTAGGTTTAGTGCTTGGAATCCAAAGTAACGATCCTGAGATTTGCTGATTGCTAGCTGAGGTGAACAATGACAGGTAAAATAACAATAAAAGCATTGTATTCGCCAATAAAAGGGGTAAACACACACACACATATATATATATATATATATATATATATATATATATATATATATATATATATATATATATATATATATATATATATATATATAGACACAACTCTCAAAAAGACACAAAAATACACAATAGAAAACTACATACAACTTTAAAAATTTCATATAAAACATATCCTTAAAATCTAACAATATAAATTTGTATGAATAAATATAATCAAAATAAATAATCTATCTATTGGCGTCCATAATCCTGGGGCAAGTAATAACTATTATATTTCAATATTAAAAAAATCAACAAGAACAACATATCAATATATATATATATATATATATATATATATATATATATATATATATATATATATATATATATATATATATATATATATATATATATATATATATATATATATGTATGTATGTATGTATGTATGTATGTATCACACCGATAACTCAACAAATAATGATTGTGATTACACTTTGTGCGTCCCTCTAACGAGTGGCTTGGATAAGTTTCTTAGCCAGGAAAATCTGACCAGTTTTTTCCAAGAGAATTTTGTTTTTTTTTTCCTGTAAAATGTTTGTATTCCAGAAAATGCCAAAGTTATAGCCACCGAATTTGGTATGCAGGTGTATATTATAAAAAGTCGACCACATGCCAAAATTTAGATCATTAAGTTAAAAAATCTCGGGACGCAGCAAGTGCGTTATGGTAGTGAATTTTCATAAAACTATTTTTTAATAGCAATAATGTGTGTTTTTTTAAGAAAGCAGGCATCAAATTTGGTTACCAGTATAACCTATATAGTAAAACCAATGTGCCATGTTTCATCAAAATAACTTTAATGTTTGAAAATGTAAAAAAAATTCCAAAAGTAAACTTAAAGTGTTCCCGAAAAAACTCGTTTTTGGTCAACCTTATAGGTTAATAGCAAATTGAGCTATTCAAATATTAAGCATTTGATCAAAATTAGCTACCATAACGCACTTACTGCGTCCAGAATTTTTGTTCTTACAAACATGCATTATATTTCGATGGAAAATACAAAAATGCAATAGCATAAGGCGTGTTTGATTAAAAAAAAAGAAAATTTGTATCACCAACGACTTATGGGCCAGCCTGTGATTGTAGAAATAATTTTTAAGATGTAGTTTAAGACATCCTATAATTAATATATACAATTTTTTTTCATATCTGGTATAATAACAGATATATTAAGCTTTATTGATTTTTTTTACGAAAATTCTACAAAAATTATATACTATTAACGATAAACTCTATAGCTAAGATTACTGCCAAGCGTCAGAGAAAGGGTCTATTTGAAATGAATTTTCTGGAAACATTTTAGTAAAATGAAGGACAATGACGGTTGAAACTAAGACTTCAGGGTTTGTAAAACATTCTTCTTGAGACATTTTATTTCCATAGCCCGTATTAGATTCAAGTTCTTTTCCTAAATGTTGCCAATTTTGACGTTTAAATCGCAACTTTGACGTTTTGTGAAAACCCCCAATTTATTTTTGTTTAAATGCCTATAACTTTTTTGTCTTTTGACCTATAGAGCTAAATTTTGGTAGGTAACTTGTCTATAATGATATAAACCCGCGTATAAAATTTGCTTGCCCTTACTTTTATAATTTTGGAGATATAAATTTTTTTCGAAAGAAAACACAAAATTTTCCGGGAAAACCTTGTCGGATTTTCCTGGATAACGAACATATCCAAGCCACTTGCAAAAGGAAGGTACTTACCAATTTTGACGTTTAAAATCGCAATTTTGACGTTTTGAGGAGAACCCAAATTTTTTTTTGTGAATGCCTGTAACTTTTTTGTCATTTAACCTACGGAGCTAAATTTTAGTAGGTAACTTTCTTCTAATGATATAAACCCGCGCATGAAATTTGATTGCCCTTACTTTGTTAATTTTGGAGATATAAATTTTTTTCGATTTTTTTCGAAAGAAAACACAAAATTTTCCGGGAAAACCTCAGCGGATTTTCCTGGCTAACGAGCTTATCCAAGCGACTTGCGAAAGGAAGGTATGTGCTAAATTTTATCAAAATAGGTCCATTAATTTTTAAGTTATAGGTGTGACACATAAATATATACATATATATATATATATATATATATATATATATATATATATATATATATATATATATATATATATATAAAGTCTGAAACTGACCTCGGATTTGGGTTCCGGGGGTCCTAAATAGCGCTCATTTGAAGAAATTTTTTTTAAAATTCGAAAGTCGAGATCTCCTCATTAGTGATTTTTTTTAAAGAAAATTCACTAAAAAAAGCTACAGACATTTAAAAGAAAATGGGTGCCACTAATGACCAGATAACCGCACAAAACCAAAATATTTTTTATGGTTAACAAAACCTATTGTATATTACAGACAACGATGAGGTTTTTTGGCGTACAAAAGTGAACCAATAGCAGAAAAATCACTTTGAAAGTTTTATAGTGTTTTTCCTTAAAAAGCCAGAGTCGCTACTTGGCAACTTTTAGGAAAAGGACCTGAAACAAATCCGGTTATGTAAAGAAAACGTCGCGAAAAGTGTATTTTACAAAGCCTTAAGATTCAGATTCAACCGTCATTGTCCTTCATTTTACCAAAATGTAACCAAACTAAGTGTCACCAATGGTAAGTTTGTCATTATTAACAATACAAAATTGTTTAAGTTAGCAAACTGGTAGTATTTCCAACGTTCTTTAAGGTAGAAAAATACAAAACAATTAAGCACTATGAGTTTGATAGATATTTTCTGTTGGAAAGATAATATACAGGAGTTACCTAAATGCGAAAGAGTGCCATATCATTTTCAAACTAAAAAAACACGATGCTCAATTATTGTTTTATGCATTCTTAACCAATGTTGAACGCTTGATTTGGATAACCCTATATATACATACATATATATATATATATATATATATATATATATATATATATATATATATATATATATATATATATATATATATATATATATATATATATATATATATATATATATAGTTAAATAAGGCCCTTTTGGCTTTATGATAAAAAATAATTTATTTAAACCCAAAAAGTACTATTAATTAACAAAGTGATTAATTACAAGTTACAACTAACGAACTATGAATGTTGTTAATCGTGGACAAGTAAAGAATGAATCTAAGTCTAAATTAACTCATACTTATAAACTAGGATTGATTATGCGGCGGTTTCTGATTGAACTCTGTGACCGCCTGAGGTCGATGTCATTGCTGACTGGACTATATCGGAACGGATATCGTGGCATTGTTCTTTTATGGTTGCCATATACAGGGCGATGTAATTATACAGGGTGACATAATTCCTCCACCCTTAGTGTGAAGAACGTCCTCGTTCTTTCCGGTGGGCTCTTCTTGGTGTAAGTTTGCTCTTGGACTTGTGCTGCACGGCTTTCTTCTTAACTGTCTGCTGAAGATGTAGCACAGGATGACCATTAGGATGACTGTGATTATGGTAGTCATTCCCATGTGTATTGAATGTACCAAGGATGCAGTATATTATAGTGCTTCTTTTTCTCCATCTGACTTTTTAATTTGCTGGCTTCTTGGAGATGTATAGGGTTGAATCTGATGAGATGTTGCGGCTGTGACTGTAGGGGTTGTATCAACTCAGGTACCCATGTAATCTTTGGATTGGTTTTTCCATAAGTTGCGGTTCATGGATATTTGACATTTTCCTGGTTGTCTATGAGGGTGTTATTGTGGTGGTCCATCTATCTGATCTTGATGGCATTCTTTAGTGATACTGGTTTTCTGATGGTAATGTTCTTAGGTAAACCAAAGCAGATGATACAAGGACTTTATTGTTTTGGGTTATTGGAACAATTAGGAATTAAGATCTTGGAATAGGAAGTTTAGGAGATAACAGTTGTGTCTTTTAAATATAAACATTAAATTTGGTGAAATCAAAAAATTTAAAAATGTGATTTTAGTGGAAAATAATTAATCCTCATTATGATTAAGCTTAAATATTTCCTATATTGGTTAACTGATTAAAATTAAGTAAAGTTGTTCCTTGTAATACTTTTATACTTTCTGATAATTCCTAACTTGGTATTATTTGAAATTCTATGACAGCCTTATATTCCGTTTTATTTTGCATTACATCTAAGGTGTTTTTTTTACTCTAAATTTTTGTTTATTGAAACTTAATCTTTTTCTAATCTGTGAGTCATGATATTACTGAATGATTTTAAGTTATTGAACGGAACCATCATCTCATTCTCATTTGCATAAAATAAATGTATGTTTTTTTTGTTTGTTGATTTCTTTTAGATTTTCTTCTTCTAAATTTGCCAGTGGTTATTCTTATAATTGATCTTGCACCATCTATGAGGTTTATTTTGTCCCTAATATGTGTAAGCTTTTGTAATTTAATGTATGTGGCTTTTAATTGGCTGTTTTAAATCTGTTATGTTATTTATTAATTGAATTAAATGAATTTGATATTCTGATAAGTGTTGGGTATTAATTAATAATAATAGTATTATAAAAACAGTAATATTTAATTATAGTTTTCTTCTATAAGTGTGGGATTGAAGTAAAGTAAAAACTAAGATAATGATTTAGGATTTTGGCGATTTTGACATACTCTTGAATTAGCCATTAGTTTGGATGGTTTGAAGTTGAAGGAGTAGGGCTGTCCTCAGACATAGGCACAGCAGGCTCTAAAGAAGGAAATTTCTTTCGTGCTCTTTTAGTCTTATTAATATGAGCGGTTTGCTTTCTCGAATGGGGAAGAAGTATTTTATTGCGAGGTAATTGTATAGGATCGGAATGAATTTTGTAAAGGGGATCAGCTTTTCTGACTGGTGGTACTCTTACTGCAACATTTTCTTCATTAATTTGGATATTTTGTTCTCGAGTTTCGTTGATTTTCTCGAGACGCTCTGTTGCTTTTTGCTTTTGCTTTTCATAAATAGACTGGTAAAATGGAAGTATTTCTTTTAAGCGTCTATTGTTATATTCTTCGAGAACTGTTTGATGGGGATCAATGGGTGGTATGTCATCATATGGGCCATAGAGCAGTTTGAAAGGGGAGTGACCTGTCGAAGAATGTATAGATTGGTTGTAGATCAATACAGCTGTGATCATGAAAGACTGAGGGCTTTCGTTTGGATTTTGATTTTTCAGGACACGTATTTTTTCTAGTAGTGTCGACTGTAAAAGTTCTACAGGAGAATTTGAATTAGGGTTCTGAGGGGTAGTAATGTGCAAATCAATTTTAAACATGGAACAGAACTCTTTGAGTACAACATTTTTGAGTTCTCGGTCAGAATTGGAGACAATCTTAGAAGGGTAGTTATGATGAGAGAAGAAGTGACGTAGTTTGTTAACGATGGTCAGGGCCGTAGTATCGATAATGTAATATGCTTGGGCATACTTACTGAACAGATCGACAATGGTTAAGAATTTGCAGTTATCAAAGCTGAATACGTCAAGGTGTATAACTTCGAAGGGTCTAGAAGCAATCAAGGGTCCTTGAGACGGAGTTTTATACGGGTTACGATCATATTTCGATTGAAGACATACATCACATTTATTAATAAAATCATCAATTTGGATTTTCATGTTGGGCCAATAAAATTTTGTTTTTAATTGTGCGTACGTTTCGTTAGTGCCGTTATGGTTTTGTTCGTGATACTCTTGGATCGTTCTTTTTTGTTCTGTAGTTTTTGTTACGTCTTGTAATCGTTTTGTACATTTAATTATTTTAACCGAACTATTGAAAACATTGGAAGCTATTATTCTAAAGTAATGTTCGAGTTGTCGGTCTAAGAATAATATACCGTAATTATTATTAGGGTTGATGTAAGATTTTAAGAAGTCAGTCATCTGTTGTAGTTCGTGTTGTCTTTGGATGTATACTCTGTAGCATTTGTTTTTAAATAAGTTGTCTGTCTTTATTTCGTTATGAGGTCCGTAATACATAATTATCTGATATTTGAAGTGATTTAAAGGGTTTTCAGAAATGGGCATAGTAAAGACGGGGTTTTCTGCAGAAGTGTGTTGTGTTTGTGAGTCAGAATGTCGTTCGTCTTTCTGAATGTTAATACCTAAATCTTTAAGATCGTCGTCGTTTAATACTCTAAGCTCCGATGGATCTAGATTATTGAAAATTGATGCCAGATCATCGTCGTCCTCAACTGCGTTGATTTCGACACGAGATAAAGCATCGGCTACTACGTTTTCTTTACCTCTCTTATATTTAATTTCGTAGTCGAATTCTTCTAATTTCAAACGCCATTTCACTAAACGTGAATTTGGCTCTTTAATAGAAAATAACCATACAAGTGGTTTATGATCGGTTTCGATCGTAAATTTGTTTCCAAAAAGGTAAGGCCTAAAGTGCTTAGTATTTTCGACTATTGAAAGGAGTTCCTTCTCAATTGTTGAGTAGTTCCTTTCAGCGGAATTTAGTGTGCGGCTATGGTAAGCTATGGGCTTGTCGTTTTGTGACAAAACGCCTCCTATAGCGATATTACTAGCGTCAGTAGTCAGGTGAAAAGTTTTTGTAAAGTCTGGATACGTCAGTATAGGTGAATTTGTAATAAGTTTTTTGGCTTGTCTGAAGGCATTTACATACTCTGTATCGTTAATGTCAATTTTGAAGTCTCTCTTAAGGCATTTGGTTAAGGGGAATAAGATTTTTGCGAAATTATTAATGAAGCGGCGGTAATAGCCTATCAAACTGAGAAATGATTTTAATTCTTTTTGAGACTTGGGTATAGGAAAATCTTGTATACATTTAATTTTGTTCGGATTTGCTTTTACCTGGTCTTTTGTGACGATATGTCCTAAAAACTCAACTTCTTTTCTAAGGAATTCGGATTTGTTTAATTGTACCTTTAAGTTAACGTCCCGTAATTTTTGGAAAATTTGTTTAATATGGAGAAGGTGTTCCTGAAGGGATTTAGAAAATATTATAATATTATCCATGTAGACAAAACAGCTTTTGTATAGGAATTCTTTTAAAACATCATGCATTACTTTTTTGAAGGTTATGGCCGAATTACGGAGACCATGGGGTATTTTCACGTACCTACTCATAATGGCCGTTATTTACGCTGAAGGCTGTTTTTTCACTACTTTCGGGAGTTAATTCGATCTGATGAAATCCTGGTGCCAATTCGAGGGTAGTAAAATATGTACATTTTCCTAAATTATTTAGAATCTCGTCGACTTTTGGTAAGGGGTATTTTTCAGTTATGGTTTTCTCGTTAAGCTTCCTATAATCCACAACTAATCGCCATTTTGTCTTTTCTGGTGAGTTTACTTTCTTTGAAATAATCCATACCGGAGAGGAATAAGGGGATATAGAAGGCCTAATAATTTTATTATCCAATAAATTTTGAATTTCCTTTTGTATTTCAATGTTCAAGTGGTAGGGGTGTCTGTATGATTTTACATGTATTGGTTCGTCATCTTTTGTTCGTATGTCATGTTTAACACAGTTGGTAAACGTAAGGTCACTGTTTTCATGGTAAAATATGTTTTTGTATTTGTGACATAAAGAAAATAATCTTGACTTTTCTTCGGCGTTGAGATGCTCTACTCTTAATTGTTTTAAAATGTTAGGTTGGTTGTGTTTTATTGTTTCGTTCAGTTCGTAATAGTTTTGTAAAGGAGTGACTTTAATTCGTTCGTTGAAGTAAACTTCGACGTTGTCAGATGTATTTTTTGTAATGGGAATTGTGCAAATGCCAGAATGAGAAGTAGCTATAGCTTCTTCTACAGTTACGGTGTTGTCGGATAGTTGGGGAATCAGAACGGTTCCATTTTCTACGTTAACAGGAATTTTGATACTATTTACGCATATTTGTTTAAAGGGCTTAACATTTTGAGGGTTAAGTTCGAAATAGAAAGGGATCTCTGTCTTGCCTAACGTTATAGTCTGTGTCTCGTAGTTTATACGTGCTTTCAATTTCTGGAAGTGAGCAGAACCGATCAAGGCGTCGAAACGATCATGCCATTGCATGACATGAAAATCGAAGGGAAATTTAATGCCATATTCTTGCAATATAGGGAACTGAATGTTATCAATACCTCTGGAAATTTTGCCAACGGATTTCATGGCGAAGGGTTTCTGATAGAGATATTCGCTGAAAAATTCGTAGGCCGGACCTGGATTCATGATGCTATCAGACGCACCACTGTCAATGAGTATTTGTAGGCCTAAAGAGGGTAAACAGAAGAAGGGTAGTTTTGGGTTGCATGGCAATATTATTTAAGTCAAGTTTTATAGTGTTTCCGAGGCTGTATTGTGAAAATCCTGATTTTCACTATACGGTTCCTCTGGTTCCTGGAGTTCCTTGTTATAGAAGTCCTCATCAGGTTGATAATCATTATCATCCTGGTATAAATAGTCAGGCTCTTGTTCCTGCTCTTGAAAAGTTTGGTTGTTGTTTATTTGAGGAATTGGGTGATTTGTACGAGGGCGATTGTTTGTTAGGTTAGTAGAAATTGACATAGGGGTTGCTTGATTAATTCTTCTTCCGAAGACTTGTGAATTAGTGGGATAATTTCTTTGTTGCGGAATTGGTCTTAAGTTTGAGATAGGTCGGCTTGGAAAGGGTTGTCGAAACGTTGGTTGTGACTTTGTGGGGGTATTCTCTGGAAATTGGGCCGATAGTTATAATTTTGTTGGGGTATTCTCTGGAAATCGGGCTGATGGTTATAATTTTGTTGAGGTATTTTCCGGAAATTGGGGTAGAAGTCGTTTATTTTTCTATTAATTGTGTGTGTTTTTTGTTGCTGAGGATGCTTGTCGTTTTGACGGAAATGAGATTCATCTTTGTCTTTTATGACTTTTAGGAAATTTACTTGCATCTGCTCGTTATCAATGCGATGTCATTCGAGCAACGCTGTTTCTAAATTAGGGATGTTTAATAACCGTAAGTGACTGTGATATGGTTCGGCTATTCCTATTTTGAAAGAAGTAACAGCTGCTGTTTCGTATTGCTGTTTCTTGTAGGTTTTTATAATGTCGTCTAGGGCTTGTAGGGAAATATGTTCGTTTAACATTTTTAATTTGTCTTGTATAGTGTTGTAAAAATCAGTGGCTGTTTGAGTTTTACGCATGAAACTAGTCCGTAGATCTGTCATTAAAAGGTCTTCTGATCTAGGGTCTGTATATTGGGCCTTAAGGGCATTTTCAATATTTTGCCAAGAAATGTCGTCTAGTTTCATAAGTATATCTCGGCTTCACCTGTGATTTTGGCCTTAATGAATTCAATAATCATTCGGTTACAATGTAGGTCGTCAGGTGTGTCGCCTTGTCTTTTGTAACATAGGATATAAGTGCGGCATTGATTCAGAAAATATGCTAATTGTTTTTGTCCGCCAATGTACTCGGGAATCATTGCCGAAGCTTGACAGATTTGGGTGATTGATGCCTCTGACATGTTTTGGAAATTAGGGGTTTCTGATGAATTAAAATTGCGTGAATCTGGGGTAAAATTTGGCAAGATGCTTTCTGGAATTCGGGTAAATCTTATGGGAGACCTTTCACGAAGGCTCATGTAATGTATTAATAGATATAAAGGAGATTTCCTTTTTTTATTATTATTAATTACAGGATAATAAGGGTATAAAATTATTAATTTTTTTGTTGTAATAAATGGATAAAATTTGTAATTAATAGAATAATAATCAATCCTTAAAATAAATGCTTAATTCTAAAGGTAATCAATAATTTATAACTAAAAGAATAATAATACGGCGCAAAATTATTATAACTGCATAAAATCTTAATGCTTTAAAATATTTCCGTTAAAATTGTTTATCTAGAGAGTTTTTAATTACAGTGGATATTTATACGATAAAAATTTACTCTAATTGTACTAAATGTTTTAATTTCTACGCTAACAATGCTTGCTTGTTATAATGTCTATTACAAAAGCGTTTTATCTAGTTACAACGGATCACACGATTCTGTTGAAATTGAATCTTGTATAATATCGCGTCTGTAAAGTTTTTTATTTTGTCATCAGTTTTTTACGTACAATGACTGAATATCAAATTAAATGCGACGGTTAACTAAGTGCATGCAGTGTTTTTATTAAACAACGACTAACTTGTGATACTGAGTTAATTTGAGAGAAATTTCATTAGATAAAATATATTTATTAACGTAATTATCATTTAATGCTATGAATTTGTTAAACTGTATAAAAATAATTCTGCTTTATTTAATGTATTTTCGAAAAATTAAATTTGAAAATACAGTAAAAATGCTTGTCTTTATAACTTGTACTATGAAAAAGTACCTTGTAATAATATCAATAATTATTCGTTTAAAAAATAAGGCTTGTATCTAGTAAATTAAAGGAAATTTGTTAACGCTATTAACAAAATATTAATTATAATAGGTATCACGAAAGAAGATAGCTTTGTGATAATATTAATAATTATTAATAATCAATTATAGGGCATTTATGAAAAAAAGGATTTTTATGATGCCTTAAATATAAGTATTGCCAAAGAAAAACTTTGTGAATACTAAAAATAATTTGTATTTACGAAAAATGAATTTTGCAAATACATAAAAGACACAATTGCATAGGAAATGAAAGAAATGGAACAACTTACAGAAGGGAAACTGCTTTGTTGGTCATCTATGGCTTTTCTTCCAATGCCCTTGCTCTTTCTTCTTGAATGGTTCTTCCAGCACAAACGTTTAAAAACGACCGACAATTTTGCTACTTTTAGGTTGCCAAAACGTCGTTACTGGATACAGTTCGCAGCGCCAGTTAAATAAGGCCCTTTTGGCTTTATGATAAAAAATAATTTATTTAAACCCAAAAAGTACTATTAATTAACAAAGTGATTAATTACAAGTTACAACTAACGAACTATGAATGTTGTTAATCGTGGACAAGTAAAGAATGAATCTAAGTATAAATTAACTCATACTTATAAACTAGGATTGATTATGCGGCGGTTTCTGATTGAACTCTGTGACCGCCTGAGGTCGATGTCATTGCTGACTGGACTATATCGGAACGGATATCGTGGCATTGTTCTTTTATGGTTGCCATATACAGGGCGATGTAATTATACAGGGTGACATAATTATATATATATATATATATATATATATATATATATATATATATATATATATATATATATATATATATATATATATATATATATATATATATATATATATATATATATATATATATATATATATTTAAATTTGGGTGCGGATTGTATTGGCTCTAGAGTGCGAACGTCTAATGGATATTTTGCAAATTCCTATATTAGTGTAAACGGAGACTTTAACAACAGGTTTAGCTTTTCGAATATTTTATCACCATCTTATAATCTAAGTATATTTTGAGCACATATGTGTGGTTAAAGGGAAACGAATCAAAATTTTCCTATATATTTCTGACTGATGCTTATGTAGTTTAAACGAAATGTTATAAAGAATTCGCTTATAGAGTGATCTTGATTTCTTAACTTTTCTTTAAAAGAGCGCGTAGGGGCACCACCAGATCTGAGTTCATTTTTGTGAATAACCGCTGTTTTCAATCGTTTACTATGCCCCCTTGTTTCGCTGAAGATTTCTCTTCAATAACTTACTGGCTCAGTTGCATTCTTTTGAAAGTGCACCCCTGACCCATTGACTGTCCTTGATTAGTCGCCACTTTATCGACGACGCCGATCTCAATTTTCGTTTTGATTAAGCAGTTTGGATGAAAATATTAAATACGGATTGCTCGTTCAATAGATCTTTTAATTCTCCAGATTTCGACCTATTTTTTTCCTAAGAACATCTGCTAGATTGCTATCGAGTCTGAGCAAGCCAAATTTATTTTCTCTTATTACTGTTATTTTGTTTGACAGTGCTTATTTTAGTTTCAACATTCCAACAAGTCATAGTGAGATTTTCTCTATGTTCTGAAGAACGTGATATATTCGTTTTCCGTACAGTGGTATGGCAGCTCAGATGTAATCTCATGGAATCGCTTATGTAACAGTAGTGTTTTATTGTTTCTAAGATACAAGTTTCGGGGTGGTTTAACAAGTATTTTAGCGTTGTTTTGCTGACCTGTACGATGTTAACCAATGATGCTTTCCAGAATAGTTTTCTCTCCACCAACTTCCACATTTGAATCACCCATAACCAGAAGATTTATCACTTTATTTAATATTCTTTACTGCTGCTAAAAACGGCTAATTAAACGCGCTTAACACTTGGTGTTCTGCTTGTTTCTTTGAGGCAAATAATTAGATGTATGTCATATTGCGCACTTTAGAACGGAATTGCGTTAAGACTATCTTGTGTGATATTGGTTGTCATATTAACAGACTACCCTTTGTTTTTCAGTGAATAAGAGGCTCAGTCGACTTTTTCGTTGCCTATCTGTAGGGTTTTTAAGTAGACTAGCATTTCACCACTACTTGCAGTGAACCCATTCGACCAAAGACTTCCATTTCGCATCTAGTTAATTATTTTATTACCTTGGCTAATATAGTTGATCTGCTAAGCGCAACTATCTTCCATATTTTAAATTATGTTATTATTAAGGTACCTTTCTCTATACTTTATATTTACTATCTGTAAAGACTTGAACTAAAACCAAGATGTTTTATAAAAAATCTAACACTTTTTTTCCTTCAGGTATTTAAGAAAATTTACTACAGATCATGGAACTACCGTTTACCAAGAGTCTACAACCAGGTTTTCAATAATCGGTAAAATATAATTATTGTTCTGTTAACCCAGCATAGGAATTGTACCTGTAAGGCCTTAAGTTTCTATGAAAATTTTACATGCTGTATAATCTCTTTCACATATTGACAAATCAAATAGTTCCGCAAACGAAATAGGCGATTGTCAACGTTTTATTTGTATAAAATATCGAAAGGCCTGTTGCCAAATGAGAGAAATCTCGAGATCAATCAAACTAAACAGAAAAATAGTCAATTCATCTTTATTTTTAATTTCTTAAATAATATCTTGTCTTTCATCATTTTGAAAATAGACCAGCATTTTATTTGCTGACAAAGCTGCAAAAAGCATACCTTGTGGATTTATAATTTATTAGAACAATCAGGAGGGTCTTTAGCAAAAAATATATTTGTTTAAATAAAAGTGTGCTAGGTTAAGAAATAATTAAGAAAAACTCTCCTTTTGTTTTTCGAGACTAGCTATTAAATAATAAATGCAAAAACCATTGTGAGATGTACGACAGGGTCGCCGTTTCGGTTGCCGAATCAGTTATTATGCTGTCACCACAGCTCCAAATAACACAATACGCTATAAAATACAGACTGTGTACAACCAACTGTAGACTAAATGCAGACAATGCATTTAATATTATTAAATTAATACTACCTGGTTCTGCACCGAGATGGTGACCCTGTCGTGTATCAATGTTCTAGGAGGCTGGCTACCATAACCGTATTATTTTATAGGTGGTTTCTTGCTGTAATTAGTATACCGTACTGATGAGCTCTAATCAGAGCGAAACCAGCCTGAGGTTCTAATTATGATGAGAATACATCTAACCTTAAATAAATGCAAAAATAACCAAAAACTCTTTCCGTTGACTTCAAGCAGCTTGAGAGAATTGTTTTTTCGTGTGGTGGAGACAGCTTTTACTGGCTCTATCGCAGTGGCGACTTTGACGTCGAGATTAAATATTCTTTCTGGAGAAAATTTTGAACATTGAAGCAATTTTTGACAGTTTCCTTTCCGGTTCCTGCAGGAAAAGCGTTGTGTAACGTTCAGTATCCTTGTCGTCGTCTTTTGCCTGCCTTTTTTGGTGCCATTCGGGATGAATTTGACAGCTAGCCGAGCGGAAGCATATTTATATAATAACTTCTGGTGATGGAGATATGTAAGTCCTCAATTTAAGTCATAACATTTCCTAATATATGTTTCTCACTCAGATTCTTGCCCTGTGTATTCTCGTATTTGTTCCAATTATTAAGGGGCTTTTTCACCGTCATGGCCAGTTACCCAAATTTTGTAATTTTTTCCGCAAATACTCTTTGTTTTTATGTGATATCCTTTTTACTTAACTTTGTAACGCTAATCTCTTTATTCTACTAATACCGGCGGCCTCTCTTTTAGATTAAATACTACTAAAATATTCAATACTTCCATGCTTGGAGCTATTTTTATTTACTTTATTCCTACTGGCTTTTAAGATTGGTTTTCAAGGCACGTTCGGTTGCAGTTGAAAACAGTTTAAAACATATGGCTAAATTCTGCCTCGGCTGAATGTACACCAGGTGCAGGTGGACAAATGCTCCCCAAGCGTATATTGCTAATAAATAAGCAATTTAGTTTTTAGGTCAGAATAGTAAATGTTAATAAACACTCAAAATTTAAAGATTATATGTAGGTACAAAAAAAAAACAAATTAAAAAAACCAGTATTTGAAACAAACATGGCAAAAAAACATAAAAATTCCTACCCGCACACTCTTTTCAACCATAATCGTTAGTAGTAGTAACGCAAATCACGTGCTTATTTTTACTCAGGTGAAAAATTTAATAATTGTCCAACTTTAAATCACTTAATTTTTATGGGAAATTCAAACCACATTCAAAATGAATGCTTATCTGAGAGCTCCCCGTCGCCAAAAGCTCCCTTCCTTCTCGCACGAAGCTGATTAGTTCATGTTATAAAGACACTACCTTTGAGCAGTAATAGGGTGACACATTTTTTTTTGATTGCGAAATTTGATATTACCCCAAAAATTAGTAGGCTTGTGTGTTTTTAATTGGAAAAATATATAGCTATTTTAGAACCAAAGGAATTTAAACAGGTTTCCGCTGACTTTGGACAACTATGCCACGTGATATGCCATTATACAGGAAATACGTAGATGCGTCAGATTGCCGCATTATTCTCAAACTATCGTAATGTTGCTTTTCTCATATAAACTATTAGAATTCACAATAACGTAAATTTAAAGTTATATCTTAGGATAGTATATGGTTGCGGCAGGTTGCCATTCGCACATTTTTCTGTGATTTTTTAAAATATTTCCGGGATATATCTGTCTGAACAACTTAATGTGGTTATACGAACATATATGAATATATGGATTATTTGTTTTTTTCTGATCATTATGTATTTCAATACACAAATTACTTTAAATCGTTCTGACAGGCACTGAATTACAAAATTTATTTGTTTCTATTTTGTATATACGCGCGCACACAAACCAACATTTTTCTTGGATTATAGTTGATATTAGTTTTGTCACTATTATTTTGTGTGCCTAATGACATTCCTTGGGGACCATCAACGCAACTTTATAGACACAAGAGGACCGAGGTAAGAGTGGAAACCCAGATGGAAAGCGATAGGACTCTAGATCTATTCACTTAGATGTTTAATATTACTTTCACATCGTCAATACGTGTAGAAGTATGGAATCGGCGACAAAAATTAAAAAAAAAATTTTTTTAAATTAATAATAGGTGCCTCGACAATAAAAGCCATTGGCACAGACAAAAAAGAAAAATAAATCTGAAACAGAAGTTATAAACACAAACACTCGTCTAACTTAGTATAACATAAATGTGCAATCTTAAGTTACAATGTGTTGTAAACATTAGTAGCTTTCAAGAAATAAATTAGTCTCGATAGGTCATTGGTTCCGGACAAACAGGATGTCACTGATGTTTTCCTTAAGATCCAGATACGACCGTTGTTCACTATATCCCGGGCACTCAGTCAAAATGTGGTTTACTGTGAGTTGAGTACTACAATGGCTGCATAAAGGAGGTTCACTTTTTTCTAGTAGGTGTTTGTGTGTAAGCATAGTATGACTAATCCTTAACCTTCTGATAATAATAAGTTCTCGTCTGTTTAGGTTTGTTATTTTTGTTATCTGAATGGTGGCTTCTATGTTTCTGAGTTTAGTTTGAGCATTAAACCAGAAATGTTGCCATTCTTCGTAAACAGTGTATTTTAAGCGAGTTTGAAGGTCTGTATGTATAATAAACTCATGATCTGGATTAATTTTTCCACAAGCCTTCTTAGCTAAGTTATCTGCCTCTATGTTGCCTCCAGAGTGAGATGGCACCCATATTATTACTGTCGATTTTCCACACTGGGATATTTCCCTTGCCATTTTATGTATGTCTGCAACAATAGGATGTTTGTTGTAAAGTGTTCCTATGGCATTGACAGCTGATAATGAGTCGCAGCAGATAATCGATCTGGTATGGGAAGATTTAAGGAAAGTTTCTAGACAGAAGTGTACAGCTGTGAGCTCCGCTGTATACACACTGCAAACATCTGAGAATCGTAGACTCGTTTATATATATATATATATATATATATATATATATATATATATATATATATATATATATATATATATATATATATATATATATATATATATATATATATATATATATATATATATATATATATATATATATATATATAAAATAAGTTTATTTGCAAAAACCACTACAATAAATATAAACTATATACGTACATAGTATGCATAATACAACACCTACGATATAGAGCAAACAAACAATGTAACGCCGTTAAAGCTTCAGGCAAAGAGCTGTATGCGGATGATGCGTTTATAGTAGTAATATATGAATACATGCATCATCCATTTACTGAAGCACACCCTCAAACAAAGCATAACGGCTTGTCAACATCCCTGCCTTGAGAGCCAGTAATAGCATTGGAATCCCAACTTAAGGCAACAACTACTCCTGTCTTGACATAGGTAACCATTTCAGCCACAAAAAAGACCATCAAACAATATCCAAAATGGCGTGTCATACACAGCAAAAACAGCATCAGCAAAAGCAATACATTCTAATCCAGCAACTGAATCAGAAACTGTACGTATTCCTCAGATCAATCATTTGATGAATACGGAGTCGGCTCTCATTCAGTATCCATTTCTTCACTTGTTTCCTTAACAATGTAATGGAGTTAGCATATCTTATATCGCTTGTAAGCAAGTTGAATATCCTCGGACCCAAATACAGGTGGCACCTTTGTCCCACGGTTTTAACAAACCTTGGAATTTCTACGGAATTTCCTCATTTTCTAGTATTGTACCGATGTTGGCAGTGATTGCAGGAACTAATAACCCTTTTCTGGTCCACGGGGAGTTGAAGGCAATATATAATAATAATAATAATAATAATAATAATAATAATAATAATAATAATAATAATAATAATAATAATAATAATAATAATAATAATAATAATAATAATAATAATAATAATAATAATAATAATAATAATAATAATAATAGTAATAATACAGTTTATTCAGAAAAATATATACACACAAAAGATTTTAAATTAGTGACTCGAATAAACACAAGTTATCCACTGAAGTATCTAAAAAGATACTTGTGCGTATCTAATTTAATATAGTTGTCTAACATCCGTAAGTTGCGACTCTTTGTATAAACTCCCCGTTGGAAACACGTATGCTTTGCCCAACATTATCTTAATTATCCATTTTTGAACTGCCTCCAGTTTCCTCAAATAATTATTTGTCACCCCGCCTAACGCCACAATTCCGTATGTAAGATGACTCTGAACTAATGCATTATATACTTTTTTCAAATACGTTATCTTCAAAATATTTTTCAAAAATTTAAACATTGAAACAAGCCCTTGAATTTTTTGACAAGGCATGACACATGCACATCCCACCTCAGATGTCTGTCGAGTACTACACCCAGATATCTAACACTATTTGCCGCTTTCAGGTCGCAAGTAAAACCATCACACTGAAAACTGAGTTCGCTAAAAGGAGGAAGATTATTACTGTAACTTGGGAACGGTAGATAGCATGTTTTATTCATATTGATTGACAAAGATTTAAACTGTAAGTGTTTTACTATTCTAGTAAAATCTTCCATCACAATATTTTCTAATTCCCCCCAGGACTGACCAGTATAGAATAGCACAGTATCGTCAGCAAAGCTCGTGATTTTTACCTTTGTATTTACAAAGAAAAGGTCATTTATATATATATATATATATATATATATATATATATATATATATATATATATATATATATATATATATATATATATATATATATATATATATATATATATATCGACACAAATTGTTTTCTGTTTGAAATATAACTGCTCATAAGCTTCAATGTTATACCCCTAAATCCAATCTCCTCCAAACGCTGCAAAAGTCCAGCATGATCGATGATATCGAATGCTTTAGACAAATCTAGAAATATACAAAGCGATGACTGCTTAGAATCCAGCGCCTCGTAGACTTTCGAAGTCACGTCCAGGGTGGCGTCCGGAGTTGACACAGCTTCACTAAACGCAAACTGTTGAGGTGAGATTAACTTATATGTAAGTAGATATTGATTTATCCTCACTTTCAGGACTATCTCAAACACCTTGCTGAGTGCCGACAACAAAGATATCGGTCGATAGTTGCAGGGCTCTGTTTTATCCCCACCCTTATATAATGGTCTAATTATGGCAACCTTTAGAACGTCAGGAAAAATACCAGCTTCAAAAGAAGCATTTATCAGGTGTGCGATAGGAGCCGCCAGAAAATTAACGCATTCCCTAAGGATCTCAGCTGTTATTTTATCCGCGCCTGCGGCCTTTCCAGTCTTCAGTTCACGTATTATCTTCGCAGCCTCATCTGCATCAGTGGATGAGATACATAATGAGTTTGGGACTACTGGGACACCTGCACCTCCAGATGTGCATGGGATTTTCTCTGTCGAGCTTTTTCCCACTATACTATAAGATTCACAAAATATCTGACATTTTTCTTGATCAAGTTGATCCAGACACCACTAGAATTACTTGCATTTTTGTCCACTACTGAATGAAAGTAATTGGTTTTTCCTATTTTTATCAAGTTATTTAGCCTATTTCTGCATCTCTTAAAATCTTCCCAAAATATTTGGTTTTCGGGACGATTTCTTGCCTTTCTGTACAATTGATCCTTTGTATTTATAGACTGTACCAAAGCACTTGTTATCCATTATTTTTTCCTTCTCAATTTAAATTTTAGTTTTACCCTCCTTGTGGAATTATCAATATGATGTTTCAACCTTCCCACAAATAAGTCAGTGGCTATATTTATATCTTTAGCCAAATAAACTTCCGGCCAGTTTTCCTGTACTAGATTGTCTTGTGATCAAGAAATGTCTTATAGTTCTGCCTAAGCGAGTTGATATCTTTCCCCACCAATAGATTTGCCCACTAAAGAATAATTGGGTGATGATCCGTAACAGGAGACCTGAGAACTATTGGCAAAATAACATCCAACGGTCTACAGTATTGAAGGAAAATGTGGTCAATGCAGGATTTCGAATTACCCACCTCCCTTGTGTAGGTATTGATTGTAGAGATGAAACCGTATTCGTAAAAAACATTCAAATAATTGCTGCCCACGTCAGACGTGTCGTCCAGAATATCTGTGTTCATATCGCCAACAATCAGGTATTTGTCATCCACTTTATCTTTCCCATGCTTAAGATATTCTGCGAGGTTGGTGCAAAACTCTATCGGACAAGTAGAGGGAGATCTGTAGAAACCCAGGATTCTAACCCTTTTCTTGTTACGGATGATTTCCAGCTCTACACATCCTATCTGGCCTAGATTGATCAAATTGTATACAAAATTATAGGAAGATTTAACATAAATGACAACACCAGCACATTTGTTGTGATTTCCACCACTATAAATCATATCATAACCTGAGATCTCCAGCATACTTCTCTCCTGAAGCAGCCATGTCTCCGTTAGGACAATACAATCAAAGCCATGATCTAGTGCCGACAACATTATTCTGAACTCATGCAAATTTTTCTCAAGACTTCTGATGATGCTGTGCATGACACTGAAATTTTCACATCCCCTCACAACAAGTTTTCCAAACTTTGCACAAGAGTCAATTGCCCTTGTTTCACATTTTCCCCCCTCCGTAATTTTAAATATATGAATCCATACTATAATGCTGGCCAGGCGAGACAAGAGTAGGTAACCAGACAATATGCAATCACCAGCCTAAACTATTGCTAAATCTAAGATTATTAAAATTGACAGAATATATGTGCACAATTTTTAGCATATAATGAACACATACACGTAAACATTCATGCGAGAGTCACAGATAAGTAAAAAAATATATACAAATAGATGTCTAAGCAAAAGGTAGGTAAACAGATTAAAATACGTAAAAGTTAAAACTCAGAATGGTCTATTACAATAAAATATGTTATCACAGTATCGTATACTTAAAATACTAAATTTAAGAGCAATGTATAAACTTAACTAGAACATGTATGCACAAACAGTCACGAGCATATGGCAAACACATACATTAACTCACACAAGCACACACAAACTACAGAAATTATTATATACTAACCGATGTCTAAGTTAAATACAATTAAAATAATAACACAGTTTTTTAACCACACATAGCCAGTCACAAGTATATAACACAGACACACAGACGCAAAAAACACCATCACGCGCACAAACACACATACACACACATACGTAGGTACTAAAATTATATACAACAAAAGTCTAGCCAAATATAAGTAACAAAACATAAATTTCCAAATTCACAGGCACTTGCAGCTAAATCAATGCATATATAAGTAAAACGCGGGTTAGATACCAAAGTACACAAGATCCAAAATGCAAATCAGAAGCACAGAAATGTGGGGCAAAACAAAATATACAACCACCATAACAACACCAAACGCACAATGCATGACAAAACAACTAACTCTTGCAATATAGTTTCCAGGACAATTGCAACACATATTTCTCTAATTATGTTTCGTATACATTATCAGAAATTGAAAGCAGCACTATCCCGCCAAACAATATAATCCGTAACTTTTTTTTACAATAATGAGAGAACCTATACAGAAAATAAAGCTTGCCTACTGTTGACACATATATAGGGAGTTTCTCTATTTAACCCTTGACTTTTGTTTGCTGCCGAATGCTACACTTGACCCACTCCGCTTATTAGCCGCAGTATCAGTCGAATTACTCCTTAAAATCTCCTTGACAACATTACGTGTGACTGTTTTTCTCGGTGTGTTAATTGATACATCCCTTTGTTCAATGGCTTCGCCCCTACTTCCCTGATTTACAGTTGGTGTAGTTGGAGCACTGCTTGATTTGGAGGTTTCCTCTGCGTTCTCAAACACCTGAATGTCGTCCAAATCACCTGCCTTATAGCGATTTTCGTTAATATACAGTATACCTCCTCTCATATAAGCCTTCTGATTCATTTCCCTAGCTACTTTCAGGTGTTTTCTAAAAATGTTCTGCTCACTGAGTTGCTGACGTGTCAGATCGTTATATATATATATATATATATATATATATATATATATATATATATATATATATATATATATATATATGTTCGTTCCCTTTAAGTTACTAGTCTGTGACACAACTGAGCGTTTGTCTACAAATGAGGCAAACTCAACTATAATGGGTTTGCTCCCGTTTTTGCCGTTTCCAACTGTGTAAGTATCATTAATTGAATTTCGATTCAGCTCAGTATTAAGACTTCGCTTGAATTTTGCCAACATAAAATCTTAAATATGTGTCTTTATGCTCGACCTCATCAATCCCAAAAATAATAATGTTATTTTTCTTAAGCTTCCTTTCTATTATTTCTAATCGGTTTTTGAACAATGTGTTCTCTGATTCTACTGACTCAATTATATGATTTGATTCCCCAACTTGTTGTAACAATTTGTTTTCTAACTCATTTAAGCGTCCGTTAAAGGCTTCTAATAACTGATTATTGCTAATTTCGATTTCACCATGCATTCTTTAATTTGTAATATTAATTATTCGGGCACAGGAGAACCATATATTAATTTATATTTCAATGAAAAATTCTTTGAGATATCTATACCTTATCTACACGTATTTCATGAAGGTTAAATTCCAATATCAATTAAACGGAACAATTTTAACACTTTAAATCTGCTTTTTATTACCTTATGATGATTTCTTTGACATTAGGATACAATTATCATATACAGGTGTATTTACAGAACCTTTTGTGTAAGTCACTCGAATTAATACTAATTGAATCTCACACTTTTGTGTTTTATACCGGGGGATATACACAGTAACACTGTCTTAACACGCTTACTATAACACACACACACAAATATATATATATATATATATATATATATATATATATATATATATATATATATATATATATATATATATATATATATATATATAGATAGATAGATAGATAGATAGATAGATAACGTAATAGGGTTTGCTTTATTAGAAAACTTCATCAAATAGCTGGTACTTTGTGCTGATATTAAATTAGGGGTTAAATGTGTGGGGGTGGAAAATCGGTGACAGGAAACTCGATTTTTTTTGTTAAAACGGCGTAGAAAGTCTCAAAACCTATAGAAAACTTTATTCTGGAACGAATATGTTTCTTTTGTCGGTCTGTCGGTCGGTCGGTCGGTCGGTCGGCCTGTACGTCTGCCTGTTAGTAGGTGCAACAACTTTCGAACAAATTGAGATGCCATCTTAAAACTTGGTATCCAGTTAGCACCAGATAAAGGAACGCCTCGAATTGTTTTTGAGTAAGATCGCTTCAGGGGTTATGGGATAAATGAGGGGTGATTTCGCGAAAATTGACATTTTTTGGTAAGACTCGGGTAATATAACGTCTCAGAAGTTTATGGGTACAGGATTCTGAATATTTTCTTTGTGGTCAAGTCATGGACCCTAAATTCATTTCATGAGAATGTCTTTCTGAGGAGAGAAGATTATCACAGCTATGTGGAAGTTGTGATTCAATTTGCATCACTGTTTTTGATAGGATTTAAACACTTATATCAACTGACTTGTTGTTAACAGTCTTTAGTACGTTCAACACAAACACACACATACACTCTCGTTCGCACATATAAACGTAGGAACTGATACTCTGGCCACTATTAACAGATTTCCAGGATGTATTTTTAGATTTGTAATATGTAGTTACATACTTTGATATATGTGTACATTTCACATGTCTAGTAGGTGAGAGAGATTGAAAGAACTGGGAGCTATCTTCAACCCAATTATTTAATCACAAGCTAGAAGCACATGTTCCGGGTTCCCAATCTCACCACATTCACAATTAGAATGATTTCTTATATTTATTTTGAACATATATTGCGGTACTAAGCCATGCCCAAATCTTAACCTACAAATGTTATTTATTAGAGATCTGATTGGAGACAATTTATTAAACCATGATATCGTTAGTGAAAGTTTTTGGATATTTTTGAGTGACCTCTGTCGTCATTTTATATTGATGACTCCATTTCTTAAAATAACTGTTTGAACGAGATTGGAATAAATGTTTGAGACTGGACAAGTATAACATCTTTCCTCACTTTATAATGTGAAACACTTTGCGAGGTTGTAAGACGCCTCGTTATCAATGCCACAGTGAGCTTTAATCCACAACAACGATATTTGTGTACTCTTTGGTAACAATACCAATATATCACATATTAGTTTGGAAAACAGGTAGTTGTTCTTCGTTGTTGGCGAAATATTCTGTATTTTGTAGACAACTCTTACGATCAGTAAATATGACTTTTTTCTGGTTTATTGTTTTATGTAATTTATGGCTTCAATTAAATAACTATACCAGATAACAAAGGTTAAATAGTGACGCAGGGGGAAATGACAGCCGAGTGTCTAGTATATATCCTGTGTTAGCATATTTCTTCAGAATATGACACTTCGTTTGAAAACCGGAATGTAAAATACTAATTTAGGAAAATAATCTGACAACAGAATATGCACGGCTGCTTAACCTTGAAAAAAAGTAGTAACAAAACATATAAAGCACCACCAAATATGTTGCATAAATGTTTGAGTTTTTACATCAAGACCTCCAATTTTCTGTGAGTTTTTAAAATGCTTAGACATGTCTGTTCTATAATGGGAAGTACCGACAGGGAAATTCGATAAGGATTGTAGTAGTAGTAGTAGCAATGGTGGGGAGGCTAACGCCAAGCAAGTAGGCCGCGATGGGCCCTTTTTGCCAACCCCAGCAACCATGATCTACTCCTCCTCGGTTCCGTCGCCAAACCGCCTCGACCTCGAAATAAAGGCCGTGACGGTCTTCAATTGGACGGTACTTACCTGATTCCTCTGCAGAGTCCTCGAACCGAACAATTCTGCTCGAAGACTTCCAAAAGCCTCGCATTCACACAGGTAGTGGTAAGACGTTTCTTCATCCTCGCCGCATTCCTGGCAAATGGGATCCCTCTCTACGCCTATCAAAGTGAGGTGTCTTTTAAGGGTGCAGTGGCTTGTCAGCACCCCAAGGATGCGGCGAAGCGTAGGTCAACTCCTACCGAGTAACCAGACAGCTTTATCTCAGTCCGACCCCTCCACGAAGTCCCTCGCCTGCCTACGGCTACCAACCGACCCCCAGTGCCTCTCCATGGCTTCCTCAGTCCACCTGTCTAAGGCGACAGAGACCGTCTTCCTACTTATGCCTATCGCAGGCTCCGGGTCACAGAGCGGCCACCGGGAACCAAGCCTTGCAAGATTATTCGCGACCTCGATACGGATTGTAGGTGATTTGATCGGCTCCCGCGCCATTTTGACTAATATTATAACCATAAAAACAAATTCATCTTCCTTATGAAAAAATACATTAAAGTATTCAACCCATCATGTTATTTGCCATATGAGTATACGACCACATTGCAGAAATAATAAAAAAACATAATATAAAATAAGTTTGAATAAAGGTTAATTTTGTCAGAATATTTCAGTAGGAGTGTAAGAGTGTACAAAATTAAACAACTAAATGAAATAAGTGACCAAACTTCTAGAGCGAGCACTAAGGATAGAGACTGTAACACTCTGCTCTCGCACTTTAAACAAAATGGAATCCAAACATTTCTCCATGCCCCAGATGACATTTAGCTATGAGTGGTTGTTCCTCCAGAGAGAAGCTCGGATACTGCAGATATGATAAATATACCCGTGCGTCTTGTGACGTCACACCCGTCACATATCCGCTTCCTGTCGGTCGGGATTCTTCAACTTATTTTATTTTAGAACTCCCTTCGTGTCCAGATCAAATGGAATTACGTGTTATGTGATACGTAGTTGGGGTCAGCCACAACGTGATTCCACTCTTACAAACTCACCTAATTCATTATGTTGTTTGTTTCTGATGATGACTCTCTCTATCTATAAATTTCATAAATCTGCCGACCGAGAAACAGCTCTATATAGCTTGTCGGATAGTAATGTAATTAAAGAAAGTTTCTGATTCTTTTCGACTGCTTGAGATTCGACCTTCCTTATGTTGATTTGTTTACTTTGGTTTCACTTATAAACGTGCCTAATTAAATAACTACTACTTTCAATTTAATTAAAAGTGTGAGTTAAGTAAAAATATTTCATTATTTATTCACATTTGTGTTAACTGCTCTACAATTATGAAATTATAAAAATGCGAACGCAGCAAATGCGTTCTAGTAGCGAATTTTTATAATGGGTTTATACAAAAAGATTATCTGAATAATGAATTAGAGTTGAAAGAAATAACAAAAATTAAGTTTATGGTGCAAAAGTAAATGCAAATATATGAAGAAAAGCATGCATTTCACAATATGTTAGAAAATCGTACGTTAGTGATGCTCTTATTTTGAAGTTAGGTCTGGTATTTGTTTATCATACACATACAATATAGCCGTGGATTATTCAATACATATATTGAATCTTGGCTTCTCGTCTTTCTCGTGCAAAAGTTAATATTAATTTTTTGATATCTTTCAGTATATTAACCCAGAATATCCTTACTTTTGTCCATGAAATTAAATACATTGTTTTTATCATACAAAACTTTTAAAAATCTTATACTCTACTTTTTGGAAAAAAGCTTTTTTTATTTTATAAAAAATTGTGTCATGGCTACTAAGGTCATTCACATATTATACAAAGTAAAGAGGAAACATATCTTATATATAATATAGATGTGACAATGCGTTGTTGAGCAAATAAACTAAACAATACAACATTTATACTTATAAGAATTATAATTCTATTACATTTTTTTGGCAGCTGTAGCTAAGATTACCATGGATATATTTTTGCCTATAAACACCCCTCTTTGGTGTATATATTTGATAAAATCTGTGACAATGTGACTTGCTTGAAGACACACATTGCAGGTATCACAAACTGATGGAATTTGTTGCTCCAGCAGGTATTTATGTGTGTGTCCTGTGTGTCCTATCCAAAGTCTTCTTAAGACTTATGGGTGGAATGCCTCAATGGTTGGTGCTGGTTCGTGTAGCTTACTGGTTTGATGATTCCAATATATTTGCACAGATGGGGTTGAGAGACAAAGCGTTGCAAAAAGTTTTAAAGGCACGTTTAGATGCAGATAGAGAACATTACAAATATCTTTGAAATAGAGTAGTTTCGTTGGTAAGAGATGCGAAAAAACTACTTAAGAGAAACTAGTTTCGAAAATAATTCGTATAAGACCTGGAGCACATGGCAGCGCATGAACATTAAATCACGTAAAAGCGAAATGTTGCCTAGTAAGTTATCCAATCAGTACTTTTAGGCATTTCTTCACAATGCTTCAGACAAAAGTTGTAGGGATAAAATAGATTATTATAACACCGACACTTTTAAACACGATGGTCATTTCTCCTCCAGTTTAACCATCGAAGATCAGATACACAACATACTAAATAGCATTAAAAGGAACTCTTCGGTTGTCGATAAAATTACGGCTAGAATGCTCAGATACTGTAGTCCATGCATTGATATTGTATTTCTTCATATTATTAATTCTTGCATAGAGAACAATTATTTTTCTACTCTATGCAACATTTCTGTTGGAAAACCCCTTGCCAAGGTTGGCCATCCGGTCTCTTATTTGGATTTTAGGATTGTGAGCATTCTGACAGTTCTATCAAAGTTGTTGGAAATGGCGTTGAACGAGCAGATGATGATGTATTTTAATGATAAAGACCTAGTGCCCAAGAATTAGTGCGGATTCCGAAAGAATCATAGTACAGCGGGGATGTTGGCTTCGGTGACGGATGATATATCCACATGTTATGACAGTGGTCTGTCATGTGTTGGTTCTGCTGGAATTTTCTAAAGCTTTCGATACCCTAAACTCCTATTCGTTAAACTTCAATACATTGGCTTTAGCTCCAATGCCTTGAATGTGATATTTTTCTTTTGTCAACCGATTTCAAAAGATTGCCGTCGATAACAATGTTTCTGATACCATTACCATCCGTGCGGGTGTACCACAAGGCTTTATTATCTCTCCGTTGCTCTTCATTGTGTACACTATGAATATTGTAAGAGCTCCGCGTTTCTGTCAGGCATATGCTTTTGCGGACGATTTGCAGGTTAATTGGTGATTATATGGAGGCGGTGAAAAGAATCAACAGCGATCTGCAGTTGATCGAGTCACTATCTAAGGAACATGAGCTTATGCTGAACCCTAGTAAAACTTAAACAAGGTGCTTTGGAAGTAGATCCAGAAAAAAGTTGTTAGAACATAATCAGAAAATACAATTAAACCATGTTGCGCTGACTTTCGTAAAACAGGCAAAACATTTGGGTCTGGTATTTGATGATGACTTGCGATTATATATATTATATTGAATGCGTGAAGAGGAAAGCTTTCACCCTACTGAAATTGGTATATAGTAGCAGACATTTTCTAGACAATCGTGAATGCTATATGACTCATTCGTTTTATCCCACAAAGTATATTGCGAGTTTGTGTATAGTAACTGTTTGGGGATCTCTGAGAAAAACCGAATAGAGAAACGGCAGAACTCATGTATTTGATTGATTTGCGACCTTCGAAAATATGATCATGTTTCGACAAAATTAAAGAATGTAACTAGTTAAACATGGACAATTGCAGGGTCTTTAATTTCGGTGTGTTTGTTCATAAGTTGCTGGATGTACCGGGTGCTTACGCATCTCTCCAGAACAAGTTGATGTTCCGCTCAGAGTTACGTGATCGAAGTATTATGTCGAAAAATCAATTCCCCGTTACAAAACTTCGCTTTTGAAAACAAGTTTTTTATAAAATACTGTGAAAATACTCAATCCGTTACCAGATGGACTCAGTGCTTGTAGTCTTGGTGTCTTCAGGCGGACATTTAAAGAAACTGTGCTGGGAGGGCAATGGAAGGTTGAGCAATTGGGACCAGGGTGTGACGGTGTTTAAGGAGGCGAGGGGGCTCAGTGGTTTTTGGGTTGTTTGTGTGTGGTTGCAGTTGAGTGTGAGTGTGTGTATGTGTATGTATATGGGTGGTTGTATGTAGGATGCGTGTTTTTCTAATGCGATGTAGGTTATTGTTGGTTACAGTCATTATATTATTGTGTGTAGAAGTTTAGGTAATTTGTGGGCATTTATATATTTTTATATTTATAGGTAATGATATCTATGTTGTAATAAAAAAGTCATAAATAAATAAATAAATATTTTGCCATTTGTCGTAAATTACTGCTTTAATAATTGGTATTGATAGTTCGTAGTAGTAACTTCTTCTGCCAATAATGCCAAAGTGTAAAGGTACCCATCTGAACGTAATGTGTGTGGATTGACATTTCAGATCTTAAGCAGTATTTTGTATTTCCATTGCTATATGGTTCTTGGGATATAGACCACATATTTCATTCAATACCAATTTAGTGTCTGTGCAGATGACTATTTTCGTTGCACGATTGGAAATAACGTTTATACTTTTTGCGGCTTGCATAATTATAAAAAGTTTAGCTGTGCCTATACTGATGTCAACGGGTAACTTAACAAGCTGCTTCGAGGAGGGCAATGTCACTACCGCCACAAAAATAACTTTAAATAATTAAAACCCAAATTCCTATGAAGCTGTAAATTTAAATCTTATTATTAGTAGATATTGTAGTCCAAGCGATGTAAAAAGGAGGCTTTATTTTAAGATCAAAATTGTATTTCTGAAGTGTATTATGTTTTTTAAAATATGGTAAGAATCCCGGTTTTATGTGGGCTTTGTTATGTATTAACATAGAAGATTTTAGCTGAATGGAAAATTGTGCTCTTAAGATTTGGAATAGTTTTATGAAAAGTCGTACCATAACACACTTGCTGCAGGTATCCAAACGTATGTACCATTCTAACAATTATTTTATGGAAACATATATATTTTATGATAATTTGTCAACATAACACACTTGCTACAGCTCTATCTGCTCCAGATTTTTTTCAACCTACAATTTTGACGAAAAAAAAACATTTGCTTCTTGGCTTGTAATTGGTCAATATCTACCGACTCATTCTGACGTAAGATATTGTTTATAGAAAGTACAAACGCAGTCAGTGAGTTCTGGTAGCAAATTTATTTTAAGCTTTTATAACTCCATTTATACAGGGTTGCGCATAAGTAAGGCAACAAGGCCATAACTTTTAAACCGAGACACAGAGACAGAAACAGAGTATTTGCGAGAATTTGGTGGCATTATAGATATTTTTGAAGCACTCCCTTCTTGTAGGGTGACAACCCTTTAATTTATTAAATAGTAACATGGGTCAGCCAACACTTTTTTTATGGTATCAATTATTTTTAAGCTTCCTTTGGGAAGAACAAAAACAATCGGCTCTTCATGAAATATATTGGTGAAAATGGTAACCTCTTACTTTAGTAAAGAAGATGCTGAAATTGAGCCCCTTTAACTTCTTGACAATTATAAAGCATCTTGTCGAATTTTTTTTTTTTAATTTCAACAACACACCACGAGGACTTACAGCCTAAATACTATCGTACCGTGGGTGTTGACAAGGAGGAAAGAGGCAGCTTGTTAATTCTGGACTTGAAGATTTGGAGATTCGGAGGAGAAGGAAAAACATGTGCCGGCAAGGAATTCCACAACTTGGAAGTCCTCGGGACAAAAGAGCCGGCATAACAAGATGTTCTATGTCTGGTGACCTGGACAGTAAAAGGGTGCATTCGCTCTGTTCCCCTGGTGGATCTGTTGGGGGCAGCAGGTGGAGGAACTATGGAGGAAAGCTCCTCTGAGCAGTGCCCGTGCAGATATCTATAAAAGAGAGAGAGGTCACCAACGGCACGTCGGTGGGCAAGGGATGGCAGCCTTTGGGTGAGGATTGGGTCACCGATGAGACGTATAGCTCTCTTTTGAATGGAGTCCAGGATAGTGAGTGTAGAAGCGGCAGCGGCACCCCAGATGTGGGAGCAGTATTCGAGGTTTGGCCTTATCTGTGAAGTATATAAGGTATAGAGATTATCTGGTGAAAAGTATTTGCGAGCCCGGAAGAGGAAACCTAATTTCTTAGCAGCCGCTTCTGAAATTGATGTGACATGTTGGTGCCAATTAAGATTTCGATCCACAGAAATGCCAACAAGAGAAAGGGGACTCATTACTTTGAATAACTTGGTTGTTCATTGTGATGGGTCTAGTGCTGGTGTATCTCTTGTGAGAAAGAAAGCAAGACTTAGTTTTGGTGGGGTTGAATTGTACAAGACTTCTACTTCCCCAGTCTAATATTTTTTGGAGATCCACGGAGACAGAACCCTCCATGAGTCTGCGATCCTCATCTAATTGGGCTAAAGAGACAGGCTTAGAATATTGTATATTTGAATGGAGGGTGCTGTCGTCCGCGTAGCTGTGAACTGGGTTGGATGTGCTCGAGAGGAGGTCATTGATGTGGAGAAGAAACAAAGTAGGGGCTAAAGCTGAACCTTGAGGAACTCCTGCATTAATTGGATACAGTTTAGAGGAATGGCCATCCACAACAACAGATATGCTCCTGTTGGAGAGGAAATTTGCTGTCCACATACAGAGTTTTGGTGGTAGGCCATAGGCCGGAAGTTTATTAAGCAGCGCTGCGTGCCAGACCTGGTCGAATGCTTTGGATATGTCTAGAGCAACAATCTGGGATTCACCGTGTTGTTCCATAGACTTGTTCCAAGAATGGGTGACAAAGGAAAGGAGGTCGGCAGTCGATCTGCGCTGACGGAATCAATACTGCATGTCGTGGATTAGACTGTGTTTTTCTAGAAATTTTAGTATTGCGGTGTTTATATACTTTTCCATCACTTTAGAGACGACTGAAAGGAGAGAAATGGGCCTGTAGTTGCTGGGAAGCGCTTTGGATCCTTTCTTGGGGATGGGTTGTACTCGAGCAGTTTTCCAGTTACTAGGGAATATGCCTTTATTATAAGATATCTGAAACAGACGAGTCAGGACAGGAGCAAGCTCTGGTGCGCATTTTTTGAGAACAATTGCTGGGATCTCGTCAAGGCCAGAGGCTTTCCTGGTATTAAGAGAAGAGAGCATCTTTCGTACCTTTTTAGTTTTGAAAATGATATCCGTCATTTTATGCGCGACATTGGGGACTGTTGGTGGTTGAACATTTGGAGGTGGGTTGAGAGTAGAATTGCCGGCGAACAACGAAGCAAAAAGTTCAGCCTTGCCCAGGGCGGTAGAAACAATTTCATCCCCTGAGACAAGAGGTGGGAACGTGCTTTTGCAGAAATTATTCCCAATATATTTAGCAAGAGTCCAGAAGGGTTTGCCGCCGTTGGAGCTTAAGAGGACTTTGTTTTTGATGTGGTTATTAAGCGAGTTTTTTGCCTCAGAAAGAATGCGGACATAGCGGTTTCTTGCGTCGTTAAATGCTTGACGATTTTCTTGACTGGGATTGTGTAGAAGCGTTTTGTGAGCTTTGACCTTTTCAAGTCTGGCCTTGTCACAGGATTTAGAGAACCAGGGCTTTTGAGTGGCTGAAGAGGTTTTCTGTGTACGTGGGATAAATAATTCCATGCCAGCTTGGATAATTTCGGTGACGTTTTGTGAGATATCAGAGGGGTCAGGATGAGAGAAGCAGACAGACGCCCATGGAAATGAGGAAAAGTAATCCCGCATTTCGTCCCAGTTTGCGGAGTTGTAGTGCCAAACGATACGTGGGTGTGATGACTGTGTGACCTCGGGTTGCATTGCGCAGGAAGCAGTGACCATGCCGTGGTCTGAGCGCCCAAGAGGGGCGGTGACTGATATATTATAGCATTCAGGATTTGTAGTAAGAAGGAGATCCAAGGGATTTGAGCTGTGTGTTGGGATACGAGGATGGTAAGTAGGTTGCTGAACCATATTGGCTAAAGAATTGCTGACTGCAAAGGCCTCCGCTGCTCTCCCTTGTGGATCGGTTTTTGAAGATCCTAGCCATTCCTTATTATGGACATTGAAGTCACCAAGAATAGTGACCTCGGAGGAAGGATATTCAGAAATCAGATAGTCGGTTTTTTCAGAAAGGTAGTCAAAGAGCTGGACAAAGTTGTTGTCAGAAGGTGACCGGAAAATGCAACAAATGAATTTAGTTGCAGCCCTGAGAGAAAGTTTTATCCATAGTATGTCTTTTCTTCCAGCTTCTAAATTGGGGAGTCTGGTGCAGGGTAGATTGCTACGGACGTATGCGCACACGCCTCCATGCAATCTAAAGGAAGTAAGGAGCTCATACCCCGGGAAATTAATGTATCGAGTTTTGCAGTGATCCGTTAGGTACTTCTTGAAAGGCCATGACAATTCGTTCTTGGAACTGTTCAAGACTCGCACACCAATCGTTGTAAACAACGCTTTTAAATGACTCCAGAGCAAAAATCGAGTGGAGACAAAGCTGGAGACCTAGCTGGCCACTCTTCTGCATATCCATCAATTAAGAAATGTCACATGAAGATATTCCCTTACCTCTCGACTAAAATGCAATCTTGTTCAAAGTAGACATTGGGGAAATCTTTCTGAGACAATTCTCTGATACCGGGCACAATATCTTCTCGTAATAATCTTATATAGCGTGGACCTGCTGAAGTCATTTCAAAGAAGAAGGGTTCCGTTATATAATGACTAACAATTCCGGTCCATACGCACAGTTTTTGAGAATATTGGGTTTGATTTTATTCCATCCAATGGGGGTTACTGTCAGACCAATATTGATAATTGTGTCTGTTTACACCAACTTTAAGGCAAAAGGCAGCTTCATCAGCGAAAACAACGTAGCTTAAAAGATCTCAATTTTGTTGAATAAACTGAATAATTTGTGTCAAAATTCGATCTTTCTATGAAAATCCTATGCAAAAAGTTCTTACAGGTTATGAACCTTATAGGGAAAATAATTTTCCCATTGCAAAATCCTCTGTACAGAACGTCCGGAAATCTAGTTCATTCTAGAAATTTCCAATGCAGATGTTTTGGAAGTTACTTGTACGCCAAGTAATACACCTAGCGTCTTTTCGTCCGAAGTAGGAGTTACAGGGCGGGCGGACTTGGGGCCATGTTTTATGCTGCCTGTTTCTATAAATTTGTGGTGAATTCTGCTTACTGTAGATCTGTTAAGGAGTGGGCAGTCAAGGTGAAATTCGTTGAATAAATGACAAACGCCATTGTTATTTTTACGATCACGATAACCGATCATTATTAAACCTTGAATACGTTCTTGTCCACCTGGGTAAGCCATATCACAAAAAAGTAAATAAAGTAAATTAGCAAGAACACTGACGTTTTGATTCACAAACCAAAACGCTTGACACTTTGGAAGACCAGGCTAATAAACTTGAGAAAACTGATTTTCTGGGTTAAATTATTAAAGTGTAGGCTCAATTATCGCCCAAATAAATTCCATGTTAAAGGCAATGTATATTAGGGGTTTTTGGGCAAAGATAAAATTACGCAAGTAGTCTTTATTTTACTTCTGTTAATTTCATGAAAAGCCGGTTGTTTTCGTTCTTGCCAAAGGTAATTTAAGAATAACTAATACCATCAACAATTACTCTGAATACGCTTACCAAAAATGTGTCACATGACTTACGTTGCTATTCAATACATTAAAAGGTTGTCACCCTACAAATAAGGGGTGCTTTAAAAACTGTCGATACTCTGACCAAATAGTCGCAAATAATCTGTTATGCAATCCTACAAATTTTGAATCCGAAGCCTTTCTTGGTTTAAAAGTTATGGCCTTGTTGCGTTACTTATGCGCAAGCCTGTAGATGTGATAAATAAAACCAGTACCCGCAAATAATGCAAAATAAAATTGAATTTAGCTGCTTGGCCTATAGACTATAACACGTAACAAACATTCTTTTACCTAAAGTTTCCTTCTAGAACAAATTACATAATTTTACGAAGCGAGTTTATGTGCTTTTGACTATGTAAAAAGCACATATTTGCACTTAGAAATATTAATTGTGAAAGGAATGGAGACAAAGGTATGGTTTAGTTATTATAAAGACAAAGCCGCTTATTTCCATATCAAAGAGTAGGATGCAGTTATTTACATATCAAAAATGCTCTTTACTTTGAGGCTATCCTTATGCAGATCTGATGCTCAAGAGCAGCTTTTTCAGTAAACAACGCAATCAGCTAGCTGTTTTGTCACATGTTGTTGTCTCATTAACAACAATGCAAAATCAAAGCAGAGTTAAAACGCGTGACTTATAAATTCTCTAGTGGGTAGATTCTAGCTTATATCAAATACGTAACGAGTTTCAAATTAAATTTAAAGTTTAGGAGTATCAACTACGTGCTTCAAGTTAAGGAAGTTTGGTATGTCACTGCTTCACAACAAAAATCGATTCTCTTTAAATACCTAGTTAGGTCACAAAATACATTTAAAATTGTAAAATAACAATGTCCTAAAGAAAGCAAGTATTGAAATTTATTTACAATAGATGTTAAAAAAGTGTTAGATACGATGATCTATTTTTATATTTTTGCAAGAAACTTCGCTCGATCTGTTATCAATATGTCACTAGTTTTCCTTCAAAATTGTATATTTATAGATATTTGCTGTGTGTACAGGTAAAAATAAGTTGTGTTTATCTGTATAAGTACAAAGTAGTTAGGAAAAAATCTAATATTATGAGAGAATTAATACCTCAAGTTTATAAAAGACTACAACCTGATAGAGGCGAGGAAGAAGGTTAGGGAAAGAAGTAAAGTTAGGTGTATATGTATATATATATATATATATATATATATATATATATATATATATATATATATATATATATATATACATATATGTATATATATATATATATATATATATATATATATATATATATATATATATATATATAAGGTTTTATTTGCTATTTTAATAATATAAAAAAGTCTGGATGCAGCAAGTGCAGTATGGTTGTGAATTTTCCTAAAAATGATTTGTTATAACTTTTTTGTTGTTGTAACATAGAGATGTAAATTTTGTTATATAGTTCACTTTTATAATGTGAATTTACGTAGCAAATTCGGTTACTATAACTTTGTTATTAAAAAAAATCTGACAGAAAACCGAATATTTTCCCGGAAAACCTAGTCCGATCTTCCTGGCTAACGAATTTGTCTAAGGAACTTACAAAGAAAAGGACATGTCAAATTTTATCAAAATCGGCCAATTATTTTTTGAATTATGGGTGTGACACGCACACACATCCAAAAGCATGCACACAAACACACACACACACACACACGCACACATTTATATAAACATATTATTCATGCCCAAGCAACAAATTAAGGCACATTAACCAGCACTCGAGTCCAAATAACCTAACCAAGTTGTAATTTAGTAATAATTAACCAAAATGTTGCCTTGATTGTCATAATGACTACAAATTTGGAAATGCGGCTCCGAACAAGCTTATTTTTGACTACTAAAATTACTCCAAACTCAGTAACTTACAAGTAACTAAATTGGGAAAAAATTGGTTCAATTTTACTCATAAAATATACTTGAATATACTTTTGTGTTTCAATTCCAGAGTTGGTAATTTTTACGTCGAAGTGTGCCCTAAATTGGACTGAAAATTGACTACCAAGCCCAGATACCTGAAATACCTACTTTAAGGTAATTTATTACCTAATATTAACCTGCAATATGTCTCTGTGGTATAGTAAATTGGAGGTCTTCTTATGAAGTCCAGCATACATATATATTACCAATTTCAGTGCAATACAGCACAGGAAATATTTTGGGCACTGAGCTTACCTAAAATGGCTTTCTGAGCGCCTATAAGGTCATAATTACTGCAGAAATGGTCTTCCAAGTCAAATTGCCTACCTTCAAGTTGAAAATACCCATAAAATCTGACTTGAAATAAAAATTGTCCTCAAAGTTCAAAGTGTACAGCAGTGACATACATTTGTGAATCTTAAAGGTGTGTCAGTTGATAAGCTTCATCAATAAAAGTTTATTATTGTTGTAAATGTGCGTGCACCAGTAACAAATATAGTGTTACAATTCCCCCTTTGAAACCAATAAAAGTTTACAGACATACTACAAATTATTATAGAGTAGTAAAGAATGCTTGTATTCAGTTCGCTTCATATTAATAATTATTATTTCGATAATGTTCTCGGTGTAAATCCTAAAAAAGTATGACAACTAGATCGGCTACTACTACTAAGTATATGAAAGTAAAACTGAATTTCAATTATATGCTGGTATCAAATCAGCACGTTTCCCTCTTCAATATAATACATCCCTTTTCATGCCAAATGAAGTGAAGCATTGGCAACACAGTCAGCTGTCATGTTTATGTTTATTTACTTATTTTATTTTGTTTCTATTTTCTATTAATGTCTATATATTATGGAATCAAAGACCAAAAGCGCTGTATAATCATTCCTATATGTCTCTCGGTTGTGCACGGATATAAGTAATATATATTTTTATAGACGAAAATGTTTCATTTCTAATAAATTCAAACAAAATTTGTTTACCATATAGTTGAAATTCCCATAATAGGACAAAATGCCTTCAAAGTTTGGTTAGTTTGCCCTGTCATTAGGGATTGTGACTTATAGGTAAAAAAATAGGGCAAAATTAACTTTCAGGTCAATAATGTTAGAAGGGCAGCCATATTAATTTAATTTTGCGGTATCCATCTTGATTGTATTGGAAAATGAAAAATATTTTTTTGTTGAATAAAGTGTAATCAAATTTCAGTTCGAAAAAAACATTAAATAATGCTTGTATACCATGACGATAGGATAGTTTTGTGTTGTTTACATCACCAATCCTCCAAAATCAGAATTTCAAGAATTTTGAATAATTTTTTATTTTCACTAATTTTATCTTTTACACGGGCGCTCGAATTTTATCGCAGTATCATCATCATGTCAACAGAAAAAACATAACCGCAGTGGTTTTTTTCTTTATACAGTGCGAATCTCCTTTATCATTGTTCCAAATATTTAAAGTAAGTACTTTGATCATTCAAGATGTCATTTTTAACAAAGATGGACAATATCTCTACTACTCTACTGTTTGTTTATACATACATAACCACAGATCTTACAGAACCGAATAATGTCACATGCGTAGTTCGTTGTTAAGAACGTCACGGCACTCGGCGCCTAGATGTCAGATTCAAGTAAAACGTAGCACATATTTACCAATATATTACGTCCATTGGCCCAATGTTGAATAAAAATGCCCTAAATATAACTAAAACGCCGTGGTCGAAACGCCTTTGGTGGACCTATTATCGACTTCCATATTACTTTGACTTTATTCCCCACATTGGTAATATATATTTAAATTTTACTTGAAAATGACCTGTGGTGATTTGGTCGCCGACCTATTGGTAAGGCGATTTTACGTCAATTTGACTTTAAATGTTGCTTGGGTGACATCTTTTCAAAATTCAAAAGTCGGGATCTCCATATTAAAAAAAAAATTCCAAGAAAATTCACTAAGCCAAACACAGAAAGTGCCAGGACAATTGTTAAATGTTAAAACATTCCAGAAGCATAAGATTTAGATGATTAAAAAATAATAATATGAACATGTGTCCTAAGTTGCGTAATTTACGAGGTACAGGGTGTTGAAGTTTAAAAATAATATCGTCTTTTCGTCATAATTCTTTTGCAGGTGCAGTTGTTTTCACCAAACTTGGTACACAGGATAACTGTAATACGTAGTTTTAAAACCTAGTATTATCAAGCTATTCAGGCAACCAGTGGTATAGATATGTGTAGTCACCTTAAGATTTTTAAAAAGACAATAGTATGTATCTGTTAAATAAAATATGGTTCCATTTTTTTATGGATAATTTAATGCTAAACAAAAAATAACTCCTGATATTTTAGTTAATTCTCTTTAAAAAATTCACTAATAAGGAGATCCTGACTTTAGAAATTTCTTGAAAGCAGCGCAAACTAGGACACATAGAACCCATACCCGGGATCAGTTTCAATATATATATATATATATATATATATATATATATATATATATATATATATATATATATATATATATATATATATTGCATGCACAGACATGGCTATATATTAAAAAAGCCTTTTATCCTACTGAACCTACAAATTAAAAACAATTAAATATAAATATATTCGTCAATGAATAGATTTTGACATAGTTTAAATTTATTTGGTAAGGCATAAAAAACATTTTGTATCAGAAAACATTGAACAATTAAACTCACAATGAATGAACTGCTTAACAAAATACAAAGTGATATAAACCCGGTATAGACAGCTACAAACACAAACAAGCTGGTAAAAGACCAAATTTATAAACTGTCTTCGACAGAACAAAGTGAATTTAAATAAGAATGTGATTAGGGATTTTAATAAAATGTGTTAATATGTATAGAAAATAAGTAAAAATTTGTTAATTATCAATTAGGCAAATTATGTGTTAGTAATTATTCTAGAAAAATAAGGTTTAATGTGTTAATGAATGATAGGTTATAAATTTTAAAACAAACACAATTTGACTTACATGTATAAAATCGGAATATTGAATTATATGCAGGAAATGACTTTCTTTTGACTAATGTAGTTAAATCATGTTATTGGCTTATCTGAAAACAGAAAATGGTGATTGGTAAAGAAAAAGTTTAAATGAAAATTAACAACTGTGATTCGAAGTTAGAAAACAAAAGATAAAAATTAGAACTTCCGGGAGGAGGAACGAGAGATTGGGAAGACGACGCTGGTAGAAGGAAGAAGCTAGTAATATTGCAGCAAGAGAAAATGTTCAAAGAAGTTAATATAAATGATTGAAAACTAAAGTGAAAGTGATTTTATAGGTTATACCTACCAATAAACAGCTATACAATAACTCCAATCAAGAATACTCGTACATAAATTGAGTAAGAACAGTGAATGAGCTGGAAGCCAAGTGAACTCAGGGGTAATGCTTCAATAATTGTTAAAAAGTATATTATATATTCAAAACAAGAAATGAACCTGTAAATTTTATAAAAGAATATGTCAACGTCAATCCAAGAAGTTAAATGTCATTTGCAAAGGCAATCATACCAAAAGAAGAACTACATATAAAATATTTATGAAGTACTTGTAAGAGTCACCAGAGGGCGATAAGTAAACGTAAGAAATTCAACCTTATTTCCTTCATTTTAATATTTCTGTTGCCAAGCAACAAAATTCACCTGAAACGACGTTACCATGGTGATAAATAAATGCCAATGAAACTATTCAGATCCGTCATAGGAAGTCATAACCTTGTTTTTAAACAAAGCATTGGAAATAAAATTCTCAATAATAAGTCATAATTGCATTAATAAAGCTGGCATATTTGTATGTTAAAATTAGTAATATACGGGATCCCAAGTAAGAATTTAAATTTGTAAAATTAAGTCAATAACCAAACAAAAAGCTTTTTGATAAAAATAATAATAATAATAAATATTTCAAATTTCAAATTATATATTGCTCATTATTTTATTTTCTGTAAATGTCACACATATCTGTCCATTGACCAATTAATCCTCTAGCAGTATATAAAAAGTTCAGCAAACATAATATATATGCACCAAGAGTAAGAATTTTCGACATTGGTGGACCCAACTATTAAACATTCCCTGTAGGTCAACAAAATAGCTGTGGCATAGTAAGTAGATCAAAAAACCAGGTAGATATTTAATTTGATAAAATTATATATATATATATATATGTATATTTTTCTTAATAAACTCATAATTTAATTCAATATAATAAAATAAAACAAAAGGCGCCCAACAAAAACTTAAATAACACATTTATTTCAATATTACAATAATCAATTTCAAAAGTACAATAAAACACACAATACAATATACAAAAAAATACAATATACATTACACACCAATAAAATAAAAAAACAATATAATATAAAAACACCCTTATATACAATACAATACGTACCCCCGAAACACAATAATTGTCGCCACAAACGTGAGGGCTTCGAAAATTCTTATAAATTTCGATAATAACGTAAATAACAAAAATAAAAATGCCTAGAGGGAGAAAAGTAACTACTTCAAAAGACAGACAGGACAGGGGTGACGACAGAGAACAAGAACCACAAGAAAGTATAGAAATGGATCAGGAGAGAAGAGATGAGCAAGAGATTAGTGAGAATGTAGAAGAACAGGCCGAAGAAATGGTAAACGTAAGAGAAGTAACAGTGGTAGAAGAACAGACACTTGACGGAGGCAAGGTAGAAGAAACAATTACGCCCAAACAAAAATCTGACATTGACTACGATAGAATGTTAACATTACTGCTAAGTATGAACCAGAAAATGGACAAACAAGAAAGGAATATAAATAGCCTAAAACAAGACATGAATGAGAAAATGGAAAACCAGGAGAGAAGGATGCATGAAAATATAAATAGTCTGAAAGGAGAGATTAAGAAGGAAATGAATGAGGGAATCAAGAAGATGGACGAACGACTAAAAGAAATGGATGAGAAAATAACAGGAAAAATGGAGAAAGATATGCAAGACTTGAAAATAGACATAGAAAGAAAGGTGGATGACAAGATAACTGAGAATATGAAGGAAACAGGAAAGATGGTGCTAGAGAGAATGAAAGTGACAGAGGATGAGATAAGTAGTATAATACAGGTGGGAAATGAAAGATATCAGAGTACGATTGGCATGAATATGATAATGGAACAAAAGATTGAAAATTATCAAAGTGAAATAAATGGAAAGTTGACTGAGACGAAAGAGAACGTTGAAAGAGTAGAACAAGTAACAAGAGTCAGTGTGGATGAGATGAAAAGATTCAAAGATGAGACAGAGATGAGATTAAATTTAGAGACTGTGAGAATAGGAGGAGTAGAAGAAAATATGAAACAGAAATTAGAAAGAATCGAACGTCAGATAAGGCAAGGTATGGGGAATGAAAGAGTTGTTTACCCAGTCACAAACGAGACAGGACTTAAATTTGATGGACACATAAATAAATTACACCCTAAAGTTTTCATAAATAGCTTAATGAACAAAGCAAAAAACGTATACGACTGGCAGGATATAAGAGAAAGTATAAGAGCAGAGAGGCAAGGAATGGGGAATAAAAGATATAAAAAGAAACGAGAAAACCTAGAAGAAATCAAGGATAGGAGAAACAAATTTAAACGAAAAGGAAATAATAGGTATCGACGTGAAAAAAAGTATGACAACGGCGGCAGGAACAGGTATAAGTACGATAGGAACGGGGATAAGTACAATGACAATTTTAATATAGAATATAATCCCGGACGTAGAAGAGAATATGATGATATAAACGACCAACGGCTAAGGCAAAACAATAAAAGGGAAAACGATAGGGTAGTGAAACTAAACAATGGTACAGAACAAAAGGATAGAAAAGATAAGGAAATGAAAACAAATGTAATGGGAATCAGAAAAAAGAGTGATGAAGAAAAAAATAAAATATTGTATGGTATAATAACAGTGGACGACTATGTCAACAGCAAGACACCAAGTACAGACAGGTCAGGCATATATCCACTCGACGAAGAAAGCTTGTAAACACACAAAAACCTATGACGACAATGACATACACGACGCAACCAACAATACATGTATATATGAACATCCAAGGGAAATATTCAAAAACGATAAAGAGGCTGAAGAAAATGAGGAATCAATAGGGTTAATTTTTATAAAGGGAAAAATAAATCATTGGCATTGATATGAGCTAATCGACCCAAAAACAAAAGCTGATAGGTGTATATTTAACATAAACGACTTAAAAATATATATATATATATATATATATAAACAAAGAGGCACTGCCAAGTACACAAAAAGACTAGGAAAGAAAGAGAAAATTAAAATAATGAGGCCGGAGGCAAACAGATGGGAAATTTCAAAGGGGCAGTGCCAATATTTCAAAAAGACTAGGAAAGAAAGAGAAAATTTAAAAGAATGAGGCCGGAGGCAAACAGATGGGAAATTTCAAAGGGGCAGTGCCAATATAACAAAAAGACTTGGAGCGAAAGGATTTTGAATTAAATTGAATGATTTTGTAAGAAAGAAGCAATTTAATTTTGAAAATCAAGAGGCCAGAAGGCAAAAGATAGAAATAAGATCAAAAGAAATGGGCTGTAAGCAAGAGAGAAAAGTAACGTATTGGAAAAACTCGAGGCATATAAGAAAAGTGAAGTATGAAAATGACAACAATAATGACAATAAACGCAGAAGACGGTAAGGCAAGCAAAAAGAGAAAATATATGAAAATGGTTAAGAAAATGAAAATTTACAGAATTCTAAAGATATGTGTTAATATGGAAAGAGACGAGTAAGTAAGTTGGTGTAGCTACTAGTAAATAGAAGAAAATAGGCCTAATGAGAGGTTCTGATGAAAATGAATAATGAATATTTATATATGTATATGAAAATGAAATGAAGTATATTAGGGGAATGGATGATTGATTAAAGAAGATGGAAACCATATAAGAATTATATTAATAAATACCAGAAGAATAAGATAATTGAAAAGCTGCTAATCCGAGAAAGTAAAGTTGAATAAAATAAAACGTCATTGTAGTTTAATGAAAATAAATTTATGAACAAGCCAAGAGAAACCAGATATAAAGAAAATAGAAGACCGCAAATAAAAGAGAAGAAAGTCGTAGATATACAGAAGAAAAAATATATATATATATGTATATATATATATATATATATATATATATATATATATATATATATATATATATATATATATATATATATATATATATATATATATAAGTATATATATATATACAAGTTTGGGGAAGATTGATGGTTGGCAAATACTAAAAGAAATAGAAAGGGTTTAAAATTAAAATGAACAACTTCAGAAGGGGGTAATTTAAATTTGAAACAATAACGCCAGAGGCAAAAACATGATGAACAATATTAAAGCAGTGCTAAATGAAATGGAAAGCAGTGTGGAACTTAAAATAACTAAACAGAAAGAACTTAGATGAATGGTAAAAGTAATGTTGGTTGCATATACACATACACGATGGACTAACGAACAAGAGATAAAGACGTATACACACACACATGAATTATTTATACAGGGGGGTAAATTTGAGGTTGTAAGCGTTGATTTAAAAGTCAATCCAACAACGTATTATTAAACGTTAGTTTGCAAATTGCTATATACAAATGGAGCATGCATTTAAATATTGACGTAAAGGTCAATTTGACATTTGATTTCAGCGATTAATCAAAATTTGCTTTAGATATCTATATAAAGCATGTAACTTAAAAATTAAGTCTAATGTTGCTTCTGCAAACATGATTTTCAAAAAGGCATATAGTTAAAAAAGGAATAATTGTTGATATCCATTTCGAAAGGATAACGAAGCACTTCTCATGACACTAAGATATTTTTTTTGAAGCACTAAAAACACAAACACACACTATACAGGAAGTTGGTAGAAACATAGATTCAAGGCAGGGTAGCGTAGTTATTTTCAATAAGCAGATGTCTTGAATAACAACAATTTTCTATAACAAATATTTTTCAATGGAAATTTTTTTTTGAATGGCAAGCATATTTCATTTTGAATGGCAAGTATCTTGAAGCAGCTGATAAACCTGACGACAGGGTTGATCAATTTTGTACAATAAATATCAGATACATCTTAACCTTGAATGACTGGAACAATCTGAAAATAAACACTTCATGTAAAGTAGGTATTGAATAAAGAATTTCAATTCTCGAACAGATTTAAAATTATTTATTGGGGAAATTTATTGCATGCACAGACATGGCTATATATTAAAAAAGCCTTTTATCCTACTGAACCTACAAATTAAAAACAATTAAATATAAATATATTCGTCAATGAATAGATTTTGACATAGTTTAAATTTATTTGGTAAGGCATAAAAAACATTTTGTATCAGAAAACATTGAACAATTAAACTCACAATGAATGAACTGCTTAACAAAATACAAAGTGATATAAACCCGGTATAGACAGCTACAAACACAAACAAGCTGGTAAAAGACCAAATTTATAAACTGTCTTCGACAGAACAAAGTGAATTTAAATAAGAATGTGATTAGGGATTTTAACAAAATGTGTTAATATGTATAGAAAATAAGTAAAAATTTGTTAATTATCAATTAGGCAAATTATTTGTTAGTAATTATTCTAGAAAAATAAGGTTTAATGTGTTAATGAATGATAGGTTATAAATTTTAAAACAAACACAATTTGACTTACATGTATAAAATCGGAATATTGAATTATATGCAGGAAATGACTTTCTTTTGACTAATGTAGTTAAATCATGTTATTGGCTTATCTGAAAACAGAAAATGGTGATTGGTAAAGAAAAAGTTTAAATGAAAATTAACAACTGTGATTCGAAGTTAGAAAACAAAAGATAAAAATTAGAACTTTCGGGAGGAGGAACGAGAGATTGGGAAGACGACGCTGGTAGAAGGAAGAAGCTAGTAATATTGCAGCAAGAGAAAATGTTCAAAGAAGTTAATATAAATGATTGAAAACTAAAGTGAAAGTGATTTTATAGGTTATACCTACCAATAAACAGCTATACAATAACTCCAATCAAGAATACTCGTACATAAATTGAGTAAGAACAGTGAATGAGCTGGAAGCCAAGTGAACTCAGGGGTAATGCATCAATAATTGTTAAAAAGTATATTATATATTCAAAACAAGAAATGAACCTGTAAATTTTATAAAAGAATATGTCAACGTCAATCCAAGAAGTTAATTGTCATTTGCAAAGGCAATCATACCAAAAGAAGAACTACATATAAAATATTTATGAAGTACTTGTAAGAGTCACCAGAGGGCGATAAGTAAACGTAAGAAATTCAACCTTATTTCCTCCATTTTAATATTTCTGTTGCCAAGCAACAAAATTCACCTGAAACGACGTTACCATGGTGATAAATAAATGCCAATGAAACTATTCAGATCCGTCATAGGAAGTCATAACCTTGTTTTTAAACAAAGCATTGGAAATAAAATTCTCAATAATAAGTCATAATTGCATTAATAAAGCTGGCATATTTGTATGTTAAAATTAGTAATATACGGGATCCCTAGTAAGAATTTAAATTTGTAAAATTAAGTCAATAACCAAACAAAAAGCTTTTTGATAAAAATAATAATAATAATAAATATTTCAAATTTCAAATTATATATTGCTCATTATTTTATTTTCTGTAAATGTCACACATATCTGTCCATTGACCAATTAATCCTCTAGCAGTATATAAAAAGTTCAGCAAACATAATATATATGCACCAAGAGTAAGAATTTTCGACATTGGTGGACCCAACTATTAAACATTCCCTGTAGGTAAGAAGAGTATCAACAAAATAGCTGTGGCATAGTAAGTAGATCAAAAAACCAGGTAGATATTTAATTTGATAAATTATATATATATATTTAATGTATATTTTTCTTAATAAACTCATAATTTAATTCAATATAATAAAATAAAACAAAAGGCGCCCAACAAAAACTTAAATAACACATTTATTTCAATATTACAATAATCAATTTCAAAAGTACAATAAAACACACAATACAATATACAAAAAAATACAATATACATACACACCAATAAAATAAAAAAACAATATAATATAAAAACACCCTTATATACAATACAATACGTACCCCCGAAACACAATAATATATATATATATATATATATATATATATATATATATATATATATATATATATATATATATATATATATATATATATATATATATATATATATATATATATATATATATATATATATATATATATATATATATATATATATATATATATATATATATATATATATATAATATATAATATGCATATGTCACACCAATAATTCAAAAAATAATAAGCTGATTTTAATAAAATTCGCTGATTACCATCCCTTTATAAGTGGCTTGGATAAGCTCGTTAGCCAGGAAAATCGGCCTAGGTTTTCCCGGAAAATATTGTGTTTTCTTCCGAAAAAAAATTATATCTCCGTAGATAACAAATTAAAGGCAACGAAAGTTGGTACGCTTGTTTGTATTGTAAATATTCATACATGTGCAAAAACGCGATGTGAAACGTCAAAATTCGCAACATTTGGGCAAAGAACCTGAAAACAAATAGGGACTATGTAAAGAAAATGTCTCAACAAGTGTGTTTTGCAAACCCTTAAGTTTCAGCTTCAACCGTAATTGTCCTTAATTTTAAGATATTTACAGAAAATTCATTTCAAATAGATCGTTTCTCTAATGCTTTGGCTGTAGGTTCAGTTAAGTTGATGCTTTGGCTGTAGGTTTAGTTAAGTTTATGGTTTAATGGTCTATAATTTTTAGCTACTTTTCGTAGAAAAAATCGGTCGATGAGGAGACCGCGACTTTTGAATTAAAAAAACATATCTTCAAATGATTGGAAACTAGGTCCCCTAGAATCCATATCCGGGTTTACTCTCAGTTTTTATCTGTTTTCATATATACAAGGTGACGCATTTCTACGGTATAGCTTAATATAATTGTTATTATACAACATACGAGAAAAAATTGTATACGTACTTGTCTTAAGCTGCATCTTAAAAAATAAAAATATTTTGACAATCACAAGGTGAGCGTGAGTCGTTTGTGATCCCCACAACCTTATAATGTTGAATTTTTGCCGTTTTCATCGAAATATGATGTAGAAAGTGCGTTTTGGCAGCGAATTTTCATTAAATCCTTCAAATTTCAATAACTCACTTTGCTATTAGCGTAAGGATTGTTGGCTAGGAAACCAGTTTTCTAGGAAACATTTTCAATTGCCCTTCATTTTACTAAGTTATTTACAGAAAATTTATTTCAAATAGACCCTTTCTCTAATGATTTGGCTGTAGGTTCAGTTAAGTTGATGCTTTGGCTGTAGGTTTAGTTAAGTTTATGGTTTAATGGTCTATAATTTTTAGCCACTTTTCGTTCTCTTATAATGGTAGATGAATACCAGTGGCAGCTGCAGAAGTGTAATTGGTAGAAATGCTGAAAAATAAACATACCTTAAACAACATTTTTAAAGTGATATTTTATAAAAATATTTTGGCAGTTTAGTTGGGAACATAAAACAAAATTGTGTTCACTGCAAGCACAAGCTTATGCTTATTTGTGGAACATACTGTAAAATTTAAATCAATAAACATACTATTATACTATAAATTTATTTTCGGAAAATTTGTGTACATTTTCAAACAATAAGTAATTTTGATAAAATATGGTACATTGCTTCTACTATATAGGCTCTACGGGTAACCAGATTGATGCCTGCGTGCATTAGAGAGACATATTTGATTTTAAAAACATTTTTATGAAAATTCACTTCCATAACGCATTTTCTGCGTCCAGACTTTTTTCGTATCTGTCAACATTTCATCGAAAATTTGATTTTTCAAATTTAAATCACTGCACTTGCAAACTATACAAATAGATTTAATCACATTGAGTAGGCTTTGCTCTTGTTTATTACTAAAATCGCTAATGCGTATGGCAAATTTAATCATTAACAAACAAACTCGCAATTCCTGTTGTATGTATAAAACAAATTTCTCGTGTGATGCCTTGCTTTACGAATGCTGAAATGGCTAACATGGTTTTTGTATACGGCGTGGCTGAAGTATATTCACCTGAGGCAACACACATTTACCGAGGAAGGTATCGCCACCGCGTGACACTTTGTGCAGAGACATATGCTAATTTTTTTTGACAAATTTACACATCTGGAAGTGCCGACAAAGACTCTGCCGTAGGACGGCCGCAAACTACTAGAACTCCAAAAGCAGAGGAAGCAGTTCTCAATGAAATAAGTAAACACCCGTAGGCGAGTACAAGAAAAAATAATAGAAATTTAAATGTAAGCCATGCGACTGTTGGTAGAATTTTAAAGGAACAACTCTTATATCAGTATCATGTTCATAGTGTCAGATACTTACGCAACGCGATTTTCAACAACGTATTATATTTGCATAATGGTTGAGGAAAAAAGTTGCACAAAATCCTCGATTTTTATCTAAAATTTCGTTCACAGATGATGCTTGTTTTTCAAGGATTGGAATTGTGAACTTCCACAGTAATCATATATGGGCTGAAGACAACCCAAATGTAATTACGCAACAAAACCGTTTTCAAGATGTGTATGTGTTTTGTTTCTTTAACGTCGGCCTATTTCCGCGCCTATGGCCAATCACCGACGCCGGGGAGCAGTTTGACTTCACTATCCTGGAAATCTTGCTGAACCCCTACCTTTCTGTAAGGAGGGTAGGGATCTTTAACGTGCCCAACATCGCATGGACAGGGGACCGACGGCTTTACGCCCCCTCCGAAGGGCGGAACGTGCAGACATTCAACTTGCTCAAATACAATGCCAGAACCTCGGTTGATGTTAATGTTACAGTTTGTACTGAAAAAGTGAAAGGAGTACCCTGAGATCGAACCCAGTACCCTTCGGTTCAGAGGCACACGTTCTTACCGCTGAACCACCGAGGTTCTCGTTTTCAAGACAAATTCTCATCTAATGGGTGTGTAGTTATAATTGGGGATTATTTGATTGGGCCTCTTTCTTCCCGTTACGATTAGATGGAAATAAATATAGACATTTTTTTGAACAAGACCCGGCCCAGTTAATGGAGGATGTTTCCGTAGGTCTCCGGTTTTACTTTCGGTATATGCACCACGAGGCCCCTGCCCATTACCGTCTCGTACTAAGTAATTTCTTAGACGCAGCATATCTTCAACTATGGATATTTAGATAAAGTACACACCATTGACCCAGTAGGTCACCTCACCTCAATCCAATAGATTTATTCCTTTGGGGTCACCTAAAATCTCTACTATATTCTAACCCAACTGAAAATGAGCAAATGTTAAGGAACCGCATAATAACTTGCTGCGAAAGAAGAAAGAATACTCCTGGTATTATCGAAAGGGTTCGAAACTCCTTGATGGGGAAAACTGCGGCTTGTAGATGTGTTGGTAGTGGTCACTTTCAACAGCTATTGTAACAATTATTATGTTCAATTTTTGTCGTTTTTAATTGCTTAATAACTATTGTAATACTTGTTAAAAGTGATGCTTTGTTTTATGAGCTTTTAATTGTGACAGTTTCTTTGTGAATGATTAAATTTGACATAAGCATTAGTGATTTAGATAATAAACAAGAGCACAGCCTACTCAGTGTAATGAAATCGGTTTGCATAGTTGGCAAGTGCAGTGATTTTAATTTAAAAATCAAATTTGCCACGAAATGTTATCATATAGAAAAAAAAATTGTTGATTTTTGTTCAGCATTAAATTTTCCATCTAAAAATGTAACATAATTTTCTTTAACAAGTATATACAATTGCTTTTTTGCTCAAAATCTTGAGGTAACTATCAACATCTACGCCACTGGTTGTCTAAACAGCTTGATACTACTGGGTTTTAAAACTACTTATTACAGTTATCTTGTGTACCATGGTTTGTTAATATAGCTGCATCTGCAAAAGAGTTATGACGAAAAGACGATATATTTTTATATCTCGTAAATTACGCAACGTAAGACAAATGTTTATATGATTTTTTTTTCTCAAAATTATCCAGATCTAATGCCTCTGAATTTTTTAACATACCTATGAAACAGCCTATATATGAACAGCTGAAATAAACTGAACCGCAGGATAGATAATGTAAAGACTCCTTAATCATTATGTAACAAAAATAGTGAGTAACAGAACATAATAAATTAATTAAAAGTCTATTACAATGAAATGACTCGTTACTAGAGAAATGTTTATTGTAAGTGTTCAGTCATAGGCTCACTATAAGTAATATACATAGTGGGTTACGAAGTAAATGGACTATGTGTGGGGATAATAAGAATAAGTGTGCAAATACAATTTAAGAAGTGTTTAAAGGGAAACTATCTAAAATAGACAGGTAGCTTTGGTAATCATTATGTACACACACACACACACACACACACACACACACATATATATATATATATATATATATATATATATATATATATATATATATATATATATATATATATATATATATATATATATATATATATATAATGTTAGCAGCAAAAAACAAGTTCAGTTTATTAATTATTGTGCATATTTATAAAAAATCCCACAGCACACCAAATTTCGATAAAAAAATGACATTCTTCAACGTAAAAACTTCATCCCTACATTCAACCCTCTTCGAGTGACGTTTGCAACCCCCAAATTTTTAAAAAGAAAATAGGGGCTTATGATGTCTTATTTGGAATATCTATTAATTTTTTGTTCAAAAATGCTATGGTTTTAACATTAATTGCAAAAATTAACAGTAAAAAGAAAAGAAACTTATCTGATTAACAACTTTGCCACAATACACTAAAAATTTAATAACTAATCGCCTTTCATAAGGTGGGAGATATTCAAAATGCATGCCGTGAACGTCTTGAGCAGCATCCTAATCGCAAATAAAATATCTTCAAATGTTAATCAAAATCTGAGGCGTGGCCGACGTAATCTCAACCGTTATTCCTCTTCTTAAGTCAGTTAAATGGCTTGGTTTAATTTTGTGTAACATCCTTTCCAAATTTTTCTATAAGAAGTCTAATTGCGTAAGACCAGGTTACAGCGCTGGCCATTCTAACGTCCCTTGCCTCGCTATCTACAGATCTGGAAATATTAAGTTCAGGTAATATAAGTTTGTCAAATAATTATCTACATTCAAATTTCCAGCAGTGAAAAAGGGCCCAGCGATAGGATTTCCAATTCTTCCTGCGCAAACATCATTATTTTCAAGGTATTGCGTATGTTCTTCTCTTATTTCGTGTGGATTTTCTTTAGACCAGTAGCGACACTTTTGACCATTAGAATGTTAAGTGTAAAACTGTACTCACTAGAAAACAAAGGACATTCTAGATGGATAACATTGTTATCTTAGATTTCCATCTGTTGTTCATAAAGGGGCGTTCTATCAAAATCGTCTTCCGTGAGCTCCTGGTTTTCTACCAATTGATAGGGATGCATTTAGTTTTATTTTAGTATTCGGGTAATCAATAAATGGCTAAGATCCAATGTTGTGGCTGCTTGTCGACTCGAAGTATTTGGGCTTTCCTCAAACCCAAGCATTACATCCAATTTGGTACTATTACTTGCACTAAAAGTTTTTTTTTGTAACTGCCTTACACGTCTAAGCTCGTAAAATTGCGTTTGAATTTTACTAATTTTCCCTTAGGATATCGGCGAGCAACTTCGATCTGTGATGGCCTTCTATCACCGTAACCAATCAACTGTCAAATTTTAATATTATGCATTTCTTTTCAATAAACATGTTTCCGAATTGTGGTTAGAGCCTCCGTGGTGCAAGGGTAAAAACGTGTGCCTCTAAACCGAAGGGTACTGGGTTCGATTCTCAGGTACCCTCTTTAACTTTTTCATTACATACTGTAAAATGTACATCAACTGAGATTGTGGCATTGTGTTTGAGCAAATTAAATGTCTGCACGTTCCGCCTTTCGGAGAGGGCGTTAGGCCTTAATCTTACGGTATACGATGTTGGGGACGTTAGAGATCGCTGTCCTCCTTACAGAAAGGCTGGGGTTTGCCAACATTTTCAGGATAGTGAGGTGAAACTGCTCACTGGCGTCGGTGATTGGTCATAGTCACGGAAATAAACCGACGATGATTTAAAAATATATAGGTTACACCTGACAACTACTGCCATGTGGTTATAATCACATAGCAAGTTACTAAAGCGTTTTAAAGAAAACTAACATTGCCAACCATGAAGAACGTTCAACTTTTTATGTCTTCTTTTTAATTGATACCGTCCAAACAGGAAACCGAAATAGTTTTTGCTTGCTCTCTCGTTATCAAATATAAAACGCGATTGATGATTAATTTTTTAGTGTGTTGTAGCTGATTCGTTAATCGGGGAATTCGTTTTTTTATTGTTAATTTTGACAATAAATTTAAAATTAGAGCATTTTTAATAGAGAATGAAGATGTCTTTCAAAGAGGTATCACATGCCCCCATCACCTGTTTAAAAATTGAGGGCTGTAACTGCCATTACAAGGGAGTTGAATGTAGAAGCGAAATTTTCACGTTGCAGGATGTCCTTTTTAATCAGTTTTTGTTTGTATAAAGTCATATTACGCTGAGTGTAAAATAAAGCCGTGTAAAAGTTTCAAAGATTGCGATGTCCGTCATTTTGTTTGAAAGAAATGTATCGTCTCTCATTATACATAATAAATAGCTAATATCAATGTCCTCAGACGTTTTCGGCAGTTTTTTGATTAGGACGTTTTAGCAAAACAGCAGGGCGAAACAAAGAAATTGTAAAAATCTTGATAGCTTTGTTACAATTTGCTCGTAGATAACGTATTTTTTGAAAGTTATTTTAATTAAATTCTCTTGACAAGTATCTACGGCAACATTATTCAAACATTTTTTGCATCGACACGGCCTACTTAAGCAGATATTGCTGATTTTATAGCCAACGACATTAACAATAAAAGTATTAAATTTTTAGCCAGCCTGTATAATGTAAAAACTTAATTTGTTCTAATTGTTGCGAGAATGCATCTAGCCTTACACACTTTGTACCTATATTAGGGTAGAAATGGGCCAGGGCTGACAATTTACTCAATTGTTAGTTGGTTGTATACATTCCCTATTTTTTAACACTTTGTGTAATTTGGAGCTGGCGTGACAACATACCACTTGGTTCCGCAACTAGGTGGCGGCACGTCAACCACTCACTTAGTGTTGAAAGGTTGGCTACTATAGCCGTATTACTTTATAGGTGTATTTTCGCTGCAATTAGTATGCCGTACTGAAGAGCTCTAATGAGAGCGAAACCGGTCTACGGTTCTAATTGTTGCATCTAGCCTTAAACAGCAAATGAAAATTTAAAAAAATCCTATCCCAATTCGCTTTAGCTTGCGTAAAACTTATTAAAGAACTTTAAGTGTAATCTAATTATCTCTCAGTTTATTTACCCTTAAATACATCTGGTGGTTTGTATCTATGCCATTTAAGCTTATTCATAAATTACTTCCATAAATATTTTGAAGATTTACCAGCCGTTACATGAGTATCTCGTAGCGGAAAATTTATAAAAAGTTCAAAAAGCGAATAATTATTATGGAATCTACTTAACTTTACATGCATACATATACGTACACCCATACATATACACCTGGCAAAGAGAGACGGGGAAAGAAAAAGAGAAAGGATAGAAGGAGAAAGATGAAAAACTCTGGAACAATGTGACGAGGCTCATAATCCAAGTATGAGAAGGGTGTTATGGAAGAACTCCGGGGCCGTGCATCACGTTTATGTTGGCCAAACTACGGCTAAACTCTATAGAAGGCTCACCATGCGTGTAAAGTATGTAAATAGGTATATCTGTAACCTCGCATGTTCTATGGATGAAAAGACCTTGACTTCAAAACAAAAATATTCACGAATTATGTAAACTGCACGTTCTGTTAGGTACATAATATAAAAACATATCAGAGCTTTGCTACTTACCCGGCATAGTTTTTATACTTTACACTTTACTAGCGGTACAATTAGAAAGGGGGTGACGCAGCATGTGTGTTATGAATTTTTATAAACTTTGAATGAAAATTAAGGTTACCATTGCATTCAACGTGGACGAATACTTCTGTGATGTATTTCAGCAATGTTTACATAACTAAATACAAGATGCAGCAAAATGGGTACCTGGATTTGTTGAGTGAATAAGAACGGAACCAAGCAAGATAAATATTAATAAGGCTTCTATATTTTAAAAGTAGTTATCATTTAAGTTTGGTATGTTATGTTTTACAGTTCACATTACTTAAATCACGGCAGTTCTTGTCAATGCACTCTGTAGGTCTTTCTTGAAAGATCTACATTACTCCAGGGCCATGTCCTGGGGAATCATGGTTATTGTATGTCTTATTGTGCCCTTTAGGTTTTCCAAATTATATAAATGATGTTGCTAAACTAGTGTCTTTATAGTTTTTTTTTCATAGAAAAAATCGCAAGGGGTCAAACCAAACGAGCATCGAGGCCGCTCGCTTTCACCCCGTAAAGACGCAACCTGATTTGGAAATATTTTTTAGAGAATCCTGAGTAAAGAAATTGAGATTTGCAATGTGGCACCGTCTTGCTAATATTTAAGTAACTTGTTCACCTTTGGAGAAACATCTTCTCGACCAGTTTAAATAACGATCCTCTTAAAAAAGCGGAAACCACACATCAAAATTGTCTATTGTATAGCAGGTCGTAGCTTCGGTGCGGTAGAGTTGCGGGTGGTGGTGCTCCCGCGAGTTTGGTTTTGACCAGTATCGGAAATTCTGTCTGTTTGTTGGCAGTGCCCGTTATGTGGAATTCAGCTTTATTGCTGCAAATCAAAACGTGCGTTGGGGGGAATGCCCTAAATAGTCTACCTAGTTAAACGTGTTCCAAAATCTCTCTCACTCAATTCACGCAGGTGCCCAACAAATTTTTTTAACCATGAATTTGGAGTGACTTGTAAAAAGTTCGAAACACCGGGTAAAAGTATCCACATCGTCTAAATTCAAAAAGTCATGATATGATTATAAAATATAATATTCCCGCTATTAATCATCATAAAAGGATCTCATAAAATTAATGACCATTATTTTACTGAATAACACTTCGGAACGCAGCAAGTGCGTTATAATAGTGCATTTTCATAGGAATTTTACACTATTATTGCTAAAAGTAATACTTTTCATTTAAACAGACGTCGAAGATCTGGTTTAGAGATCCTAATACAAGCTCCTTCGAAGAATTTCTCTTTTTCTATTGTTATACCAAATATTCAACTCTTATGTTTTAGCTCCTTTTGAGAAAAAATCTGTGAATGCCCAAAACTAAATTTTCTATGACGCTAGAAAATTTACATTTGGTGAATCTGGGTACTGCAAGTCTCTTTAAAAGAAACTTTTATTACAAAGTTAATTAAAGTTACAAAAGCTTATCAAAAGGAAACTTAATTCATACCCAAGAAGTCAATTCATTATTCAAACAACTTATCTACTTGAAGGATTAACCAACGAATATTAACGTTGATATTCTCATTCTTTGATTTTCATACAATCATTAACTATTTAACCTTAAAACAGAACTGTTAAACCATGACAAATAAGCAAAACACTTTAGTATTCTTTAATTTCTAATTTAAAAGCATAATATAGGTACAACTGTTTATAACTATTTTAATGACAATCATTTACTACCTAACCTCAAAACAGAACTGTCAAAACATAATAAATAAACAAAACATGTTCCTATTCTTTAGTTTCCAATTTTAAAAGCCATATGCAGCCATTTACTTAACCTCAAAACAACTGTCAAACCATAATAAATAAATACAACACACTATCCCATCTGGGTTTTACTTCAAGTAGCTGATATAAAATTTCCTTATTTCCCCCCTACAAATCCGCGCATCCGAATATACCCGAAGGTGGTCATTAGGGGCTCTTCATAGTTCGGGTATGAAGATTATCGTTGCATTATGATGTATGCCTATGCTACGCGTCACAGGTGACTACTCTGGCTTTGTCTGACATCACACTTTAACCAGTTAATTTTATTTATTTCATTTCTAGCTACATGTAAAGTCTCATTCCAGTTACTTTAATACTTTCAAAAATATAGAGTATTCAAAAATATTTTTGTATATTTTTTGGGGGGAAAATATGTCTGATATTGCTAATTGACGAACTCTTCCGCGATCGTAAGAAAATTAAGGCTTGTGCCAAGTTTCGTTCAAATAAGTTGAGTTAAGTTATCGCTCGGATATATATATATATATATATATATATATATATATATATATATATATATATATATATATATATATATATATATATATATATATATATATATATATTCAAATTGACCTTGGATATGGGCTCTAGGGGCAATTGTTCGTGCTCATTTCAAAAAAAAATCTGAACGTCTCTCCATCGTTACCTCTCTATTAGTAAAATGTCGTAATGAAAATTCACCAATAGAATGCTTTCATCCAACTAACAGATCATAAGATGTGCATCCTACTGTAATTTTATATGTAGTACTTCAACACTAAGTGAGTGGTGAGCGTGTCGCCACCTAGTTGCGGAACCAAATAGTATGTTGTCACGCCAGCTCCAAATAACGCAAAGTGTTAAAAACTAGAGACTGTATACAACCAACTCACAATTTAATAAATTGTCAGCCCTGGCCCATTTCTACCCCAATATAGGGACAAAGTATGTAAGGCTAAATGCATTCTCACAACAATTAGAACCGTAGATCGGTTTCGTTCTCATTAGAGCTCGTCGGTACGGCATACTAATTGCAGCGAAAATACACCTATAAAGTAATACTGCTAAAGTAGTCAGCCTTTCAACACTAAGTGAGTGGTGATAAATGGGGAACCGAAGGCCAGCCAGGTGGTTCGAGAGGTGGCCTGACCTGGTATCATTACTTTATTTTTTATGCGGTTATGTAACAGTTGGGCCTGCATGGAAATTTTGCCTCAAGTTCTTAGAAATGCATGCACTGCGGAGCTTATTAGGAGATATGTCGTTTGCCAAACAAAAAATGGTCGCCAGTTTGAGCATCTTTTATAAGTAACTTTGTCATCGTTAGCAATGTTAATTAACTGTTAATTATATTTTTGTGAATTCTTTTGAACATGCATTGTTGTTGTTAAGATTTCCCCAAAAACTTTTGAAATAAGAAAAAATGTTTGAAACATTATTGATTACAAATAAGATAAGGAATGCAAATCTTAAATAAAATACAGGCTCTCCTATTGCAACAAAAAGAAGTTCATATGAACAAGTACACTATGGGGCAGTCTTGTTGAAAGCAGCTATTTTAACCAACAAATTTTGATGTATTTTTTTCCTTCTAGGGTGTATAGGGGCTGTGATATGCAGCGTCTTAATAGATCTAAAAACCCTGTATATAAGTATTAACTCGCCATAAATATATTTGTGTTCATTTGGAAAAATACAGTGAAAAATCACCGAATTCCCTAATCTCTCTAAATAATTAACTTATTTTAATTATCGTATGTGTTTTAGTGAATTTTCTTTAAAAAAATCACTAATGAGGAGATCCCGACTTTTGAGTTTTGAAAAAATTTCTTCAAATTTGGCCCCCTAGAACACATATCCGGGGTCAGTTTCGATTTTTATATGTTTATATATATATATATATATATATATATATATATATATATATATATATATATATATATATATATATATATATATACATATATATATATATATATATATATATATATATATATATATATATATATATATATATATATATATATATATATATATGTATCACACCGATAACTCAAAAAATAATGGGCCGATTTTCATTAAATTTGGCAAATACCTTCTTTTTGCAAGTGGATTGGCTAAGTTCGTTATCCAGGAAAATCGACCGAGGTTTTTCCGGAAAATTTTGTATTTTCTTTAAAAAAAGATATATTTCCGGAAATAACAAAACTCTGGACGCAGCAAGTGCGTTATGGTAGTGAATTTTCATAAAAATGTTTTTATTGCAAATATCTGTCTTTTCTTTTTAAGAACGCAGGCATCAATTTTTGTTACCAGTATAACCTATATAGTAAAAACAATGTGCCATGTTTCATAAAAATAACTTTATTGTGTGAAAATGTACAAAAATATCCAAAAGTAAAGCTAAAGTGTTTTCGGAAAAATTCGTTTCTTGGTCAACCTTATAGATTAATAGCAAATTGGGCTATTCAAATATGAAGCATTTGATCAAATTCGCTACTATAACGCACTTGCTGCATCCAGAATTTCTTTTCTCACAAACATGCATTATATTTCGATGGAAAATGCAAAAATGCAATAACATAAGGCGTGTTTGATTAACAAAAAAGAAAATTTGTATCACCAACGACTTATGGGCCATCCTGTGATTTTAGAAATATTTTTTTAAGATGTAGCTTAAGACACCCTATAATTATTATATACAAATTTTTTTCATATTTTGTATAATAACGGTATATTGTGCTTTATTGATTTTTTACGAAAATTCGACAACAATTATATACCATTAAACGATAAACTCTATTATAGCTAAAACTACTGCCAAGCATCAGAGAAACGGTCTATTTGAAATGAATTTTCTGAAAATATTTTAGTAAAATGAAGGACAATGACGGCTGAAACTAAGACTTCAGGGTTTGTAAAACATCCTTCTTGAGACATTTGATTTCCATAGCCCGTATTAGATTCAAGTTATTTGCCTAAATGTTGCCGATTTTGACGTTTTAAATCGCAACTTTGACGTTTTGAGGAAACCCCCAATTTATTTTTCTTTAAATGCCTACAACTTTTTTGTCTTTTGACCTACATAGCTAAATTTTGGTAGGTAACTTACCTATAAAAATATAAACCCGTGTATTAGACTTGGTTGGCCTTTCTTTGTTAATTCCGGAGATATAAATTTTTTTTTAAGAAAATACAAAGTTTTCCGGGAAAACCTAGGCAGATTTTCCTAGCTAACGAACTTATCTAAGTCATTTGCAAAAGGAATTTATTCACCAAATTAAAATAAAATCAGCCCATTATTTTTTTAATTATCGGTGTGATATATATATATATATATATATATATATATATATATATATATATATATATATATATATATATATATATATATATATATATATAAACATATGAAAATTCAAACTGACCCCGAATATGTGTTCTGGGGGGCCTAATTAGCGCTCATGTGAAGAAATTTTTTCAAAATTCAAAAGTCGGGATCTCCTCATTAGTCAATTTTTTTAAGAAAATCACTAAAATAATGGCAATTAAATTTGGTACACGGGTTTATATCGCTATAGGTAAAATACCTACCGGAATTTAGCTTTGTAGGTCAAAAGACAAAAAATTTATAGGCATTTAAAGAAAAATAAATTGGGGTTTTCCTCTACACGTCAAAGTAGCGATTTAAAAGATCAAAATTGGCAACATTTAGGCAAATAATTTGAATCTAATACGGTCTATGGAAAGAAAATCTCTCAAGAAGAATGTTTTACAAACCCTGAGGTGTTAGTTTCAACCGTCATTGTCCTTTGTTTTACTAAAATGTTTCCAGAAAATTCATTTCAAATAGACCCTTTCTCTGATGCTTGACAGTAGTCTTAGCTATAGAGTTTATCGTTTAATGGTATATAACTTTTCTCGAATTTTCTTAAAAAATCAATAAAGCTCAATATATCCGTTATTATACAAGATATGACAAAAATTGTATACATTAATTATAGGGTGTCTTGAGCTACATCTTAAAAAATATTTCTACAATCACAGGCTGGCCCATAAGTCGTTGGTGATACATTTTTTGTTTAGTCGAACACGCCTTATGTTATTGAATTTTTGCATTTTCTATCGAAATATAATGCATGTTTGTAAGAAAAAAAATTCTGGACGCAGCAAGTGCGTTATGGTAGCAAATTATGACCATATGCTTCATATTTGAATAGCTCAATTTGCTATTAACCTATAGGGTCGACCAAGAAACAAAGTTTTTCGGGAATACTTTAAGTTTACCTTCGGACATTTTTGTACATATTCAAACAATAAAGTTTTTTTGACGAAACATGAAAGATTGTTTTTATTACATAGGTTATACTGGTAACCAAATTTGATGCCTGCTTTTATAAAAAAAACACACATATTTTCCATTAATAACATTTTTATGATAATTCCCTACAATAACGCACTTGCTGCGTCCAAACTTTTTAGATTATAAATGCGTGTACAATTTTAGATAAAAATCATCTCTAAAAGACACAGTTAATGGTTATTAGCGTTTAAGTTCCGTACAGCGTTGCTGAATTAGACAGTTTTGATGACTGAGGGATTTTCTGGTTGACTGTACCGAGTGGCAGTGTATTTGTTAATTCACTGATGACCTGTAAATGAATCATTTCAGGTTTTCAGTTTGCGGCTTGGACACATTTGTAACTAGACTTGAATACATTGGCCTCGTCGAATTCAATTATCTATAGGACGCTAAATCATGTATGCTTATGGATTGCACTTCCATTTGGTACATCGCAACTATAGCCCTTTGCTTGGCTGTTTGCTCGATGTAAATCCTATAATAAGGGGCTATTAATCCTGTCTTGTATTACATGGGCGAATGAAAAATATTCGATTGGGAGATAAAAACTGTAGGCCTGAGTCCCTCAGATCCATAATACAAATATACATACATGCATACATATATATATATATATATATATATATATATATATATATATATATATATATATATATATATATATATATTGAGATGGTTTATAAGGGGGGTAACAGAAAATATCCACACGTATATAGATTTACATAATTATACACTTAAAGCCAACAAAAAGATTTAAATGCACCCGTACGGACCACACAGACACGAACACTGTATGACCTAAGGAAAACATACTGTATGGTATATAATAAGACCTCGTATAGATTCAAAAAGACGAATCTAATTAACGCCAAGTATGTATATGTGAATAAAAAAATAGAAGCAAAATTGATGTACCTAAATGAGTGTAATTTAGTTTATAAGGAAAGAAGTGTATATGTAAGCAGCCCATTAAACCGAAAGAAAGGACAAGATAAGAACGAAAGTGCAACAAGACACTTTGAAAGCAAGTGTAGATATGGACTTTTCAACAAGCCAGGAAAATATTATAAAGAATTTATAGTAGATAAGGCTGGTTTTGATAAATGTCAATTCTAGGTTAAGAGAGTTTGATGTTTGATAGATTAAGAAATAGTTTGTAGGAGTTCTTAAACAGATGTTTAATTAAGAGCGGTCAAGTTGACAATGAATTTAGGTTAAGCAAAATTGTGAGAAACTCAAATCTTGACAACAATGTCTGCGAGGTATCCTTAGATATTAAAGAAATGGAAAGGCATTATTGAGACAAGAACAAAAATGTAAGAGACTTTAAGGGCGGAAAGAGGAAACTGTAGCAACGGTTGTTTACGCGGAAAAAAAATAATAACAACCTTTTAAGAATTCAAAAAAGTATGCAGCTGGGAGCAATTTTCAGAGTAAATTAATCTAAAAATTCGAATATTTAAGTGCAATAAGTGCAAAAGGAGTAAGGATAGAAGTTGAACAGCCCAAGAGTTCCAGAGGGAATAAACAGTGAGTTTTCTTCAAAAGTTGTAAACATAATTACTTACGCTATTGAGTGAGAATAAACCATTCGATTATAGATACAGAAAAACGATAAAGCTACATTTATATTTATAAACATAAAACCGCATAGGGCACATTTTCAAATAAAGCAATAGTATATCAGCGAACTCATTAAAGAGATAAGGCGTTAAAAGACAACTAAAGCAACCACCATTTTTATTTACTGTAATCGAACCGTGAAAATAGTTATAAAGACCATCACCTTAGGCGCGAAGATCGAGGTTCAAACAAACCAACAGAGTTAGTGGGATATGTAACCCACATAACACCAAACAGAAGAAATAATTGCCTAAGATTAAGTACCTTGTACCTATAAAAATATAAAAGTAATTTAGTTGATAAAGCACAATTTCATTTGTAAAAGTGCTGCAGGCTCACCGATTCTAATAAAAAATTATTGATCAATAAGTTCAAATGTGGAAAGATTTTAATAACAAACATTTGAGTAAAATATTGGCCAAAATTGAGGGGGTTCTTAGATTTTAATAAACAGTAATTTTGTAAAGTAATTAGGCATATTATAAGAATATTCATGTCACGTTTGTTTAGTTTGAATAAAGTTATATTGTTGTTTTGTCAGAGAAATGGAAAATTAGGGCTTTATTTTGGTTATATTATATACATACAAGGGCAAAATCTAAAAAAAATTCAATAAACTTCAATTTCGTTTACAAAGCTATATATAAAAAAAATGAATAATATCTTATTTGGGGCCTGAACTTATTGAAACTCCCTCAGATAGTGTTATCTTGCTCGTTTAAGTGTCTGATAGCTAGCCGAGGCAAGAAAGAAGAAAAAGAAACAGGGAAATATACTAATATATCAACAGATAGTAAGTTTTCCTTAGTTTATTAACTACCATAAATACATTCCAACACTTGTAACAGTAAATAATACTACAATCACGAATTTTCATAAATTTTATTTACAAACATACACAATAATTATACATTATAAAACCTCAAGTATCGTAGAACAATTTTCTTAACAATTGACACCCGATCGTGGGTCTCTAAAAACATTATATAAACCACTGTTAGCACAAACCTTTCCTTAATAAACTACAGTAAAACGCATTTCTATAACAAATTGACACCCAATCGTAGGGCTAAAACACATAACTATATCAATTAGAGCCCTAAACGTGGGACTAAAATACTTATTTCTGTAACAAATTGACCCCCAAGCGTGAAGCTATAAATACAATTTATATATAGATATATATATATATATATATATATATATATATATATATATATATATATATATATATATATATATATATAATCAGGTTTTTCGTAAGCGATTGTCCGAAAAATTTAATTTATTTATTTAAGTGGTACAATTATTACAGTCTTAAAATTTATTATAAAATATGTGATTCAAAACAACATGTGAACAACTAGAGTTACGATTGAATAAAATAATGTTCTACAGAATTAACATAAATGCAAACGTCTGCATCAGCACTCTTACACAAGTCACTAAACTGATGATGCATGGTTTCCGGATTCGTCGTATTTTGTATGATGTTGAGAATATACAGGGATGTAACTCCTCCACCCTTAAATCTTTAACACGTCCTCGTGTTCGGACACTTCTTCTGTTTGCGTTTTCCTGTTGGACTTGTATATGATGCTCTGAATTTTTCTTCTTAAAAGAAACAGAAGTACAATGGTAACAGCGATGGATATACCAATGGTAATGCCTAAGTGGGAATACTGCATGGACGGTCGGAGATGAAATGGATGCTGTTGTATTTGAGACGATGCTTCTTTTATCTTTTTGTTTTCTTTTAAATGAATTGGCTTAAAATGGATATGATGTTGAGCTGCCGGTTGCAATTCTTCGACTTCTATGGGTTGTAGCGTCAAATTAGTAGCAACGTCTTCATACATTTCCTCATTGATCTTGACTTTGAAGGAATTAAGGGATGTTACTAGACCATTTCCCTGGAAGATGTTTTGTTCTAACGATGTTTCGCAATTTTCGACATTAGTGGTTGCTGAGCTAGTGTATATTAAGATCTGACCATTCCGCAGCTGAGTTGATATTTCGTAGGGGTTCATTACTTTGGCAGAAGTGCAATTTTGTAAGGTGTCAAGCTGACAATGTTCTTCTCGTGGGCGATTATTGCATATAACCAAGTCTTCTATAGAGGGGCACTTCTCTTGGGTCCATAGGTTTGAAGAGGGTGTTTCTAAATAGTATGAGCTGGGTGGTACCAGGAGAATATAATTTTGTGGTATGAGATAAATACGAAAATAAGAACCAGGATTTGGATGTAGGATAGGAACTTTTAAAAGGCATACAATCGTATCCTTAACCGATAATATATGAAATTTGGTAAATTCTACAACTTTAAAAACATGATTTTTGTCAAAGTCGATTAATTCATTTCTGTCATGACTTAACTTTAAGTGATCAATAATATTTAACAGATCACTAGTGGTAAAGAGCTCTATATTATTAATTTCGTTAAAACTTGAGGAAATAGTTCTTTGAATCATCTCAATATTATGGAGTAATTTAACAGCTACGTGAATTTGGAAATGAATTTTACTCGACAATTCTCTTTCGCTATCTAAAGTGGAAAAAGTCTGATAAATATGATAAAGATTTTGATTAATAATTTTTTGATCCTTTTCGTACCTTTGTGTGATTATATTAGCAAATGAATTTAAATTATCAATTTGGGTAATTATATCTTCTTGATTTTGGAAAAGGTTATCTAAATTTTTATTGATTTCTTTTAAGTCTTCTTGGTCGAGATTTCCTGTTATCATTTTAATTAAAGAGCCTGCTCCGTTTATTAATCCGCGTTTAGTTCTGTGCATTGATAGTTTTTGTAGTTCATTACTTAATCGTGACAAATGGTCATCTAAAATTGGTAAATATCGTTAATTAGTTGCAGACATTTGTCCAGTGTTTAAAAATTTAGAATTTTTTAATAATATGTTATAATTAATTTCTATATCGGTAATATTAAAATAAAAATAAAATGTATGATAATGTTTGAGTATTTTTGCTATGCCTAAATACTCTTTAAAATATCCGTTAGTTTTTATTGGTGTTATTTGAAGTCGATGGACCAGGTTGAGGGTCATCGTTGTTTGTAGTAGTAGTAGTTTTGTCCTGTAGCGAAAAAGTATTTCTTACTCTTTTTATGTTAGAAACGTGAGCTTTTCCTTTTGGTTTAGAAAATGTAACAATGTTTTCTTTTTGTTTAGGATGTGATCGTAATTTATAAAGAGGATTTGTTTTTCTTACTTTTGGTACTCTAATTGCTAGTTGTGTCGTTTCTTGTAAATCTGGTGTCGTTTGTCTGTCCGCATTTGCTTTAGAAATTCTTTAATCTCCACTTACTTTTTGTTTCTGATATACACTGTCGAAGAAAGGCATTATTTCTTTGAGCCTATTGTTGTTGTATTCCTCGTAAAGGGTAGTTTCAGGTGTGATTGTTGGTAAGTCGTCGTAGGGGCCGTATAGTAATGTAAAAGGTGAATACCCAGTTGTCGAATGAATAGACTGGTTGTAAATAAGGGTTGCTGTTATCATTAGGGTTGCAGGCCTCTTTTGTGGGTTTCGTAATTTAAGAATTCGCAATTTTTCTACAAGAGTTGAGTGCAGTCGCTCTACTGGTGAATTTGAGTTAGGATTTGGGGGGTTGTTATGTGAAGATTAATATTAAATAAATTACAGTATTCTTTAAGGGTAGTATTCAAAAATATTCTTTGCCAGCGTCAGACACTATTTTTAGGGGATGTTTATGGTGGGAAAAATAGTGTCGAAGTTTATTTAACACGGTTATTGCGGATCCATCATTTATATAATATGCCTGCGCATATTTGGAGAATAAATCTATGATAGTTAGGAATTTGCAATTATCGAAACTAAAGGTGTCAATGTATATCACTTCAAAAGGGCGTTTAGCTAGAAGGCGACCTGAAAATGGTGGTTTGTACGGATTTCTTTCGTATTTTGTCTGAAGGCAAATTTACCATTTATTAATAAAAGCGTTTATATAATTTTTCATGTTAGGCCAAAAATATTTTTGTTTTAAATGTTGATACGTTTCGTTAATGCCATTGTGGTTTCGTGTGTGATATTCGTCTATAATTTGTTGTTGAGTTTCTTGTTTTTCAACGTCTTGTAAAAATTCGTTAGATTTTATCATTTTAACAGAACTATTAAATAATGTTGAAGAAACAGCAGTGAAATATTTGAATAGTCTATCATGTTTACAGTAAATTCCGTAAGTGAATTTTGGATCAATAAATTGTTTCAAGAAGTCATTTATTTGTCTTAATTCGTAATTGAGTTAAACCTTTACATGTATTGTTTCAAACTTGAATATTTTTAATTTGCGTGTGTCATATTTTGGTCCGTAATCTAAAATTATTTGTCTGGAAAAATAATTGACTAGATTTTCTGATATAGGTATTTTAAAAATGGGATTTTCTGCAGACGAGTGTTGTGTCTGTGAGTCATTGCTTTCAGGTAGGTCATTAGTCGTGCTAGTAGATGCATTGTTTGCGTCGTTTTCTAGTTCGTTAATTATTTCTCTTTCTCTGTCTTCGTCAGAGTCTGCGTTATTAATTATTGATTCCAGGTCAAAGTCGTCTTCGATCACGTTAATTTCGATTCGCGATAAGGCATCAGCCACTACGTTATCTTTGCCTTTTTTGTATTTTATCTCGTAATTAAATTCCTCTAATCTTAGTCGCCATTTAACTATCCGAGAGTTTGGTTCCTTCATGGAAAACAGCCAAACAAGCGGTTTGTGGTCAGTTTCTATAACAAATTTTTGTCCAAAGAGATAAGGTCTATGATGTTTTGTATTTTCTACTAGGGATAATAACTCTTTTTCAATGGTCGAGTAATTTCTCTCGGCTGAATTTAGTGTTCTTGAGTAAAACGCAATTGGTTTATTATTTTGTTACAATACTCCACCTATAGCTATGTTGCTTGCGTCAGTGGTTAAATGAAATTGTTTAGAAAAATCGGGGTAGGTCAGGACAGGAGAATTTGTAATTAATTCTTTTATTTTTTGAAATGCGTCAACATATTCCGGGTCGTGAATATTTATCTTGGTATCCTTTTTTAAATATTTATTGATGGGGAATACTACTTTAGCGTAATTTGGAATAAAGCGTCTATAATAGCCTGTTAATCCTAAAAATGCTCTTATTTCTTAACTTGTCTTTGGTATTGGATAATTCTGAATGGCAGTTATTTTTGATGGGTTCGGTTTGATCCCTCGGACAGTGACCAGATGGCCTAAAAATTCAACCTCTTTACGTAAAAATTCTGACTTATCTAACTGAATTTTTAGATTGCACTCTTTTAACTTATCAAATATATTTTTCATGTGACAAAGGTGTTCTTGAAGGGATTTCGAGAAGATAACAATATAGTACATATATACGAAACAAAACTTGTATAAATATGGCCTTTATACATTATCCATTAGGCGTGAAAAGGTACTGGAGCCCCCTTCAACCCGAACGGCATGCGGACCCATTCGTAATGGTAATTATTTACGGAGAATGCTGTTTTTTCGATACTGTCATCGATCGTTTTCTCGTTAAGTTTACAGTAATCGACCACTAAGCGCCATTTCTTTTTTCCAGAAGCGTCTTGACGCTTCGGGACAATCCATATCGGACTTGAGTAGGGTGATATTGAGGTTCTAATTATTTTGTTGTCTAACAGTTTTTGAATTTGGTTTTGGACTTCTTCACGTAAATGAAAAGGGTACCGGTATGATTTGGTGTGAACAACTTCATCGTCTTTAGTTTTTATTTTATGTTTAATTGCATTGGTGAAAGAGAGATCTGAGTCTTCATGATAAAAAATATCATTATACTTTCGACACAAATTAATGAGTTTTTCATATTCTTCTGTATTTAAATGATCTGTTCTTAAAACTTTTGTTACATCAGAAAAAAGACCGAAATATAATTTTACGAAGATCTAAAGCTTGCAAAAATTAGGTTTCGATGTGCAATACTGTTCCTTGCAGCGCCAATTGGGTTTTTCGTAAGCGATTGTCCGAAAAATTTAATTTATTTATTTAAGTGGTACAATTATTACAGTCTTAAAATTTATTATAAAATATGTGATTCAAAACAACATGTGAACAACGAGTTACAGCGATTGAATAAAATAATGTTCTACAGAATTAACATAAATGCAAACGTCTGCATCAGCACTCTTACACAAGTCACCAAACTGATGATGCATTGTTTCCGGATTCGTCGTATTTTGTATGATGTTGAGAATATACTGGGATGTAACTATATATATATATATATATATATATATATATATATATATATATATATATATATATATATATATATATATATATATATATGCCACTAAGGAAATCAGACCGAAACATACATTAGGCCCTGATGCCATTTCGGCTTTCTAGGTGAGCGACTCTGCTTACGATTTTACGTATCCTTCAATGTTCATTTTTAATATTTCGCTTTAAACATCAAAGTTTCCTACCATTTGGGAGACAGGCCCTTCTATTCCAGTCCCTAAACAAGGTGATCAAACATAGGTTGAAAACCTTGGACAAATCATCATCATGAAGAATTAGTCAAAGGTGTCTGAATTTTATCACGTTTAATGTTAAACATTAAATTGTAGAGAGTCAGCATCGTTTCCTGAGATGTCTCTCTACATCTACCAACTTAGTCTGCATCACAGACAACAAAAGTGTAGCAATAAACTGGGGATCTCAAACTGACTCATCTACTTGTATTTCTCTAAGGATTTTGACCGACTGAACCACAATATTTTACTTCAGAAGCTCAATTGGTTCAGGTTTTCTCCTAAGCTGTTGAGACTTTTTAGCTTATACCTTATTACAGCGTCTGCTCTGTTTTTGACCATGGATTTCGGTCTGCTGAGATTTTGGCTGCGATAGCTGCCACAGGGATCTGTTTTGGGGCCTCTGTTTCTTAATTTATTCATCAATGACATCACTTGGGTCCTTGAGGTTTCTCACCTGCTGATTTGATGATTTGTAGATTTTTCATACCATTAACAACCGCTATGATTGCGGTAAACTACAGAAAACCATGTGTAGAATATAGTCCTGGACCTGCCAAAATGAGCTGCCGCTGAATGTCGGTAAATGTCAGGTTATGACTCAGTACACTCAATAACCCGTATTCCGAATGAATTATGTGATTCAATACCTAATAGATCTAACAGTATTGCCGACTTAGGCTGTATTTTTGATGGCAGACTATCATTTGTGAATCATATTGAGATTGCCATCTCTAAAGCCTCTTAAACCTTGAGTTATATCATCAGAAACTCAACAAAAATTTTTATGTATAGACACTTTGTAAACTACTGTTCATAAGTTGGACCGCATTTGGAGTATGCTGCAATAGTTTGGGCTTCCTATTATAGCGTTTATAGGGATGCACTAGAGGACGTTCAGCGTCGTCTTTTTAAGATGGCGTACAGAGCTGATAATATATATCCGGCTACTAGAACACTGCAGAGCTGTCTGTTGTTGCGGTTCTCTTTGCTTTACTATTTTAATTCGGTCTGTTACATAATGCCGTCGAATGTTCACATATTTTACGCTTGTTGTACTTTCATACGCCCAGAATTAACTCCAAATCTCAGGTACTGTTTCACATCACCTGTCCTAGGAGAAATGTAAGACTGAATTTACTGGTTCAAGGAATGTGCTCTATATATAATTATACATCGCTGCATTGCATCTTCGAGTGCAACAAATTCACTCTCATATATGTTGCTCGGCTGAGTGACTTGTGATCCAGTTATAGCCTTTTTCTATATTTGTTTAGCTAGCGTTATGATCTTTAATTATTGTTGTAACTTTTACTATGCTTCTTTAAGCTCATTTCTTGGGGACTGTGCACATATATAGCAAGGCTGTCAAGTAATGTAATTCAACGCCAGTCGTGGTATTAGCCAAGAGAGTAGGTGTTTTCGCTCTCTAGTTTCTTCCCACAGCTTTCTTCTTGTTACACTGTATGTGTGTGAAAGCTGCCGTGGAAGCCTGGAGTGGGTGCTTTTCGCCAACCTTCACCCCCTGCTCTAGCAATGCCTGCCTTAAGGCAGACTAATTTGAACCTATGTATTATGTACTGATGAGGCCCAGCGAGGGCAAAACTGGTCTATATATTTTCTCATGATTACTGCTCCAGAGTCTACACATCATACCGCAAGTCTCGGCCGTAAGTGATTGTGGCTAGCAACTGGTGTAATTCAATGCCCGTCGTGGTATTAGCCAGAGAATTAGTTGTTTTTGCTCCGCAGTTTCTACTCACAGCTTCTTTTTTCGGACTGTATGTGCGAGGAAGCTACCATACAAGTCTGGTACCACGACACATTTACAAATGGCGCTTCGCGATATTCTCCAACACTATATATATATATATATATATATATATATATATATATATATATATATATATATATATATATATATATATATATATATTAAACAAGATTAAAAGGAGTAATTACTTACCTTTTAAAGTAAACAAAATAAGTATAACTAAAAACAGGTTATATAAACAGAAATATTGTCGTGAAGATAAAAAACACTCATCGAAAGCACTAAAATCATCGTCATGATACAACGGAAGTTAATAAGAGCAATTTCTTTCAATAAGCAAGTACCTATTAAGATTCAACACTATCAAAATGAAACACATTAAACTCATCCAAACAAAGTAATATTAATTAAACTTTATTTTAAAAATTCCTTAAAAATCAGTGAGATACGTAAGATCTGTAAGCGAATACTTTGAAATAAAATGAAATAAAAAGTGACTTAAATCCATCTAAGAACACTTATTAAAAAACAAGATAGTTTTCAAAATAAATTCGAGACGCAGGAAGTGCGATATGGTAGCGAATTTTTAATAAACTCTTCAAATCTTAACTCAAATTTCCGTTAAGGTAAGAACTTCAATTTTGGCGTGCAGTGTCTATCAGGGCAATATGTTTTTTTTAATTCAGAAAAATTAAGTTTTGTATGAAGAACTGGTCTGATTAGGCTGTCAAATGAACTCGTCCGCGGTTTAAATAAAATCTTCATACGTGCCAAGTTTCATTCAAATCAGTTGAGTATTTTTGAGTTATCGCTGTGATACATACATATATATATATATATATATATATATATATATATATATATATATATATATATATATATATAAACATACAAATTCAAACGGACCTTGGATATGGGTTCAAGGGGCCCAAATTCGCGCTCATTTGTAGAGGTTTTTGCAAAGTCTTACCGTCAATACTTCTCTTTTTTTTTTCATAAAAATTCGATAAAATTGACACAGGTATATCACTAAACTTACAGCAAGCCTTTTTAAAACGCCATTCAAGAAATCGTAGTATTGATCAACTTCGTAGTTGCATCTATAGAAAGTTGTTAAATTAATACCAGCTTTCAGCTACAACGATCTATAATAAGAAAGACATAAAACACCTAACAGTAAAGGTAGGTAGGTAAATTCGATATCGGTATGTGTCAGATAACTGTCAAGTACTTTTAGGTTAAAATCTATACCAAACTAGGTAAATAAAGCCAAATGTATAATAGTATAGTCAAATTAGACACAAATAGTGCGATTGGTGGAAAAAATTCCTAGAGAGTTAGATTTTTTTTTAAAACGCTTGGTTTACACTTGAGTAGACATATTATGTGAAAAGGCCCCGAGGGTGAGCTCGAGGAAGGGGGGAGGTTAAGGTACCATTTTTCAGTTTTTTGCTTCTATCTCAAAAACGATTACTCCTTTTGTTTTTTTTTTTTACTTTCTTACCACAATTGGATATAGCAAAATTTCCTATAAAAATGGCTCTATGGCTTTTTGTTGTAGGTCTAACCCTAAGCGAGACACCGGGCTCTGAAGTTTGGATTCTACATAAAATTGCATTAAAAATCTTTCCACACATTTCATTATATTAGTGTAAATATTTATATAAAAATAGTGTGCGTAGAGAGTCCTCCAACTAAACTGCCTGCCTGAAGGGGAACATTTTTCCCCCGCGGATAAAGAAATAATACTCTAGAGGGCGAGAATTTGGCAACGCAGAATTCCTTGCATAAAAATTGTATCCGTGCTGCCGCGGGGCTCCCTCGTAGATGACTGACACGCGTTTGTATCCGCCGCGGGCCAAAGGAGATGTGGAGCGATGAAAATGAATTCTACGGTTTTAGTGCCACGATTCATATTTATGCAGCATATTTTGTCCGTGCGTACAGAACCTCGTTACGAGGTGACCCCGCTTATAATTAAACATGACGGACCTAGACGTGGAGGTCGATAAAATTTTCCCAATACACGGTGTCACGTGACCCGTGCCCAAGGATGGATTGCACCAGGTTGATGATGTCTTGAACGGAACCTCTGGAGTGCCGGGCAACCCTCCAGAGTAACTCGCCTAGCACCACACAGGGGGTCCTGATGGAGTGTACAGTATTTCCCCTATTCTCGTGGGAACATGCAGAAGACAAATATAAATAAAACCGTAACCAATGAGGCTCGAGGAGTGACTTCTGCTACAGACTCGTGACTTGAGTCTATTCTGGACACGTAGACGAGCGAGGGGGCGGCAGCGTCCCCGGAATCTGGAGGTCTCACGACCGACGTAGATACTGGGGATCTGGGGGTAGCTTAGGCCACGGACCTGTCCCTGGCACCCAAGCTGGAGGCTGGCTCCCACCGGAGGAAGGCGATGTCCGCGGACTCCGGCGGGTCCCTCTACCAGTGAAGACCTGCAGGAGTGGAGGGAATGTCCCTGCAGTCCCAGCGTCCAAGCGGGATGGCGGTGATTGAAAGACGCCATCCTGAAGTCACGCTAGACCAGGGGAAGGCGGACCTGATCCAGGCTCCGGTGGTAGCTGCGGTGGACTCTCTTCAGGAACGGGAAAGACCACCTCAGTTCCACCGGGCGCGCTTTGCGGGAGCAACCACTGATAACTTGTGCCGGCCCGCAGTCGCGAGATTGGCTATGGAAAACGATCAGGGGCCTCGGTCAAGTAAGGTCACTGGGCAAGCAATCGGGGGTTGATGGGACTTAGGTTCCTTCAGGTCAATCTCCAACACAGTAGGGCAGCCACGGCCGGACTACTGATGGGTCTGGGGAACACGGATGTGGCCCTCATCCAGGATCCGTACTCATATAAAGGAGAGATCAAGGGACTCGGCGGAGCTGTCGGCAAGCTCATCTACATCAGATCCGGCGAGAACCCGAGGGCCAGGCTTTTTGTCAGGTAAGGGATAGAGTTTCTGCCTTTAATGAATTTCTGTTCCAGGTACCTGGCAACGATCAAAATCCGATGTGGAGGAGCGGATGGGCCGAGGGACATTACTGTCGAATCGGCCTATTTACAAGGGGACAGCACGGAGCCTCCTCTACCCAAGAAATTGGAGCAGCTGATTGTGGGTAACAGAGAAGGTGGATGGCAGACCATCATCGGCATGGATGCGAACGCCCACCATGAGTTGTGGGGAAGCTCGGACACACTCTAGAGGTGAGCCACTCTTACAATTCTTTATGAAATTTAATTTATACATATTGAATACGGGTAATAAACCGACCTTCGTCATAACACGGCGTGAGGAAGTTTTAGATCTAACAGTTTCCACCTAGTTTCTGGGTGACTTTGTTAAGAACGGGGCTGTGTCTGGGGAAGTGAGTAGCTCAGACCACAGATACATCCGGTTTGCAATCGCCAAAGTCGGAAGACAAACTGTATGGTACCCGAACCATCGCAAGGCGGACTGGAAAGCCTACAGGGCAGACTTCGCAGTGTGACTATGGGGGTTAAGAGTACCACCTTTGAGGTATATTCCGAGGGCATGGAGGCTGGCCAGGGTTGTATTCATTCCTAAACCTGGGCGTCCAACTGACCATGCAAAGTCCCTGAGGCCAATAAGTCTCATGTTCATCTTGCTAAAAACAATGGAAAAAACTGCTCGACCGGCACATTAGGGGCGGTGTACACAAAGCATATCCTCTACACTGCGGACAATACGCATACAGAGCAGGAGTCTCAACAGAAACAGCACTGTACCAACTGGTGCTGAAACTGGAAAATACGCTGGTGAACAGGGAGGTGGCGCTGGGGGTCATCCTAGACATAGAGTGGGCCTTCAGCAACTGGCAGCTGTCAGGGAGCGTGGAATAGAGGAGACCTGCTGTAGGTGGATCGGTTCCATGCTCAGGGACAGGGCGGTGTTCACCTCACTCGCGGGAGGGACTCTGCTGGCCGGGGTCGCGGCGGGGTGTCCGCAGGTTAGCGTCCTGTCTCCCCTGCTCTGGTGCCTAGTCGTGGACGGCCTGCTAGGGAGGCTGCCGGGAAGGGGTTACGAGATACAGGGCTATGCGGACGACATTGTTATCATAGTCCGACGAAAGGTTACACAGTCAGTGTGGGAGCGCATTCAGCTAGCACTGAAAGTTGTGGAAAGGTGGACGGTTGGCCAAGGGCTCGGGCGAACCCCGAGAAAGCAACCGTCATACCATTTACGAGGAGGAGGAAGTGGGAGTGCCACATAACACTCACTCTATACGGTGGAAACGTCCCAATTGCCAGGGAGGTGAAAGATCTTGGGGTCGTATTAAACTCCAAGCTAACCTGGAATGGTCACGTTGAAAAAATACTGTGCAAGGCAGTTATGACCCTAGCCGTCACTAGACGGCTATATGGAAAAACGTAGGGACTAATACCTAGTATGGCCCACTGGCTGTACACAAGGGTGGTTAACATACGTTAACATACAACATCGTTAACATACGCGGCACTGGTGTGGTGCCCTAAGGTGACACAATTCAGTGACAAACAAAAACTACGCAAGATCCAAAGGATGGCTTGCCTCGGTATCACATGACTTCAACCCCATTAGCCGCCATGGAGGTGCTGCTGGATCTGCCTTAGTTATCATGGGGGAGGCCAGGCTAGGACTATACATTCTAGCTTGCAATGAAAGACTGAAGACCAACCCAGTTGTTGTAGTTAGACAAGCTGATGCGGATTCAACTGTTGTACAGTGCGCCTTGGGCAAAGCACAATGTGGTTGTTCAACGTCTGTCATCGGTGAGGACGTGGATCTGCTGGTCCTGTGATTGATTTAGCTCTAGGGGAACGACAGATAAAGTGTTTTAAACCTAGGAAGGGGAATGATGAAAGCAAAACTTATTCCTCCCAGGAATTGTAGGAGCTTGACTTTGCCAAGATCATTTTATGCATTCACGGTTTTAGCGGCTGCGATACAACTTCTGCAATTTTCCGAAAAGTCAAGTCAACAGTTACTAGATTACTCATGAAAGCCAGCAGCCTGCATTTCGTCTCCAACGTATTTTACACAAAGACTTCAACACATGGAGAAGTTGCAAACGCCGGGGAACAGATGTTCTCAACAATGTACAATGCCTCAGTAACAGACCTAGATAAGCAGCGCTACGCAGCATTCCTAAAATCCACCGCAAGGGTGAAGCCAGACCTCCCCTCTCTACCACCAACTAAAGACTCTGTACTGCAACACTCATACATAATCCATTTGCAAGTTCAAGACTAGCTGGGTCACAAACTGGAACCTATTGATTGGGGTTGGATGAAAGAAGCAGATGAAAATCTCCAACCATTGACAACTTTAGATCAACCTGTCACAGCAGCTACCCGTTCAACGATATTCTGCAGCTGCACCAAAGGCTGTGGTGCACGTTGTGGATGCCACAAGGCCGGTTTCCATTGCTCTTCAGTATGTGGTAACTGCGAGGGCGCGTGCACCAACGGCCTTCCAGTTGAAGACAATTGAGCATATGAGGATGACCCGGTAGACTTGATGGACCCCCGTGACACCCTCTAATGAACTGTTGGACCCAATACATTTAATTCACTGTAATTTTTATTGAACTCATCTATCTATTAATATTGCACTGAACAAGACTGTTATTAAGTTTTCAATGTTTAGGTTGAAGGCAAAAATGTAGCAGATGACTCGGAAGATTTCATGGACCTCCATTTTTATTAAATTCTAATAACGATTATTTATTATTAAATATTTAAATTAACTTTAGCACAAAATGGGTAAGAGATAATTAATTTGGTATGGTTATCTATGCTTATATTTTTATCATATATAACTAATAGCTGTTGATAAATCGTTTTCACAAATGTCAAATGATACTTCAAAGTGACAGACTTAATTAAACCTTTTATTTAACATAGCTTCTGACATAAAAAATATAAGTATTTTCCGCTCATATTTTGTTACTTCTACTAGTAGAAGTTTCCGTGAGATGTTAAAAAAAGATTTATTACATTTCGTTTTTTTAATTTAATTTTAATTACAGAGTAACTATATGATTTGACATTGATGTTTTTTTTTTCAGCAAATTTTCGAGTAAAAAATATTTAGTTATTTCTCGCAGAAATTTTTTTCAGTTTCCGTCAAAATAATTTTTTGTGAGATTTTTTTTAAATGTTAATTAATAATATATGTTTAGTAAAAATTATGGTAAAAAAGATGTTTTCGAAATTTCGTGAGAAATAATTATTAAGTATGTTTTCATCAAAAATATAATTTTCGTGTAATTACTTGAGCCGATTTTTGAAAAAAATGGCGTCTTCGGGAAAGAAATTGTAAAATTTTCGTCAAAGCTTATTGTGAATAATTATATCTTGGCAGATGTGTAACTAGCTTAAAGAGTTTCGTTGGGCAGGAAAATGTAACCATTGCTTTCGGAAACAGTTTTTATTTTCCGAAAACTTTGTACTTTTCGAAACAATAAAGATATTTTGATAAAATATGGTACATTTTTTCTACTATTTGTGTTATACTGTTGACCTAATTTGATGTTCTTCATTTACATACATTTACATCTTTGGCCAAACGGTTTTCTGAAAATTCGCCAACATAACGCACTTGTTGCGTTAGGTGTTTTTTTTCAATATTGAAGTTATTGTTGTAAAATTTGTTACAAAGCTACTATAAGGCTTACAGTGCATATGTAGCTTAGCGTTTCTCAGTCGAAGAAACATTGGGTTATTGTCTTTTAAAGAAAAATTTATGAAAATCGGCTGGCATAATAATAAGAGTAACTTCTCAAATTAAACAGTAAATTAATCTGTGGGGTTAGTGAACTACGCTTAGCCAATATAATTTGTCAGCAGTCCTATCTACACGCGGTTCAGTTTGACGCCATTTGATTGCTGGATTGATTAAATATTTTACGCTGAATGTTACGTTTATTCTCAGATCCTAAGTTCTATATAAACAATATAGTTATAATGTTGTTTACAATTTACCCCGATAAGATTTTTTGTTGATACACAAAGCCTCTTTAGAATCATAAATGTTATTTTAAAAGTGGAGGTGTCTGTTGGATAAACCCAAAATCTATCTTCTTAATATAAATGCAAGGGGGCCTTGATTATCCCCTTATGCACTTGCCCAGGATAATACTAATTGATCCATGGTTTATACGAAAAATAACATTTTGTGAGCTTTCACTATACACAAGCAAAGCGTTCTGAGGTAGGGTTTAGTATATATCCCTAGGGGTACATAAACCCTGTATGTAAAATACATCAATAAATCCATATAAACATCTGTACACCTTTCATAAGTAACGGCAACAAATTGGCGAGAGTTTTCCGGCACGGTTCCCAGAGCAATTCGCTAAAGGGGGTGATGTGAGGGGAGAGAACCACACCCTATAAGGCTGACGAATCTCCCCAGTGCAGGGACCGCTGAGTGATTCACTTAGCGAAATGGCCAAAGCCCTTCATGTACATATCGCTTATGGTTTCATGCTCTAATCGCCGTAAATCTCTCTGATACATGTGCACTCGTCTATCCACTTTATGGCTCTAAGTTATACTTGTGATCTAAGAAAACAACTTGAGTTCTGTTGGTACATATGAATAGGGTAGAGAATCGATATAGTTAACACTGCACAGATTTTGGAGAGGATGAAAATTCAGATGACAAAAGAGAAAACTTAAAGAAGGTAAAATCGCTAATGTCACCACACTTCTACACGCTGTAGCTTTAGTGTACTGTAGATTAATAGCTTTTAGCGAATTTCGTACAAAAAATTGCTGATAAGAAGCTCGCGACTTTTGAATTTTGAAAAACATTTATTTAAAAGACCGCGAACTAGGACCCGTAGAGCCCATATGGAAATTTTTGTGTTGATATGTTTGTATATATATATATATATATATATATATATATATATATATATATATATATATATATATATATATATATATATATATATATATATATATATATTATTTTACAATAACTTATTGAACATTAATTATTAATAAGCAACATATAAAAAGATTACAAAAAAAATTAATTCTACAAAAATTCTGAAAACATCTACTATTTTTTTTTACGAAAATTTACTAAAATAATACATAAAACTCAAATTATATACTACCTAATCTGTTATTAATATTTAAAAAAAAATAAAAATTAAAAAAAGTGGCTTTTTTCAACTTTTCACGGGAATTTGAACATGTGGAAGTAAAGAAATATAGAAGCGATAAATTAATTACATTTTTATGTCACAAGTTGTCAGAAATACAAAGTGTTTTAAATCTGTCTCTTTGAAGTTTTATTTGACATTTGTGAAAACAATTTGTTAATAATTACTCATATATTATGAAAATGTAAAGAAAGATTATCCTAGCAAGTTAATTATTTCTTACCTTTTTTGTACCAAAGTTTATTTGAATATTTTAATACTGAATAATCACATAAGATGATCTTTCATTAAAGGTGAATAAAAAACTGAATATAAAAAGCTGGCACTGTAAAGTTACATTTAACGTTTGTGAAGAAACTGTATTAACTTCACATATATTATAAAAATGCGGACATAGGTAATCTTATCAAATAAATTATTTCGTACCTTTTTGTACCAAAGTTGATTTAAATAGTTTAACAATTTGCTTTGAAAATTTACTAAATAATCACATAGAGGAAATTTGACGTTTAGAAAGAAATAATCACATAATCTGATCGATTGTATGTGATTGTAAATGTGAATAGTTCCAAAACTGGGATCTGTAGGAATAGCGAGTGATATACAAAACTTGAAGCAGAGGGCATGCCCCTCGCTTCTGAAACACAGTACAGGCTGTTCCATTGGAAAAAATTGAGTTACGACCGTTTGATTTTTTTCAAATGCGGTTACTATTTGAGAGCGCCTATATATGGCATTTAGATTTTTCGACGAGTAGTTTAAAAGAAAATAAATGCGTCACTTTCATTGGACTCTGCTATCTATTGGTAAAAACGCCGTATCATAATTTTTGATATGTGCCAAAAATGTGAGAAGTTGCAAAATAATTGAAATAACTCTAAAACGATGAACGCTATCGAATTTATTTTCTTTACAAACATGCATTACAATAAGATAAAAATGCCAAAATGAAATAGTATAAGGGATGTGATTGTCAAAATAATTTTGTAAGATACAGCTCAGCACACCCTATAATTAATATATACATTTTTTTTCTCGTATCTTGTATAATAACGATTATATTGAGCTTTACTGTACAAAAGTGTCAGAACATCGGTGTGTCAGGGGCAAGAACGTGTGCCTCTGAACCGAAGGGAACTGGGTTCGATCCCAGTGTTCTCCTTTCACTTTTTCAGTACAAACTGTAACATACATATCAACCCAGGTTTTGGCATTGTATTTGAGCAAGTTGAATGTCTGCACGTTACGCCATTCGGGGGTGGGGGTGATGGGGGGATGTGTGTGGGGGGGGGGGTAAAGCCGTCGGTCTCGGGTCCATGCGATGTTGGGCACGTTAAAGATATCTACCCTCCTTACAGAAAGGCGGGGGTTCGGCAAAATTTCCAGGATAGTGAGGTGAAACTGCTCTCTGGCGTCGGTAATTGCCCATAGTCGCGGAAATAGGCCGACGTTAAAGAAACAAAACACACACACAAATGTGTCACCTGTATATAAGTTAATAGATGAAAACTGAGAATAACCCCGGATATGGATTCTAGACAGCATAGTTTGCACTCATTTGAAGAAATCTTTTCCAAATTCGAAAGTCGCAGTTCCTTCATAGCGAATTTTTTCTACGAAAATTATAGACCATTAAACCACAAACTCAACAAAAACTACTGCCGCAGGACCAGAGAAAAGGTCTATTTGAAATTAATTGTCTGGAAATATGTTAGTAAAATGAAGGGCAATGACGGTAGAAGCTGAAACGTAAGGGTCTGCAAAACACTTTTCCTGCGACATTTCTCTACAAAACCCGTATTCGTTTCAGATACTTTGCCTAAATGTTCCCAATTTTGACGTTTCAAATCGCCACTTTGACGTTTTGAAGAAAACTTCAAATTTGTTTTTCTTTGAATACCTATAACTTTTTGGGTTTCGACTTACACACCTAACTTTTAGCACATAGTTTACTATTTATGATACAAACCGACGTACCAAATTGGGTTGCAATTGCTGTGTTATTTCCGGAGATATAAAAATTTTCCGTAAGAAAACTCAAAATATCCGGGATAACCTGGTCCGACTTTCCTGGATAACAAACTAAATCTAAGCCACTTGCAAAAGGAAGGTACCTACCAAATTTAATCAAAATCGGCCCATTCTTTGTTGAGTTATCGATGTGACACACACACACACACAAACACACGCGCGCGCGCGCACACACAGATATAGAAACGAAACTGGTCCCGGATGTGGATTCTAGGGGCCCTAGTTTGCGCTCATTTGAAGAAATTTTTTCTTCGAAAATTTTCATGGAAATGTTTTAATAGCAAATATGTCTCTTTAATGCAAGCAGGCATCAGTTGGGTACCGGTATAACCTATATAGTAGTACCATACAATTCACCATGTATTATCAAAATAACTTATTGTTTGAAAATGTAGAAAAATTTTCCGAAAGTAAACTTAAAATGTTTCCGCGAAAACTGGTTTCCCAGCCAACGACCCTTAGGTTAATAGCAAATTGAGATATTGAAATTTGAAGCATTTATTGACAATTCTCTTCCAAAACTGCGTCTCGATTTTTTACTTACAAACATGCAACATATTTCGATGAAAATGCAATAACATAAGGAATGTGCGAAAAAATTTGTAGGTATCACCAACGGCTCATGGGCCATCCTGCGATTGTAAAAATAATTTTATAAGATGCAGTTCAAGACACCCTATAATTAACATATTTTTTTTCTCGTGTCTTGTATAATAACAATGATATTGAGCTTTACCGTAGAAATACATCATCCTGTATATATGTAAACACATAAAATCTAAAATTAAACCCGGATATGGATTCAATTGAGCCTAGTTTGCACTTATTTAAAGAAATCTTTTTATAATCAAAAGACGCGGTCTCCTCATTAACGAACTTTTTTTTACGAAAATTACCTAAAAATTATAGACCGTTAAACCATAAACTTAACTAAAACAACTGCCAAAGCATCAGAGAAAGGATCTACTTGAAAAGAGTTTTCTGGAAGTATTTTAGTTTAATGAAAGTCAGTGACGGTTGAATCTGAAACATAAGGGTTTGTAGAACACTCTGTGATATTTTCTTTACATAACCCGTATTGGTTTCAGGTTCTTTGCCTAAATGTTGCCAATTTTGACCTTTCAAATTGTGACTGTGACGTTTTGAGGAAAACCCCAAATTTTTTTCTTTGAATGCCTATAACTTTTTGTCTTTTAACTTACAGACCTGAATTTTGGTACATACACCTTTTATAATACAAATACGCGTACCAAACCATTGGGTTGCATACGCGTACCAAACCATTTGGTTGCACCTGTTTGGTTATTTCCGGAAATATAAAAAATTTTCTAATTGAAAATACACCACAACTGTGAAATCATTTATCACTACTGACGAGGGATTCTATGGTGCTGATCGTTAAAATAATATAGCAGTAGCTGCAAAACAAAACATTCCTTTATTTAGACGGTTGTCCTTTTTATGTGAGTTCCCTTTTTTTGCCTGTCTATAATATAATACGTTGTGTAACGTTCCCCATTAACGACTACTGCATATGACTAGCAACGACGTTGTAGTGTATAAAATATACAAGGCCAGTTGCACGGTTGCCGTCACTAGAAACACAAAAGTTTCGCACCTGTAGGTGTGATTAATAAAAAGACAGTCAAAACGCATCTAAACTAATTAGGATAGTTATAGCCTACCCTCCAGAGATATATCGTAGTAGCCACCTTTCTTTTGAGACTAGGAACTATGTTCTCTCCACAGCTATACTGAACATTAATGAATATGTAGAGCTGACCATCTATAGTCAAATCATCGACTCCGTCCAATTTTTGTCTTGAGACAGAAATCGATACCCAAATATGCCAAACTAAACGCATTTTTACCCTAACTTAGGAACTCATACAAGTTTTGCTCATGTTATCGTGTTGCAATAACGACAGTCAAAGGATTATCGTTTGTCACAACTTAGAACAGAAAAAGTATGTCCATTTAAGGACATGAAAAGAATATTCTAGATTATGTCCAAGAGATCCTAGATTGTTTAATAAGTCGTATAGGCCTTTAGCTTCTCAGCGCGGCGACGCTAGTTCGTCTTTCATGCATGACTCTATCTTCTAATAGTTGCTGAAAATGTTCGGTCTACTATCTTTTGGATGCTATTTTACCTATTTCTGGGGGTGTTGGGGGTCACCGCTTCAATGTATTTGAGCCTTCTGCAGAACTAAGCCATGCAGTCGCACAATAAGTGTTCTGTTGATACTGCCGCTTCACGCAGTATCTGCAGTTTCACTATCTGCCTTACGCATCTTAACAAGGTGATAACTTACTGGGGAGTGTTCTGTGAAAAGTCCGTGGATTGCTTTTAAGTTGTTTCTAATAAATTCAAGAAACAGTTCAGGCTTCTCTGTTGATCTGGTGATGAACGGTTTTGCCCGCCTTAAGCCTGCGCGTTTTCCTCCAGTATGACAGCATTTGGTTCGTCTACCAAATATCAAGTTCATTTCTTTCATAGCTTTTTCTAATCCATAGTAGGGCTCCGGACCATAGAATGGTGTTGCTGCTGCCCCTTTTGCAAGGTTATCTGCTCCCTCATTTCCTTCAATGCCTTGATGCGCTGGTACTTACAACAAAGTTACTTGGTTGTCCGTAGCCAGTTGCAAGGAATTTTTGCAGTCCCAGGTCATCTTAGACTCGGTTTTGAAAGATCTAAGAGTCGTTAGTATTGCCTGACCGTCTGAGAGGATGTGATCCTTTACATTTTTTAGTCTTCTTTGTATGCACTTCTGTTCACACAGATTTACAGCAAGCATTTGTGCTTTGAAGATGGTGGAAGAGATTATTAATCTTTGAATCTTTGGACGCCCTGAGGCAACCAGCAGACAATCAGTGGACTACATTTTTCAATTCTTTGGACGTCCCAACGATAACCATCGGACATCCAATTGAGTACTTTGTCAAAGTCTTAAGACGTCCTAACATCAGCATACTTGGAACATTGTGAGGTGTACGACAGGGTCGTCATCTGGATGCGGAACACAGTAGTATGTTGTCACGACACCTTCGATTAACACAAAATGTTATAAAATAAAGACTGTGTACAATCAACTAACAATTTTGTAAATTGTCAATCCTGGCCCATTTCTTCCCTAATATAGCGACAATGTATGTAAGCCTAGATGGTGAGAATGCATCTAGCCTTGTATATCAGCATACTTATTTAGGTGGATCGGTTTTACAAGTAATTTCTTTTTCCTGCAAAACTAATTCGGTCATATTGCAAAAGATGATGTTATCAATCACAATTGGAGTAGTACACTGTTTTTCAAAGAACATTTTATATTTAGTACTGCCCCAAAGGCATCTAAACTTAAAAAAAAATTCCAGAAAATCGAACTTTTTAAGCTGGCTGGCGAAACGTTATTTGTCAATAAAGTGAAAGCAACTTTCCATTAATAACCACTAAGGATCTTAGTTCAGACCAAAAGTATTTATTAGATATTTGTGATGCAGTCACTTCCTGGTTGTGTTTCCAAAACCCAGCTCCACGTAGTAACGAAAAATTGGTGCGCTCAAGATTGATTACAATAGCCAACGGAATTTTACGGTTTCATGTTTCAGCTGAAAACGCGATTAATCTCATTGTATTAGCTACGTTTGTAATGAAAGTTTATGCACCTATGTGGTTTAGCGTTTGACTAAATTCACCATGTGTCAATGGTGCAAAGCATTTATAAAAAACCATTGATTTAGCTCGTTATATGTCTCAAGATTGAAAGAGATTCTTAACCCGGTTATCCAGACAAACGGTTTTTTTGGACATCCTGAGACCATTTTCTTAACAATGTTATTTAACAAAAAATATGACACTAGAAAACTGGCGACAAGAAGCGACAAGGGAGAAAGTCATCACAAACTCATACAGAGATAGTCAGAAATTTGCACACACCACCCCTGAACTTTTCTGCCTCGGACTATGTAATTTTAATTAATTGGCAAAGTTGTACCAGCTCAAATCACCTCTGAGAAAGCAAATTGAAAGTATGATATTGAGAACTGTCTAAAGAGAAACACACATCAGTTGCACTTAAAGTTATTTCATTTGAAGAAATTCCTTGTAACCCCCCAGGAAGTAGAAATATGCTTGTCACAGAGGCAAATCTCAGTGTCTGTAGTACTACACAACGAGATAGATTTGTCAGAACCCGGAATAAATCAATACAAATATACAAATCATTTAACACACAAAAAAAGAATATCGGAGAAAAGAATTGGTCTGATATTGTATTTTTAATTTTTAGGTTTATTCTACTAAATATACTTATTTACTTATGTCAGAAAAAATACCAGCAATTATTGTGTTTGAAGGGTTTTAATTTGATTGAAAATTGTAACATTCTTGGTAACATTGACCCGAAAATTAATTTTTTAAGGTTTTGGGCCTAGCGGCGGTACATAAAATTATTTTTAGCATTCAAATTTTAGCACAGCTTGATTTATATTATGAGTCACGTTTCACAGACCAACCAGTTTTTTGCAACTTACAATTTTTTTCAAAAAAGATGCCCTGAGGGATACAAAAACTCATTTTTTGACATTCAGATTTTAACACAGCTTTGCCTATGTAACTGGTCATGTTCTGGATACTAACCAAATGTCGTAGCTAAAAATGATGTTTTTCGATTCACTCAAAATACTTATAGCTGATGCTTTGGTTTATAAAACTAGATAAAGTATACTTCTGAGGAAGGTTACAAAATTGTGAAAACATCAAGTTTATAATCGAACATTATGCCTGTAAATCCACCTAGTGTTAGTGTACAAACAATAACAGATAACGTACATTACTATTATTTAGATTTGAAGCCGAACTACATTCTGAATCTAATCTACTATGTTGCCAATATTTTTTATATTTGCGGTTTATGAAGGGTGGAATAATGATAATAAATATGTTTGTTCCAACTGCGCCAGAAACCGTTCAGGAACAGTCCCAATCATGCGCAATACATAAATCGCGTTCACTACAGAGTTCCAACTAAACTTCTGTTCATTTGCGAACCGTTTCAGGACGGTCATTTCGAACCCTAGTCCAAATCCAAAACTATGTGGACTGAATTGCGCAATAGGGGACTTTCGTCAGCTGTTTATTGTTTTGTTATTTTTTGGTTGCTTTTAAGCTAACCTTAAGCTTGGGTTTGTGATGTTAAATTTAATAATAAATTTTGTAAATAATCTTTTTTTCACTTTTCCTTAAAAATATGAGTGATGAAGGAGAGTTACTTGCAATCATGTATTGAAAATAGAGGGTTGACTTATATTGAGACTGCGAGAAAGTCTCAAAGAGAGATTCCATTAGAATTTTTAGCAAACCGCCGAAAAAACTGTTGGGACGGCTTAGTATGGATTCGTAAAAGATATGACACTCGTTTCATAAAAAGTTAGGATGATGGTTTGTTGGAGCCAGGGCAACCAAGAATGAAGAACAATATTATCTAGATCTGCATTCATAGTCAACGATTTTAAGACACTATTTATAAAATGTTCATTAAGTACACTGGACTGCTGCATATATAAAATTATTAAATATGAATTAATTTTATGTATGATACTAAGGGCAAGAAACTAACTTAACCATTCCTTTGATTTACCAGATAGAAACAAGAATATTTAATTTTTTACACTAACTGATATGCGCGTTCGTTTTCGGTATTCATAATTAGTTACGTAAATACAAAATATGTCTTAATTTTAAGCTGTTTGCTAAAAATAAAAATTCAAAATCAACTAATTTAACCCTTAACTGGTAAAGAGCGGTCAAATCGCCGCTGAGAGGAAATATCACTGCCCATACTGCTTACTTTGTCCGCCAGAGGTCAGCGCAGTTCAGTACCTTCCTGATTTGTCATGAACTATATTCCAGTGGCAGTTGCCATTTTGAGCGTATGCGTGTTAGATATTAATGTAGCACCTCGGTCACTTTGACCCGCACCAGTTGCGCGATAAAAGTGAATATGAGTATATTTCCACTTGGTCATAATTTTTAGGTGTAAACGTTTATTTTGAACTGTGTAGTTTGATCAAATTCGAAAAACAACAATAACTAGTGTATCCTCATCAAATGTGGACAAAATCAAACTGAATGATCCTTGCTTGGATAAAGTAGTGACAGAGTGGCTTGAGGAATTAGCCAGAGCTGATCTGCCATCGGAAAGTGAAGCATCAAAGGGAGATCATGTAGAGAGTGAGCATAACAGCATGAGTGAAATGTCTGATACGGAAAAAGAATAGTTACTTTTGGAAAAACGGGAGGATGATACAATGGGTACTGATGAAGAAAGATTAAACCGTAAGCAAAAAATCTTTTTATGGGAAGGAAAATGCATTTAAGTGGTCCTAAACTGCTCCCACTAGATGTGTTGGAACACCAGCTCACAATATTGTTAAACAATTTCCAGGCTATATTGGTAAAGCACGTTTGTTACCAAAAGATGCTGATGAAAAATCCTTTTGAAACTGCAGCATCACAGAAAAATGCTCAGTGAACTGCTTATACATACACACTAAAATTCAAGCTATGAGGCCAAACTATTCCTCATAAAATCAATATATTGTGCAAGGTCTGGACATAGTTGAACTAAAATCTTTTATTGGACTATTGTACTTCACTGTAGCATTCAAATCTGGTCACGAAGACGCTATTTTTTTATTTTCCACATACGGAATTGGTCATGATATATGTCGTGCAACAATTCCAGTGAAGCGGCCCTTGTTCTTGCTGTCTTGTTTGAGATTTGACGATTCCAATAATAGACATGAAATAGCTGTTGAAGATCCAATGGCTGCAATTCCTTTTTTTCTTCCCAGAACTCGTAGAAAATTCCACGCAGTGTTTCTCACCAGGTGCATTCCTGTGTATAGATGAGATGTTAGTTCCATTCCGTGGCAAATGTAAATATAAAATGTACATGTCAATCAAGCCTGCTAGGTACGGCTTAAAGGTAATGGTTCTAACTGACGTAGCCACACATTATTGTTATGATGGTTATGGATATTGTGGGAAAAACAGAGATGTGATTGGGTTACCAGAAGAGGTCAAGAAAATTTCCAAGCCAACACAAGCTGTCCTACGACTTGTGAAACCAGTTGAGGGGAGCAACAGGAATATTACGGCAGATAACTGGTTTTCGTCAGTGCCGCTAGTGCAGAAACTAAAAAGTAGAGGGCTGGTTTATATTGAGACTGTGAGAAAGGCTCAAAAAGAGATTCCATTAGAATTTTTAGCAAACCGCCCAAAAACTGTTGGGACGGCTTAGTATTGATTCGTAAAAGATATGACACTCGTTTCATACGTTCCAAAAAAATAAAGCTGTAATCTTGGTCTCAAGCATGCACCATTATGATAATTTTGATCCAGAGACAAAAAACCTGAATTATAGCCAGGTACAACCAGACAAAAGGAGGAGTAGGTTTGCTAGATAAAAAATGTGCATATTACTCAGTTGGTAGACGCACCCGCAGGTGGCCAATGGCTTTGTTTGGACCCATTTTGCATATTAGCGCAGTCAACGCACATGTGCTGTGCTGTTCAAGAAAACACAAAAACGCTGACAGGCTAACCTACTCGAAAATTTTTTTTTTACAACTCGTTCAAGCGGAGCTAATAAGGCGACTTTGCACCAGTAAACAACTCACTGAACTACGTTACACAATAGGACGTATTCTAAATAAAGAAGTACCAGCTAAGGGAGGAGCTGAAGAAGATAGAAATATTTTGGTGTTGGGAACAAGAAGAAGTTATATTTGTCCATCCAAATTGAACAGAAAAACTAATCAGCTCTGTTCTCAATATGTGCCGGATGTTCTATTAGAGTTTACAACAATTATGCAAAAGGCAAAGACTGAAATCAAGTACTCTGTTTTTCATTGCTTATTTTCTATTTTTATGCTCATTTGTTCATAATTTTAGGTTTCTTTAAGACATTTGACTAACTTTTCCATTTCAAAGTTTGAGAATATATAATTTTTCGTTCATTTCAATAGTGATTTTTTTTTGACGAATTTGAATAAAAACTCTCTCGTATATCTGAATGCTTCATTTTTGATAAGTCAGTTGAAAAATATAAATTAAAAACTTACTTCAGATACACAAGAAAAGTTTTGAGAACCCGTTAGAAAAAGATGACCAGGCATCTTGCCCTGCACCTTACCAATTATGTCCCAGGTTTTTAACATATCAGTTAAGGGTTAAGCACTCTCAGCTGTCGGACGCCGAACGTCATTCAAAAATTTAAAACCCGTACAGAAAACTGTCAGAAAACCTTTCCAACTTCTGAAATCAGTTTTATGGCGATCCAAAAACTGCTGGTTGGAACAAACCTAATATGACCTCCCTTTTTTATCTACACTCTGGCTACGTTTACCAGCTTCCAACGTTCTACCAACGTTATCTAACTTATTTCTGTTTAGTAAGTCGAACGCATGCGTAGACAGCTAATGTGCTGGCTAACGGTCGCCATGTTTTGCAACAAGGGTCACAACTGTTCATTCGGTTAAACGTGTTGTGTTCAGACAGAAATATTAGACTGTCTACTTTCAAGCAGAAAAACTTCTACAACCGTTTCTGGGTGAAAAATTTAAATCGACATACTGAACCCCATGGTACATTTTCCCCCAGTTTCTCCTACCTTGTAATTATTTATTTGCAATTAAACTGTGTACCTAACTTATATTCGATACCTTATACTAACTACACACTAAAACTAATACCTAAACTTTTACATTCTGTCAACACTGTTTATGTAACAGCTGTTCTTTTAACATTCCTTTGAACTTATTATTTACGTTTCGAATTAAAAAAAAAACTTCACCTTCTTGGCCAGTTGGTTGCATAGATAGTCAATTTGTTTGTTAAAGGGGTATGGTCATTTTACATTGGGTTTTAGGGTGATCACTTTTTTTGGCAGCCCCAAATAAAACTTGCATGATTTGATAGTTTGATAGTACTTTATACAGCATTTGTAACAGAGGTATAATTTTTTTTCAAAGGTGCATCGGAGCCTAGATATATGATTGATATGATTAATTAGATGAGCGACATTTATATCTCGGTAACTATGGCAACTAGAACTTTGGAAAAACCATCATTCGAATGGTTTTTTCGAGTATAATTTAGGAAATATTTTTTAATTTTCTTATTTTTGTCACCAGGCAGCACATTTTTGGATGAAACTTTTTAAAGGCTGTTATCTCAAAATATTCCTGCTACGCTGTTATCTTTTTAGTGAATTTTCGTAGAAAAAATTCACTAATGGGGAGATCCGGACTTTGGAATTTTGAAAAATTTTTTGCAAATGAGCGCGATCTAGGACCCCTAGAACCCATATCCGGGGTCAGTTTCAATTTTTATATGTTTATATATATATATATATATATATATATATATATATATATATATATATATATATATATATATATATATATATATATATATATATATATATATATATATATATATATATATATATATATATATATATATATATATATATGTATCACACCGATAATTCAAAAAATAATAGGCCGATTTTGATAAAATTTGGCATGTACCTTTCTTTTGTAAATGGCTTGGATGAGTTCGTTAGTCAGGAAAATCGGATGAGGTTTTCCGAGAAAATTTTGAGTTTTCATTCGAAAAAAATTCTTATCTCAAAAAGTAATAAGCCGATTTTAATAAAATTTGGCATGTACCTTTCTTTTGTAAATGGCTTTGACAAGTTTGTTAGGCAGGAAAATCGGACGAGGTTTTCCGGGAAAATTTTAAGTTTTCATTCGAAAATTTTCTTTATATCAAAGAATAATGGGCAGATTTTGACATAATTTGGCATGTGCCTTCCTTTTGTAAATGGCTTTGACAAGTTCGTTAATCAGAAAAATCTGACGAGGTTTTCCGAAAAAATTTTGAGTTTTTATTTGGACAAAATTTTTATCTTAAAAAATAAAAATCTATGATAACCAAATTTGGTAGGTAGGTTTACGATATAAAAAGTAAACTATACACAAAAATTTAGATTCTATATTACAAGAAAAAAAGTTATAATAAAATATTTTGTGCCAGATCATTTCTATGAAAATTCACTACCATAACGCACTTGCTGCGTCCAGGCTTTTTTACTTTTCCTGAAACCTCTAGTTTTGTTCTACATTGGTCCTATAGACGATGTTCACACGAATTGTTTACAATAGCTATTCCCGTTATTATTGGAGCTGCAATGTGGCTCTAATGAGAACAGTTTCGCGCATCTCGATTATGAAGTCAAAAAAATAATTGCGCATCGAATTTCTGAGATTGACATATCAAGTTTTTTAAGAGGAACGCTAACTATTTTCCCGGCTAGTTCAACTGCAAATTCGATTGTCCATCTTATGAAGTTAACATGTTCTAGTCGATTGTGCATAGTTACAGATATATCTAGATCTAAAAAAAAATCAAAGTAAGGAAGCACTTGGAGACTTTGGCTTAGAAGGTAGAAATGATCGGGGAGAAACGCTGCTCAGCTTTCTACTACAAAACAATCTGTTTCTAATGAACAGCTTTTTCTACAAAAAAAAACAAATAGAAGATGGACGTGGAAAAGCCCCGATGGTAAAACAAGAAACGAAATAGACTTTATCATCACAGATGAAAAACCCATAATAAAAGACGTAACTGTCCTAAATAGGTTTGCTACTGGGAGCGACCACAGGCATGTTCGAGCAAAAGTAGCTATTGACACTGGCAAAGAAAGACAAAAAATGATCCAAAAGAACAATAAATTAAATTTGCTAATAAATCCAGCAGATGCAAATAGCTTTGAACAATGGATCACCAGTAAGTTAGCCAAGGCTGAAATAGAACACGTCATTGGTAACGACATCAACAAACTGAATAATATCATCACAACCACAATAACTGAGGCCCAAAGTCGACACTGCTCAACAAATCAAAGGGAAGAAAAACTAAGCAAGGAGACCAAACTGCTTATAGAAAAAACAAGGGATATGAGGTCCAAAAACTATACATCTGTAGAAGAATTGAGAGAAATATATAAACAAATTTCAAAAGGCACCCGACGCGACGTAAGAGCTTTTAGACACAACCAAATGAAACATACCATATAGAACAACAAAGGTATGAAAGTTCTACGTAGAAAGCTTGACAATGAAAAGAGACAAATAATAAAACTTAAAAACGCACAAGGGCACATATCGACGAACAGGAAAGATATTCTAAATATAGTGGAAGAGTTTTATGGAATGCTATATAAAAGCCAAAGTGATATAAATCTACATCCATAATCTGACACACTAACCCGTAAAAAAGGCGTGGTTAACCAAGGCTCGGAAATACTGATGGAAATATCACTAGATGAGATTAAACTAGCTCTAAAAAAGATGAAAAATCAAAAATCGCCCGGAGAAGACTGCGTGGTTTCCGAAGCGATAAAGATTGGTGGTCCTTGCTTGCTCCAAAAAATCAAATCTCTATCGAACCTTTGTCTCTTCAATAGTACGATACCAGAAAAGTGGCACAACACCATCGTAATATTGATCCACAAGAAAGGAGACATCTCGAACCTAGAAAATTACAGGCCGATAAGTCTACTTAGCCACCTCTACAAATTATTTACTAAAATAATTACCACACGACTTGAAAAGAAGTTAGACTTTATCCAGCCAGTAGAACAGACCGGTTTTCGAAGTGGGTTTGGAACCAATGATCATCTTTAAAGGGTTAAAACAGTGATTGAAAAGACCATCGAATATGGCAGACCACTTGTCCTTGCTTTTGTGGACTTCCATAAGGCTTTCGACACTGTGGAGCTGGACGTAGTGTTGCAGTCCCTGGAAACATGCCGTATTGACTATCGCTACACCAAACTAATCTACAATATATATATATATATATATATATATATATATATATATATATATATATATATATATATATATAATGCTACTCTTGTGGTAAAACTACATGAAAACACGAATCCTATAAAAATTGGGAGAGGAGTACACCAGGGAGATACGATGTCTCCAAAACTGTTTATCACCGTCCTGGAGTATGTGTTCAAGAACCTAGATTGGGACCAAAAATTTCTAAGAATAGACGGCCAAAGTTTGTCAAACTTACGGTTTGCAGACGACATTGTCTTACTAGCTGACAACTTGGAAGATATTAGAGTGATGCTACAGGAACTTCAGGAGGTCTGTGCAACAGTAGATCTAAAAATGAACATCGGAAAAACAAAATTTATGACAAACCTCGTCCCTAGTAACAACCTAATTATTGAAAACTCTGAGGTGGAGTGGGTAGACAAATACACATATTTGGGCCACGAGATAAGCATACCCAAAACCAACCAAACATGCGAGATAAACCGAAGAGTTATACTCTCCTGGGCGGCTTACGGAAAACTTAGAGACGTTTTCAGAAGCAACCTTTCGATATGCTTGAAAAGAAAAGTTTTCAACCAGTGTGTTCTACCGGTTATGACCTACGACGCCGAAACACTAACACTTACCAACGCTTCGGCTAAGAAACTGAAAGTAACACAGCGCAAAATGGAGAGGTCGATGCTTGGCGTTTCGTTACGTGACCACATTAGAAATGAAGAATTACGCAGAAGAACAGGAGTGACTGATGTGGTCGTACATGTGGCAAAACTCAAGTGGAAGTGGGCGGAACATGTGGCTCGCATGCAAGATGACAGGTGGACGAAACAATTACTTGAATGGAGACCCAGATCCGATAAAAGAAGCAGAGGAAGACCACCAACTCGCTGGATAGACGACATTACAAAAATTACAAAAAACTGGATTCGTAGCGCTCAAGACAGAAAAGAATGGACTCAAATAGGGGAGGCCTATGTCCAGCAGTGGACGCAGAGGGCTGATTGATGATGATGATGATGAGATATGCTTGTTCACGGGGATCGTTTACAATATCCATCTTTGTTATTATTCGAGCTATACAATGTGGTTCGAAGGAAGAAAGTTGTTTAACTTTTCATGACTATCTCGATTCTTGCGTCTAAAAAACATTTGCACAGAGATATCCCGAAATTTTAAAAACAAATAAAACCATTTGTTCTCTTTTAAAGAAGAAAAGTGTATTTTCCACGCAAACACACTCTACTTGTTTTTTTTTTTGTATTTAGTTTTAATCAATGTTCGATTTAAAATTTATTTATTGTAGAACAGACAATAAATTGTTAAATGAAAAAAATAAATTATAATAATAAACATCATCTATTCTACAATTTATAACTGTGTATTATTTGTAACTTGTCTTTTTTTTTCGTAAAAAACACTATTGAAAGTTTAGCACATTTTTATTGCCAGATAAGCCATTTTAAACATAAATCATAACCCTAACTCGTTTTAACACATTGCCATTAATGCCATGTTTCATAAGAATTGTTCGAAATTGCCTCCATCATGTCGAATACATAATCTTGCTCGCTTCGTCATATTCCTCATCATGACCAGCAATTGGTTTCTGCTGAGATATCTAAACGGGGTAATAATATTTCTTTTCAAATGATCTTAATTAACTAATTAACGCACTCCTTCATAGTTTCCACAGCTAAAAACCAAGAGGAGTTAGACCACACGTCCCAGCAGGCCAGTATACGGGTCCATTCGCCTTAATCCAAGTACCCAACATTACTTTCAAGTGGTCTTTAATTGTAGCTGTTATTTGTGGTGGAGCGCCATCGTGCTGGTAAAAGTTTGGTTCTTGCAGCTAATGGCACGGTTTCTAAAATAATGGACACTTGTTCAGTTAAAATATTGTAGTTCTTTGTGAATTCAGTGTGCCTGTATAAAAATATGGACCGTAGAATGTTTCCTCCAGAATGGCACACCAAACATTTGTTGAAAATCTTCTCTGGTTCTCAATCTCTTCAATTTCATGTGATCAATCCTGACTCAATACACGAGTACTTCTCCTAGTAAAGTGACACCTATTGGAGATATTGGACTCATCCGTCCAGATGATGTTACTGAGAGACCTGTCATCTTCTTCAACATTTCTGAGGAGACATCGACATAACTGGATTCCCATCTCGTTGTCTCCAGGGTGCAATTTTTGTACTGACTGCAGTTTAATAGCTTTATAATTGCAGTTCTTCAGTGCTTTATGCACGAAATCAATTGAACACCTACACTTGGCTGCCACTTCACTGAATGATAGATCTTCACCGACAGCAATCTGAAGCATGTGTAACTTGGTGTATGTCGATGTGGATACATCCTGTGATATGGTGTTTTAGACAACCAAACCTTATTCTTATTAGACAAAATGTAACACCCCAACATGTCATGTTTTTCTGCACACGAATAGTCTACCCTGTTACCAATTACAAGAAATATGAGTGAAAAGTGTATCAATATTGAAGTTTTAAAGTTTCACTAGAATTACCAACTTAGGAATTAACGAACATGAATTAATATCTACGAAAAAACGAAACATGGGTAAATGTAATAAAATAGAATAAACTGACTCTAACGAATTGAAATACCTGAGATTATTAAAAAACAGGCAGCGTATCAAGAAGCTAAGGCACCAAAATCTGGTTGCCTTAGCAACTAATCACACATATCGGATAAAGGTTTTCCTGATCTGCTAAGGCAAAAGACAAGATCTAACGGCGACAACTGTGAGCCTCTGAAAGTAGCCCCTTTCTGCATTCAGACAACTGTTTCAATTCTAACTCTCTTGTTCGAATAATAACAGAGATGGCTATTGTAAACAATTCCACTGAACAAACATATCTCGATCTAGATATCTCTGGAACTATTCGTAGTTGACTAGAACGTGTTAGATTTATAAGATCAACAATGGATTTTTCAGTGGAACTGGCTGGGAAAATACCTAGCGTTCCATTTATGAAAATGAACTTGATATGCTAATCTCAGAAATATGATGCGTAATTGTTTTTTCGACGTCAGGATCGAGATGCTCGTGAAAATTGTAACTACTTTTGCCATTTGAACCACACTGTAGGTCAAATAATAACGGAAATGTCTATTGTAAACGATTCCCGTGAACACCCTGTAAAAGAGAGTCGTAATTCAGACAACAAACATAGAACAAGATTAGGGGTTTTGAGAAAAGTAAAATAGATAACACTGTAAGATGCATAGTTTAAGATAATAGCCTTCAAAAAGTTTTATCCGAAAATTCCCCATTTGGTTGCAAGAATTAAAAAAAACATATTTCCTGAATTATACTTGAAAAAACCTTTTGCATGATTTTCCTTCCGAGGCTCAAGTTGCCATAGTTACCGAGATATGAATGTCGTTCACCTAATGAATCACCCTGTATATCTCAGCTCCGGTTCACTCTTGAATTTTTTTTGACCACTATTACATATGCTGTATAAAGTACTATCAGAGAATGCTAGTTTTATTTGTGGCCGCTGAAAAAAGTGATCGTCCAAAAATGACCATACCCCTTAAAGTTTATTGTCTACAACAACTATTTTTTCCCGTAACTGATTCTAACTCAATCCCTTTCATTTAACTACTTCAATATATTAATCGGAAAAAGAGTTTTCTATTGGGACTGTCGTCAAAATTCCAGCTGCAGCAGTAACTATTTCCATAGTTCTCTTGTACCAATTTAAATAAAATATCAGTACACAACACAGTATACAATTAAAAACTAGGAGCAGGAGGGGCGTTTTGTTTTTCTTAAAGGTCTACCTACAATCCAAAACTGCTAATAACAACACAACTTTTGTTCATCACAACATTTGAATTCAAAGTTGATCTAAACAGCAACAAATTGTTCAGCAGAACAAATAAAATACTGCCAATTGTTGGTCAACGCAAACAGAAACCGCTTTATTTTGATGAACGCTGGCAAAAACATTATAATTGTTTAAGCTTACATTTGAGGCATTATCGAGTTAAATGTATAGTTTACAGACCAACTGTCTCAGGTAAAGTTTACTAAAAATATAGATATATTCGATGAAACTTCGGATTTATTTTCGACGTGACTGAACCATTGTGAAAAGATTTGTTATTTATGCAATTTATTTTCTCTAGTCAGGGATAAGATAAGGAATGTCTAACAGAGAACAATTTGGTGAAGTATAGATAAATATATGCTGTAAAATTAAGGGGACCCTATAGACATAGACAACGTAGACAACCTTAATTAAGCACAAATATAGCATATCCTCGTCAACAAAAAGAAAGAACACGACAAAACAAAACAATGCTGTTTCAATAAACACAAATTAATGTGAAAACATTGAGCACAAGATATAGTTTGTATAAACATGTACAAATAAAAATCAAGCAGACACAGATAGTAAATAACTGTGAGAAGTTGTAAATTAATTTAAATATACAGATAGATGGCATTACTCAATCCACCGTATTTGTGTATTAAGAAATTCCGACAAAGAATAAACCGAATACGGTAGCAGAGTATCCCTTACGCACTTTTAAAGTCTTTTCATTGTTTTGCCCTTACAAATTGTGGCACCTTGTTAAAAAATGTAATGCTCCAGTACGTACTTTCCGACTGTGCCCTGGTGATTCTCTGATATGGTATGCTGATATCATGTCTCCTTCGTGTTTCATACTCGTAAAATTGACCGTTCCTGACCAAATATTCAAAATGCTGATAGGCATACACTACATACACAAAGATATAAACTGAAACAATGGCAAGTATTCTAGTTTCCTGAAATAGTGGTCTACAACTTGTTTTATTATTAACTAAATACAGGATCCTAACTGATTTTTTCTGTAGCATTAATATATCGGTAATACCTGGACTGTTTCCCCACACCACAATGGTATACGTTGCTGTGCTGTGAAAATTAGTGTAGTAGACTGTTAATGCTGCGTGATAAGTACTAATATTTTTAATTCGTCTCATCACAAACAGGGACGTTTACACACTTGCTGTGTATGATATGACCAACGAAAATCTATTCGCATGTAGACTCAAAAATTTTACTGGTGGCTGCTGTAGTTGCCATCGTGTTGTTATACACATGATCATTGTTTTACCTTTATTAAGTTGAAGAGAATTGGCAGCAAACCAGTGATTATCACTCTGCAATGCACCAGTGGTCTGCTCATTTAGCTGTTTTGGATCACTGCTAACATTTATAAAGGTGGTGTCATCTGCATATAGGCAAACTGTGCTTGCTGTCACATTTTGCGGTAAGTGATTAATGTACATGGAAAACAACAAAGGCCCGAGCAGTGAACCCTGAGGTGGTCCACATGTTATCGGTTTCCAGCTGGGATAGTTAGATTCGATTTTGATTCTTTGGTGTCGATTGCTGAGGTATGATTTAAGTAAATCTAATGGCAGTCCTCTTATTCCATAGCATTCAAGTTTTTTCAGCAGCATTCCGTGAGGTACGGAATCAAATGCCTTATGCAGGTAACAGTATATATATTGAGCTATGTTGCCACTACTTAGTGCTTCTGTGATTATTTGTGAAACTTCTAATAGAGCATAAGTACACTTGGAGAACCCAAATGACCACAACACATATTTCAAAGACCTGACGATCGTTTCACTAACCAAGTTAGCATCATCATTCTGTAGAATTTTTCATCCTCTGATGATGCTAACTTGGTTAGTGAAACGATCGTCAGGTCTTTGAAATATGTGTTGTGGTGATTTGGGTTCTTCAAGTGTACTTATCAGTGCTCATCACAGGTTCCAATTTTCACATAGTTCTAACAGAGCACTTATGGTGGATTATCCTGTTCTAGCGCTATGCTGGAAGCTGCTTAGAAACATTTGTTTTTCCATATAAGGCTGCAATCTTGTTAGTGAATTTTCTTTTAAAAATTCACTAATCCACTAATTCACTAATTTTCTTTAAAAAATTCACTAATGAGGAGATCGCGACTTTTTAATTTTAAAAACATTTATCTAAATGGCCGTGAACTAGGCCCCCTAGAACCCTAGAACACATATCCCGGGTTAGTTTAAATTTTTGTTATATATATATATATATATATATATATATATATATATATATATATATATATATATATATATATATATATATATATATATATATATATATATATATATATATACAGGCTGTTTCAAAAAACATGCACCATCGCTCTTGGGGCAATTCCAGAAAAAAAGTTCCTGTGCACATGGGCCCGGAAACGCATAGTTTCCAATATATAGGGAGTTGAATTTTAATAATTTTTTTAAATTTTTTATAAGTAATTTCAAAACCACTGGATTTATTTTAATGAAACTTGGAACTTGAAAGTGTATTATGAAAGTGCATATTTTCAAGTGAAAATCTACTTACAACTGCGTCAGTGGCGTGCGTACGGGGTAACTGTAAAAATTCATTTGGGGAAAAAATATGTGCGCCACTGTCTTTTTCCAATTTTGATACATCAGTTATGAAGCTTATTACATAAGCCACAAAAGCTACCTCCTAGTATTTTTTCGTTCAGGGTATCCCCTAGGAGATATGATTAATTTTATAAAAAGGGGCAAAGTACCGATCGTTGGAGCAATGAAAACAGTAATCGTAAAGTGCCATGAAACTATAATTTTTGACAGTTCTATAAATTCTACAATTTTGAAGTGCTTTGTAGGCGTCAAAAAAGTTTTCGTGCTATTCTTTAAATTTTGATACGGTGCAGTATTTTCGTTTTTAGTTATTTGTTGATACTGAGCTGCTCAATAATATTATTTCCTCCTCTCAAGATGGTTTTCATTAAGTACACTTCAGCGGATTTGACTGATATGTTGTTAATTTATGGACAAACAAATCAAAATGCTAGACAAGCTGTGCGAGTTTATCAGGAAACTTATCCGCAAAGAAGAATTGCTGACAAAAATATTTTCCCACGTATTGTAAGACATTTGAGAGAAACTGGTTCTTTAAAACCTTTAAAAGCTGACTCTGGACGCAGAAGATACCGCCGAACTGTACGAGTTGAAGAGGCAATATTAAATAGAGTTGAACGTGATCCTAGTACAAGTACGAGAATTATTGCCACCGAACTGGGTAATATTTCGGCATCATCAGTTCACAGAACTCTGAAGGATCAAAGTTTATATCCCTATCATTTTACACGTGTCCAGGAACTTCTACCTAGAGACTTTCAACCAAGGGTAATGTTTTGTCAGTGGTTCTTAAACAAACTTAGGCACGACCAACATTTTTCTAAACGTGTACTATTTACTGATGAGGCGTCATTTACGCGAAAAGGTATCGTAAATTTTCACAATTTACATACATGGGCCGATGAAAACCCACACTCTCTAAGAGTTGCAAATTCGCAGTATCAATTTTCCATCAATATTTGGGCTGCTATTATTGAAAATCAGATAATTGGTCCTGTTGTTCTACCGAATCGTCTTGACCATGAATCATATTTAAACTTTTTACAAAATGATTTGCCGTTGTTACTACCGCTTTTTATGAGAAATGGTACAATGTGGTTCCAGCATGATGGTGCGCCCGCACATTTTGCAGCAGTTGTAAGAACATATTTAGCCAACACATACGGTCACCGATGGATTGGTCGTGGAGGTCCGGTGTCATGGCCACCTCGATCTCCGGACCTGAATCCTCTCGATTTTTATTTGTGGGGTCATTTAAAAGAAATAGTGTATAAAACACCAGTAAATACACGAGAAGAATTGTTGGGAAGAATAGAATATGCATTTGACAGCATTAGAGAAGATCAAAATATTTGCAGAAGCGTAAGATCTTTGCGCAGAAGGTTAAATAATTGTAACGACGCTAATGGTGGTCACTTTCAACATTTTCTTTAGCTTTGTTATTAAAGTCAATTGAGTAATGTACAAAAAACAAGAGTTTGGAAAAATCATGGTGTCTTTACGATTACTTTTTTCATTTTTTATTTTTATTTTTTATTTATCATTTTTTATCAATGTTTGTAATATTCATTTCAATGTTTATCACCAATAAGTTTTACGTAGGTTAGTTATTTGCACGTTTATTGCTGTAATGTTTACTGTATGTTTTGTTTTTCATATTCTTATGGTTGCAATAAACATATATTATTATTATTATTATTATTACGCCGACTAATCGGTACTTTGCCCCTTTTTATAAAATTAATCATGTCTCCTAGGGGATACCCTGAACGAAAAAATACCAAGAGGTAGCTTTTGTGGCTTATGTAATAAGCTTCATAACTGATGTATCAAAATTGGAAAAAGACAGTGGCGCACATATTTTTCCCCAAATGAATTTTTACAGTTGCCCCGTACGCACGCCACTGACGCAGTTGTAAGCAGATTTTCACTTGAAAATATGCACTTTCATAATACACTTTCAAGTTCCAAGTTTCATCAAAATCAATTCAGTGGTTTTGAAATTATTTATAAAAAATTAAAATAAAAAAATTCAACTCCCTGTATATTGGAAACTATGCGTTTCCGGGGCCATGTGCACAGTAACTTTTTTTCTTATTTTTTAGTAAGGAATTGCCCCACGAGCGATGGTGCATGTTTTTTGAAACAGCCTGTATATATATATATATATATATATATATATATATATATATATATTATATATATATATATATATATATATATATATATATATACATATATTTATATATAGAGAGAGAGGTATCACACCGATAACTCAAAATATAATGAGCCGTTTTTGATAAAATTTCTTTCGTTCGTTAGCCAGGAAAATTTTGCAATTTCTTTCTGAAAATTTTTATATCACCGGAAATAACAAAATGAGGGCAACCAAATTTTGTGCGAAGATTTATATCATCTAAAGTAAATTGCGTACCAAAATTTAGACCTATAAGTTTAAAGACAAAAAAGTTATAGGCATTGGAAAAAAAAATTGGGGTTTTCCTTAAAACGACAAAGTCGCGGTTTGAAACGTCAAAATTGGAAACATTTAGGCAAAGAACCTGAAACTAATACCGGCTATGGAGAAAAAATGTTACCAAAAGAATGTTTTACAAACCCTGAAGTATCAGCTTCAACCGTCATTGTCCTTCATTTTACAAAAATGTTTCCAGAAAACTTATTTTAAATAAACACTTTTGCTTTGGCAGTAGTTTGAGCTATGGAGTTTATAGTTTAATGGTATATACGTTTTAGCGAATTTCCGTAAAACATTATTAAAGCATATCCGTTATTATACAAGATACGAAAAGAAATTGTATACGTGAATTATAGGGTGTCTTGAGGTTCACTCTACAAAACTATTTCTACAATCACACGGTGGTCCATAAGTCGTTGGTGATACAAAGTTTATTTGTTTTTTAATCGAACACGCCTTATATTATTGCATTTTTGCATTTGCTATCGAAATATAATGAATATTTGTAAGAGAACAAATTCTAGACGCAGCAAGTGCGTTATGGTATCGAATTTTCGTTAAATGCTTCAAATTTGAATAGCTAAATTTTCTATTAACCTATGAGGTTCGTTGGCCGGGAAACCAGTTTTTTCGGGAATATTTTTGAAGTTTATTGTATAATTTTAGTATATTTTCAAAAAATAAAGTTATTTTGATGAAATATGTTACATTATGTTTCGCCTATACAGGTTATACTGGTAAGCAAATTTGATGCCTGCTTTCTTAAAAAAAACATATTTACTACTAAAACATTCCTATGAAAATTCACTACCATAGCGCATATGCTGCGTCTAGACTTTTCTCATTATATCTTAAAAGATTTTGGATAATTCTGGTGTTAGAGAAAGAGGTCTAAAGTTTTCTAGGTTACTGAGGTTTCCAGATTTGAAAACTAGAATAACATTAGCCAGTTTCATCTCATCAGGAAACACAGCTCCCTGTGAACACACGTTCATTACTTTTGTATAAGAGGACAGGATACTGTGTATTATCTTTTTCAGAAATCTTGTTGACATTCCATAACAACCTAGTGTTGGTTTGGCTATAATTGATTTTACTGCATCTAGAACCTCCAGTTGAGTTACTTCTGTCAGATAAAAATAATGTACCTTTGATACAGTTACATGTATCTGTCCTACCAATTCGCCTTCATGTTTTTTAATCGCATCTTGGATCCTTTCTCCCTATACATTATAAGAATTATATGATTCAGTATCTCGTGTTGTTAGCCATAGTGTATACAAAGGATCCAGTAAATTTCGCGTCCCTAGTAGTTCAGGGGTATACCATCTGACAACATCTCTTTTGGGTTATTTACGGCATTTTCTTTTAAGAAAGTATTCCTAAAAGGATGCCACCAAGTAGTTATAAAAGCATGAAAAGCATTCTTGAGGTTATGTACAGTCCAGGTACGTATTCTAGTCTGTATAATACATTCGTGTCGAAAACAAATCCATCTTCTGTTGACAAAAACATCTCGCCATTGGTTCCTTTAATGGACTAACAATCTGGAAAAAATGATCCGATATGTGAGTATTGACTGTTTCAGTAGAAAGGTAGTCTTCACTAATGGTCGAAAATATGATATCGATGCAAGATGCCGTATAACTGGTGACGTGATGCTTCTTCAAATAAGTAATGAATATTAGTTGACTGAAGCATTTAAGTTAATTTTCTTTTACATACATTATCAGTAGCATTCATAAAATTGACACTGCAATCTCCCACTATAAATACACTGGCTTTTGTAAAGTAGGATAAATTAAACAAAGTTTGTTTTAGCCTTTGTATAAAAACTTCCAAGTTGCCTAATAGAGAACGATAGGTTACCAGAATCAAAGCATTATAGTTTTTTTCTATATGAACCTGCTATTTTAAAATCCTTCTCTATAGACGGTTCAAGGTATCGGCTAATGTCTTCGGCCACGATGCATTCTTTGGACATCACACTCTCTGTCTTTCTGTCTTTAAAGATGCTTCCAGACAAGTGTTTTTTTTCACTTTAAAGATATTTACTGACAGCTGTTTTACCACTGCAACCAATATTCTGTTAAACGCCAAAGTTTAATGTCTAGCCTACTATTCGGAACTAAGTCCATTTCCTCAATCTTCTTAATGTAACATTGTATGTTAAGATTAAAAATGATCAAATCCAAGTTCTCACTGTGCCAACATAAGATATCTGTTTTGCTTCTGGATGTTGTTAGACCTTCACCTTGTCCACTGCCTGGCTTAATTGAAAATTTATATTGTTACTTTGATTTTGATTTTTTTGGGAAATAGTACCTGGAAAATGCCACTTTTTTGCAAAAATGATGACTTCTCTTGCAATGGTCAATCCGCTCTAATTTTGAAACACTTGGTATCATTTTGTTTCACCTTGAGTTCCTTCACAATAGTGTCTTTGCCTTTTGTTAGCTCCTTTCATTGGAAATACTGAAGTACCATATCTGCTCTGACTGTATTTTGATTTGATCTTACTTCTAAACGTCACACAGTCTAGGATAGACATAATTGAATGTTTTAATTTTGATTTGAATTCTAGAAACTTGTTCCCTTAAACTGTGTTGCAGAGAAATTCTCTTCAGCTTCTCCTACATGTATTTTTTCCTCAGTTTTTTACTTTTTTATATAATTAGCTTTTTCCCAACCAGATGCATTATCATTTGCTTTCACTGGTAACGCCCGCTCATTCCCCAATTCAATAACTTTTTGTTGGTACTTTATAAATTCTGTGTAATTACCTTTTGAATTCTCATTTGTTTGAGCAGTGTTGTTTGATGTATCTAGTTTCTTTGCGATTTTCTCTGTGCTAAAATTATCTTTTGTTTTTTTCAGCAATATTTATTTTCTGATAGTTATTTTCCTCTTTATCTTGATTTTTGATAAATAGCTCTGTTTTTCAACTCTTTCGTTTAATTGTTTGTTTACATGTTGCAAATACTTGCAGTTATTTTCTTCTTTTTCAAGATCACTGTGACCTTTTACACTAATAGTCTATTATTGGATTTAAGTTCTTCAACCAGTTGTTTAAGGAATTTCTAAGCATCCTGTTGAAAATCTGTGCTAATGGCTTGTTGTGTCAAACTGTTGGTGTCTTCCTCAAAAGGTGTTTCACAGCACAATTTTCTAATTGTTGCACATTTTATGTGATAAATATTTCTACTTTAAACAGGTAATAAACCTATTATTATTATTCACATGCTTACTGCAATTATTACATATTTTATCACTCCCACTTGACTTGGAACCTACATGGTCCGCAAACTTGAATACTTGAACCTTAGCTTATACATTTTTCAAGAACGTTTAATTATAGTTGACAAGCAATATTATTTACAGGCACTGTTATAATTTTATTAACTAAATACAAATTTAGTTGACTTTCTCAAGAGAATCATAATAATCTCACAAAATTAAACAGTAGAGCGTTATTTCGTAATGCTGTCATCAAATCATTTATCAAATTTATTTATTATGTAAACGTCATGTTATTTTATGTCTATACCACTTATATAAGATACACAAGAACAACTTAAATGTATAACTTAATAACTAAAATCAACAATATCTTCAATTTACAGAAAGGCGACTCTAATGGAATAGACTTCTTTTCTTTGTATAACTGTCATAACTGAGGTTATATTCACCACAAATGGACCACAATAAGATCTCTACTATTGTATTTAAAAAATAGAATGCCCATTAATGGACATTTACTATACATCCAAAACGTACATTTCTTTACAATAATCACACATAATGTTCCAGCTTCATTACTGAAGCCTTTTAGGCATGGGAACCTATATTCCTCATTTACCTGAACAGGCGATTTTCGACTTCAAATCCGCGTTCAATACAGCTTACCGAAACAAGGTCACCTCGTTTTAAACAATACCTGACGTTTCTAGTTTTCAGCAAAAATTATATGTAGAAATTTGGCCACGAGCTTTTTTCTTTCCTTGATAAAATGGTGGGCATAAGAAAATAATAAATTATTTTTCCATATATTTGCTTTCAATTCAATGCTTGATTCGCAGCGAACGAGCCCACTAACCATTTTAAGTGTAAAGTCAAAAAAGTCTGGACACAGCAAGTACGTTATGGTAGCGCATTTTCATATAAATATTTTCAATGGCAAATATGTCTTTTTAAGGAAAGGCATCAACTTTGGTCTACAGTATAATCTTTATGGTAGAAACAGTGTACCATGTTTCATCAAAACAAGTCTGTTGTATAAAAATGTACCATTTTCTGAAAATCAAATTAAAATCTTCCCGAAAAAATAGTCCGATGTTCCTGGTCAACGAACCTCTTCAAGCAATTTACATACTTGCCCAGAGACAATTACCCACAAAAAGCTCTTTGACAAAAATAAAAAATCCAATGCAAATTTGCAAATAATTTCTTTTGCGATGGTTCGCATTTTTTTTTACAAAAATTCGCTAAAGCAATGTGACACAAAAGTTATAGTTTTTTTACGGAAATGTGCCAAACAATTTTTTGCGAAGATTTAAAAAGATTTTTGACAAAAACTCGTTAAATATTGATGATTAATTAACACCATTTCAAAATTTTTCAACAAATTATTTCTACGAAAACAAACTAAAAATTCTGAGCATAACAGAATGTAAATATTTCCAAAACTAGAGGCTTTAGTTATGTGGTTTTTTATACAAGAGTAAAGCAGACGGCATGCCCCTCACTTCTGTAATATAAAACATAGGCTAGCTAACATAGTCACTATTTTAGAGCGCCCTGTAAGTGGCATCTCTTTTTTTTTTCTACAAATAATATAAAGAGAAACATTAAATGTGTCATGCCACTCCGCTAACTCTTGGTTAAAACGACGTATCACAAATTTTTTAATATATGCTAAAAGCGTGAAAAGTTACAAAACAATTTAAATAACCCGAACCTGCTGAACGATATCAAATTTTTTTACCACGAACATGAATTTTAATTCCATGACAAATGCAAAAATGTATTAATATGGGGTGTGTTTTACCTCAAAATAGATAGGATCCCAAAATAAGTTAATATGATGCAGCTCAAGATGCCCTATAATTAACAGGGTGATTGATTAGTACGATAAAATCCAGTATACTCCATGTCTTTTGACCTACCAAAATAAAAATTGAAGAGACCGTAGCAAGCATTAAGCTTCATATTTTTAAATGAAACACCATGTTTTTTAATTTAAATTTGAAATCCGCTTCACTTCCTCATTACAAGAATATAGCGTTGTAATTATGTTATACAGGGTGTTTAAAGAGTTATAGCCAATTTTCCATGAAAATCGTAACAAGATGTATAATTTAAAAGGACTACAAGAACAACGATTTATTGCAGGCGTAGCTTTTTAGTGAATTTTCTTAATATATATATATATATATATATATATATATATATATATATATATATATATATATATATATATATATATATATATATGTGTGTGTGTGTGTGTATCACAATTTTGTGTTTTCTTTAAAAAAATTATATCCCAAGAAATAACAAAGTAAGGGCAACCAAATTTGGTACACGGATTTATATCGCTATAGGTAAATTATATACCAAAATTTAGCTCTGTAGGTCAAAAGACAAAAAAGTTACAGGGATTTATAGAACCATACATTAGGGTTTTCCTCAAAACGTCAAAGTCGCGATTTAAAACGTCAAAATTGGCAACATTTAGGCAAAGAGCTTGAATCTAATACGGGCTATGGAAAGAAAATGTTTCAAGAAGGATATTTTTCAAACCCTGAAGTCTTATTTTCAACCGTCATTGTCCTTCATTTTACTAAAATGTTTCCAGAAAATTCATTTCAAATAGATCCTTTCTCTGATGCTTGGCAGCAGTCTTATTTATAGAGTTTATCGTTTAATGATATATAATTTGTGTAGAATTTTCGTAAAAAATCAATAAAGCTCAATACATCCGTTATTATATAAGATATGAAAAAAATTGTATATATTAATTATAGGGTGTCTTGAGCTACATCTTAAAACATTATTTCTACAATCACAGGGTGGCACATAAGTCGTTGGTGATACAATTTTTCTTTTTTTTTTAGTCGAAGACGCCTTATGTTATTGAATTTTTGCATTTTCCATCGGAATATAATGCGTGTTTGTAAGAAAAGAAATTCTGGACGCAGCAAGTGCGTTACGGTAGCGAATTTTGATTAAATGCGTCATATTTGAAAAGCTCAATTTGCTATTAACCTATAAGGTAGACCAGAAAAAGGTTTTTTTTCGGGAACACTTTAAGTTTCCTTTCGGAAATTTTTGTACGTTTTCAAATAATAAAGTTATTTTGATGAAACATGGCACATTGTTTCTACTATATAGGTCATAATGGTAACCAAATTTTTTGCCTGCTTTCTTAAAAAAACACACATAATAGCCATTAAAAGCATTTTTATGAAAATTCACTACAATAACGCACTTGTTGCGTTCAGACTTTTTTAATTATTGTTGAAATTTATAAAAATGATTGATTTTGTTAGGTTTCATTAAATCGATTGCTGGGTGAGTCAAAACACAAATTCTTTATTCCCTCAGTTTTTTTTTTCTAATTGATCACCCTGTATATTATGTAACTATCGTAAAGTTATATCATTATACTTTTTTTTGTTAGGCATTACCTATACCCAAAATGATTAGTTTTTGTTGTTTTCATTTCTCTATGCAAAGTATCGAGGGCCACGATTTATTTGTCAAAAACTGACAGTTTAGCATTATTGTCTGTGAATTCAGTGGTCAAATAACAAACATAGAAAGAAAACAAATTTATTACAGATAAATATGACAAAAATTCTGTGAAGTTGAAATGAAAGAACCACTATTCTACTAAAATACAATAAATCTTAATAACAAAAAGTAATTGAAAGAGTTATTTACATTGCAAAGCATTTGTATACTAATATTTCGAAATTGATTTGTTATTCTTTCCTTCATGTCATCTCTTATTGTTGGGGGTGTTTTATAAACTTCATTCTTAATATAACCCCAAAGAAAAGAGTCTATTTTATTAATTTATTTATTATAAAATGTTTTCGTGTGTGGTATAATAACGGCTATATTGAGCTTTACTATAAAAATGGGCCAGCTATATATATATATATATATATATATATATATATATATATATATATATATATATATATATATATATATATATATATATATATTGTGCCAATTCCAAAAGGTTTTTATAACTTTCAAAAAGGTATTAATAAGCTTTTGGACCCCACTTTGATTATTCAAAAGACGACGACAGTAGCATTAATTGATCTAAGCTTCAAATTAAAATTACCAATGATTTAACCCGACAGAGATGAGACAAATTATTTTGGATAAATAACTCAGCAAAGACAATATTAAAAAGTTATTACGTTAGTTCATAAATATAATCAAGCTAATACCTACTATTCGGTTAGTCTTGATCAAAAGCTCATATTTGTAAAACCTTAAATACATGACTTTGAAACTTGATAGATGTTTGTTAAATATATCTAGATAACGTCAAATTTTATAACGCAGTTGAACTTGATGGGAAATTAATAAGGGAAGTTGATGTTAAATTAAAAAGCAGGTGTAAAACACAATTACAAGTATATATTAAAGAATAAAATGGTTTGATATGGTATGCAGTGTGTTGTAAAATATAAATCACCTAATCATTGGCAGTAAAAATACAAACAAGTGAGAAAAATCGTATTGGTAAATAAAAATGAGGTTCTTAGGTGTAATTAATATTTGCTTAATTACTCTCTCTGGCCAGATATATCTGCATTAAATTGTTAGAGCTGGTTGCCCCGTGGCAAGATAAATTTCAAATCTGAGCTTGATGTTCCTTGACTTACTTCAAACTGCTAAAAAGATATTCTTTATTTAACTTGAATGGCTAAAGAAATCTTACTATATTTTTACTCTTAGGTTTCAAGAATTATTTTATAATCAAACAAAATTTTAAAGGACAGCAACCTGGATGAGCAATAGTTTATATAAAAAAAAGCGTGACCAAATAAACAAATTTGTAGTTAAATGTTAGAGCTAAAAAAATTAAAAGATTTCGTTTAAGTAGAGGTAGTCCTAACAGAAATGTCACTATTTAAGAATGTAAAATTGAGTGATCTTCATCTGATTTTTTTTAAAGATTTTGAGTAATGGTTTCTTTTTGGGACACAAATATTAAAGTCAGGACAGGACTCACTTGTTACCAGAACACGTCCAATCAGCTAAGTAGGCCAGTCAAGCCCTAGATGAAACTATGCCACCCAGCCTCACAATCCATGCAGCAGGTGGATTATGTGTTGCACTAAGGTGGATGACAACCCTGACAGGATCCAGATTTGTCGGAATGTGGACTCAAGCTCAGAAAATGATTGGATGTTACGATACCAATTATCAGAGCTCCACATCAGCCCTTGATCTCCGATTCTGAGTTTGAATTTATTTTCTAGGTTAGACTAGGAATTATGGTAAAGACTATGGATTACAAACTATGAACCACAAAATACGAACCATGAAGTACGGACGCGGAATTACGTCTAGGGAATACAACCCTGTTATTTAATAGAAAATGCCCTCAAAATTCTGCAATTCATTTCAAAGAGTCAGATTAAAATCACCATCTATTCAATGGGCTTTCACACGTTTTTAGCACTTTAATCAAACAGCGACACACGAACCATACAATGCCGGTAATAATTAATTTGGTGCATTTACAGACAATAGTTAATTTTACGATATTACTTCTAACGTGTCGCTGAACAGATTTAACCGGTGATATGACAACATATTTTTTAAGTAGCCTTTTCCCCTTTTTGCAGACTGAAAACTGTCGCCTAATTTCTCATTGTTGGAATACAAACTACGCAGCATCTAGTGCTTGTTGCTACACATCTATAACTCTCAGAGTCAACCGTCGTATCCCAAAGTAAAACTACTGAGCCTGTCCCTCTTCTCTATTCACTTATGCGGTTTGAAAATCAAGGATAGAGAATACCATGACCTTCCTCTGTTAAAGTATTGAATTTTCCTTGTTCGCAGTTCTCTAGCCATTAATAGAAGAAACTAGATAAACGTCAAATCGTCGTTACTTTATCCTGGCATAAGGTTGATAGTCCCCTGGTCAAAGCCTTTAAAATGTATAACTAACTTTGCATGTTGCAGACAAAGCAAGTGCGCCTTTAACTTTAATATTTCTAGAATTTGTATTTATAGCGCTCTAACAAGTATTCTTTGTTCACGATATTCTCGAAGGAAATATTTGCCGTTTAATATAAATATTCTTGGAAGGTTAGAGGTGTTCTATGGTGGCAGGATGAGAGCAAAATTTCATGCAATTTTCCAACTTGGTACTTACTTTCTATTTAATGTTAACAAGATGTAATAATTAACAAAGCTTTCTTGGATATACTATAGAATCAGCAAGAATGGTACGGAAGCAAAAAGCTGACGTAACACACCAACTCAACCCGGTCCAAAAAAAGTCCTTTTTTTTGATTTCACCAATGTCCAACATACTTTGACCAGGTAGGAGAAAGGTTTTGTACCGAGTATATTTTTATATGAAAATTCCCCACAAAGTAATAGTAAGGTAATACTAAGTAATTGCAGGACAATCACCAGGCAAATGTCGAAATAGTTGTCGAACGCGTCATGAATATAGTCGTTGAAATCTAAGTAGTCTACAATCGTGGTAAATTCTACGATACTATATTTCATAAGAAAGCCAAGAAATCAGATAATCGCAAAGCGACTGCAAGGTAATTGTGATCTCATCACAAGATAAGCGTTGAAATCTAGGCACTCGTACAATCAGGGTAGACTTTCACAATATTAGGTAGGAGTAAAATATTTACAAGACAATCGCAAGTAAATAATTAAGGTATTTACAAAGATTCATATAAATGAATCTACAGAATCTTATGTTGATATCATGTGTACACTACACGAGAAGAACGAACATAAACCTAGGCCACTAAGCAAACAGCAATGTGTTTCAAAAGAAACAATATCAGTGATAATTTCTAAAATACATTAATTTAGGTTGAACATCTAATATTATAATATTTTTGCTTTATTATTACTTATTACCTTTGTTAATTTATTATTAAGAGTGGTGCTATTTTTAGGATAGAATTAATACTCAAAATGAGGCTATTGTTTATAAACCAGATGTTCCAAGCAAAAGAGTTTGTCACAAACCAGATGCCATGGATACTTTAACAGTTCTAACTTTGATTATGGTGTAAGTGTGAATCTTGTCTTTTAATCAATGAAATACAAAAATATCGCCTATTTGGATAAATAATTGTATATTTCCTTTTCCCGCAGTATAAAGTGCCTGTGGTTAACTTATTATCATCAACATCGAATGACAAGGTGATAGCCGTAACAGAATTGGACGTTAATAATCCGAATACACCAAAATTACATTCAGTAAGTATTTGTAGGTAGGAGTTTGAAGCCTTAAATAATCGTAATATTAACAACGTTTGTACTTTATGTTATCGAAGCCCAACTAATGGAATTTGATAAAGAAAATACTGAAATTGAAATAGCAAAAGAGCAGCCCAAAAGAGATAATGTATCTAAAGAAATTAATGTGGACAGTGTAAATATGCAAATATCAGAATATGCAGGCAACATTACTAATGATACGATTGTTAAAGAATTGTTTGGTAATAATGAAGACATGATTATAAAAAAAGCAAAAAAGGCCATTGAATAAAGAACATTGGAAGAAGGCAGTTATGAAAAAAAAACGAAATCAGGGAAATGCGTATATCAACACTAAAGGACGCTTAATTGAAGAAAAGCGCGTGCTTGCATCCTGTGGTTCTAAGTGCTTATTTAAATGCAGATAATAGAAGATGTCAGGAAATCAATATTCCGTATTTATTGGAATATTGGAAACTTACAAGAACAACGTCATTTTTTGTTAAGTTGCATGAAACAGACCTAACAATGCAGATTTCCAGATAAATGGGGAAAAGACAAGAGTGTGCAAATTATTTTTCACAAATACTCTTAGAATATCTAATAGGTCAGTTCGTACTGTACTGTTGAAACTTAGAAATAGCATTTTGGACAGGATTGTAGGGTCAAACACAAAAATCATTTAAGAGTTGATGACTCAATTCGTGATGGGATCATTCAACACATCAATAGTATACCTAGAGTAGAGTCACATTATCTGTGGGCTCAAACTTTCCGTGAGATGGGGGCAAAACCGTGGCGGACTTGCATAGGGATTATGTAGAATCACGCAAGGAAAAAGGAAAATCGTATGGCAATTATACCATGTATTTTAGAATTATCAACAGTGACTTTAATATATCGTTCTTTTCCCCGAAGTAAGACCTGTGCAACTTATGCGAACAATATAAAAATAGCACGTATGAAGAGGAGGAAAGAATAAAAACTGCCTACGAAAAACATTATCAAGGGCAAGCAAAGAAAATGATAAGACTTACTCGTAAAATAAAAATAAAAAAAATGTTCTCGCTTGTTTCGACTCGCAAGTTGTTTTACTCATTCCATGCAGAGAAATCAACAGTTTTTATTATAAATCTAGATTGTCCACGTATAATTTTACAATCTATGACATTGCAAGTAAAAAAAGGTTTTGTTACGTCTGGCATGAGGGTGAAGCATCTAGAGGTGTTAACGAAATTGGCAGTTGTCTATACAATTTCTTGAAATTACACAAGAACAGTGAGATACCTATTGTGTTCTACTCGGATAACTGTAGCAGGCAAAACAAAAACAAATACATGACAAGTATTTTAATGAACACAGTTATTGAGCTTAATATACCAATAGTGACTCTAGATTTTCTTATTGCAGGCCATACACAAAATGAGGAAGATTCAATGCATTCCCTCATTGAAAAACAGAAAAAAAGATCGTTAAAGTCCGGACCAATTTATGTGCCGGCTCAGTGGGTTGCAATCATAAAAAATTCCAAAAAAACGGACAACCATTTCGTGTAAAAGAACTTGACTATGATGACTTTTTTGACCTGAAGGGTTTAGAGCCCCAAATTGGTAACAATTTTTAGTATAATACCGAGGGAGAGAAAATTAACTGGTTGGAAATAAGTAGCATTAAAATAATTAACGAGAAACCATTAACATTTTATTATAAATCGAGCTATAATGAAAATAGCTATAAGAAATGTATTCCCTTTAAAAAAACTAAACTTACGGATCCATTCACATTAAAACAATTATATCAAGAGCCCATGAAAATTGCAGAAAAGAAATGTAAAGGTCTTATGGAACTTTGCGTCAAAAACTACATTTGAAAAAAATACCAACCATTTTATATCTCCCTAAGACACGATGAACAAGAAAACGCAAATCACGATAGCAGTGAGGCAAAATGTAAGAGAAAAAATTGTGTTCCAAAGAAAAATACTAAATCTAAGAGTAAAGTTAAAGAAGGCGCAAGAAAATGTAACACGTATAAAAAATAGCCGTTCAGTGTGTGTTATGTACCTACTATTGAGTTACCTTAGCCCTGTCTTTCCTATGAGATTTTTGTATCTTAGTTGAGTAATAAAATAAAAGATCGTTATACAGCATCCTTGTTTTTTAATTGTAAGTGTGTGGTCACTAACAAGAACTACTAACAATGTTTTTCAGCAACACTGTCAGATCAAAAAAAAATATGATAATTTTTTGAAGCAAAACTGTTACACCTAACCAAAATGTTATTGCCTGAGCGAGAAGACTGTTATATGTTCATATATTTTCGTTAAAAAAAGATGTTTTTGGAAAATAAATCTGTCACTAAACTTTTGCTGTGTAGCCTAAAAGATCCACACAGATCCATACAGTTTTTATATTAATGACATTTGTTTTATTGCAAATATTTTGGAAGCCATTTTCTCAAAACTAAGATATCTTACTTGTAACACTCTTCCGGCAAGGGTGCGATATGTCCGATGAACGCAACAACGAAAATTCACCGACACATATGACATAACAAAATAAAGACAATCGTCTCATCACAGAGAATTGACGACAATTCGCTATCATAACGATCAAACTACGATAAAGCATACTTAAATGCTCTACCAAGGGTATCAAAATATTACAATTCGCCACATAGGCGACAGCAAAGGTAGCTATAGCTGGCCATAGCATCGAAAATAAAGGTTACCATAAGTTTCACCAAGCATGTGTAATGCTCCGTCAACTGTAAGCTAGTCGATAACACGTTACCGACAATTCGTTAACGAAAGCAACGGCAACGATAAGGGTTACGATAGGTTTGACCAAGCAAAATGCTCAATCAACAGTAACTGGGTCGATAAGTCGTTAGCGTTAACCACGATAACGAAAATTCACCCTCTGGTAAAAATAATACTAATTTCAATGAGAGCACAAATTACATGAAAATTTTCCACAACAACAAATTTCTGATTGTGCAAGATTTATACTTCCTTGAGATATATCTCAGATTCATTTCAAGCAGACATATCTAATAAGGAATATGGGGTCCATGTCAAATCCAGGGTTGTCAAAATAGGGGGTTGTCAAATTAGAGGGTTGCCATAATCAAGTGATCTTCGCTGTCTGTATATACTACGTCATCCTTCAGCATTACATAAGGTTTATTAACGGTCGTGTTAAAAAAATACAGTAGTAACTCATCTAATGGCCATACAGTACAACAATCAAATCTGCTTCACAAATTTAATGAAAATTTGCCTTAAAACCCAATTCATTACCTGAGCACAAATCCATAATGCCCTGAGATATATCCCAGGTTTATTTCAAGTAGACATATCTAACTAGGAACACAGGGTTGATGTCAAATTTTCATGAAAATTTTCCACAAAAACAAACTCATGAATATACACAGATTTATAACTCTTCAATATATGTCTTATATTTATCATAAATAGACACATCTAACGAGAAATGTACAATAGTCGAGCCGGTGTCAAGTCCGTGGTTGTCAAATCCGGGGTTGTCAAAATTGGTAAGTCATAGTCGGGTTTCGTAGAGGAAGAAAAATAATAGAAAAGGGAATAGGTAATAAGATAAGGACAAGAAATAACGAAAAAGGCGAAAAAAGAAAAGTTAAAAGAAAAGGAAATGTTTTCTGCGAGAATGCCATATGTCGCGTTTTCTTTCCGATCGACAGAAGCAGCATCCGTTATGACCGCATGGTATGCAACCCACTTGCCAATAACAGCCTTAGTTCTTTGGCCGAGTCAATCTCGCTAACCAGGAAGACTCACAGAAAACGAAAGAGAAGTTAACGAAAATGGAGAGAGGGCTAAATGAATGTTCCCGAAAATTTTCAGCAAGACACTGCCCAAGGTCACTATCGATACGACAAATTTATAAAGGTAATACGTACCGACGTTTCTCTGCACAACGAAAGAAATCTCAAGGAACATCCATGAGCGAAAGATATATATATATATATATATATATATATATATATATATATATATATATATATATATATATATATATATATATATATATATATATATATATAGAGAGAGAGAGAGAGAGAGAGAGAGAGAGAAAGTAGCAAGAAAAGTCAAGTGAAAAAAATAATTTACGCGAGAGTCATGTCCAAAGGGGTGTTAGCGACATATATGGAAGCCATCATTACAGTAATGTGCATTGAATTCCAAAGATAGCGAATGAATTTCACAGAAATTTATTCCCAAAATAAAAATGAAGGTAATATCCGCACAAGCTAGAAAATTCACAACCTTAGTAATGCTCTTTAGTATTACTGGGACGTCAGCACAAACCAAAACAACTTTAGCGAAAGCATCAGCAATGTTTATGATCGCTGAACATGTCTGAATGGTTGTAGAAATATTGAAAGATTTCAAGATGTCAAGTCCTCGAACACCAATTAGAGAAATATTTACCCCTGTATCCAATAGAGCTTTAATTCAATAACGTTTAATACCCATTTCAAGATATGGTCGATAATCATCAGGTATAGTGCTCAACATAGGCACCACATTAGTGGGAGTCACTTCCTAAGGACAAAATTAAGTTACCACTTTAAGCCACTTATTTCCACTCTATAGCAAAAAGTCCCTATGTGCCATTAATTAAGGGAAGATTCTTTGAGATAGGGATATTTGACGTCATCGGGATAGAAAAAATTAACCTTAAATTTTTTAAACAAATCAGATACAACATAGTCAACATTGTTGAGGGCAACAAGTTGAGGGCATCGATATATAATTTGCGGAAGAACTTGCCCCTGTGAACCTCCGGTCGTCAAGTTTTTTGCATAATTTGGACACTTGTCCTTATAACTATTCTTTTTGCCATATCCAAAACAAAATATTTCCCCAAAAAAGGTGCAAGTTAAATACAAATGACCTGTTGCTCTACAATTCCAACAGATCTGATCAGAGACAGCGCTAAGCTAAGATTGCTTCACCGCCGTGTCATTTAGGTAAAGGCACGATAGGTGAGGTTCCAACAAACATATTTTTTAATCGGGGGTGGGTTATACTTTTCATTTCGTATTTTTGTTTCCTCTATTTTTCTGCACAAATTGTTTGATTCTGACAAAGAAGATATTTCAATTAAACATGATTTATCAGAGAAGAAGGAGTTTAAATTCCCCGGGACTTGCTTTATTATTCCATTTTCGTTAGGAATATTTGGAAGAGGCTTCAACATCGCCTCTATAGCCATTATATAGAACAAAACATTTTCCCTCGGACCTTGTGTCCGGGAGCGAATTTCAGCCAACAATTCATATTCATAGTCAACAGGTAGAAAAATCCCTTTTTAATAAAGTATCTAATTCAGACCAGGAAGAAACATTATTTCTTATATTTCTTAATCAAAGAAGTAAATAGTTCTATTGCGGTAGCAAATAGTTGTTCATCAGAAACTTTTCGAGACTCGCTAAATTCCTGAACCTTTTCTAGAAAAGACAGGAGGCTTTCTTTATTAGTTTGCCCCGAGAATTTAATGCTTTACTTATATACAGGTATGGGCTTAGAGGTGTTTAGAATATGTCACAATCCATAATTGTCTGACCTATGCAGCATTGTTGACGAAATGGGTGGTACGAAATCTTCCTGACAATTTTCCTTTTGTTCTAGCCACAAGCCTAGAATGACAATTATTTGCCCTTCTATTTCAGATAGCTCATTTTCCTGTTCAGGGGTTTTTGGTTACAATAAAGAACATCTGCGTTCGATGTGACACAGATGTGATTCAATATGAGGTATTTCAACTTCAGAAAGTGTCTCAAGAAGAAACAGTAAAATGTGACAGCAAGTTTTCCAAGATTAACGAGATCTGACTCACGTCATCGTCCTATTCGAGAGGGGGCACAATTTTAAACTTAAAACCTGCCTTTTGTGCTTGATTACTTTGGGGCTGTATTCCCGAGAAAGTAACTCATATTGCGATTCGGCTGTAAGCAAATTATTGGGTTCGATCTTAAAGCAGGTAGTCATTGTTCTTACGTTACTGAAATTATTGGAATCGAAAAATAGAAAATCTTTCACGATAGAAAATCGTTTACGATAAAACGGTAGACAAGTTCGGTATTTGAGGATAGTTAGAAAAATTCGTCCGAAACGATGATTTCCAGATAACACTTAATACCTACGATATTTTTAGATAACGATAAAACAGATAAGTTAAAGATAGTTTATGTGACTATAAACCTCCGGACAACATTTTTTACGAATCTGTGCAACGAGCGTTAAATGTGTATTCAATTAAAATTACTGCTAGTGACTTTGCTTTACAACGATACTATACAATACAAGATAAGATATTTAACAGTGCAATAAATAAAAGATATACAAATTTACTTACACTACCATTTCACATTCCTGTAAGAGAAAACATACACAAAGTACATAACACGAAGCTTTTAGTTTCCTCAAGTCCAACCACAGTATAACTTAATTTAGAACATTTTTAATACAAAGGTCCCTAAATTTAGGATACCGTTTTTGTGGGGTCCCCAAATTTTGCAATTTTGCCCGTGTGCCAATTTCAAAAGGTTTTTATAGCTTTCAAAAAGGTATTAGTAAGCTTTTTGACCCTACCTTGATTATTCAAAAGACGACAACAGTAGCATTAATTAATCTAAGCTTCAAATTTAAATTGTCAATGATTTAACCCGACATTTTGTAAAAATAACTCAGCAAAGACATAAATAAAACTTATTACGTCAGCTCATTAATATAATCAAACACATTCTTACGTTACGGTTAGTCTTGATCAAAAGCTTAAGATCTTCAATACAAGAATTTGGCACTTGATAGATGTTTATTGTTAAAGATATCTAGATAACGTCAAATTTTATAACGTAGTTGGACTTGATAGAAAATTAATAAAGGAATTTGATGTTAAATTAAAAAGCAGGAGTAAAACACAATTACAAATATTTAGTAAATAATAAAATGGTTTGATTTGGTATGCAGTGTTTGTAAAATATAAATCGCCTAATGATTGGCAGTAAAAATACAGGTAGGTGCGAAAAATCTTATTGGTAAATAAAAATGAGGTTCTTAGGTGTAATTAATATCTGCTTAATTACTCTTTCTGGCCAGATAGATCTGCATTAAATTGTTAGAGTCGCTTGCTCTGTTGCAAAATAAATTTCAAATCTAAGCTTATTGCTGCTTCAATTTTCCCGGTTAACAGACCTATCCAATCCACTTACAACAAACAGGATGGTATTCACAAAATTTGATCAAAATCTGCCCATTATTTTTAAGTTATTGGTGCAACACACACACACATACACAGCTATTATATATATATATATATATATATATATATATATATATATATATATATATATATATATATATATATATATATATATATATAAACATAGAAAAATTGAAACTGACCTCTAATATGGGTTCTAGAGGGCCTGGTTCGAGGCCATTTGAAGAAATTTTTTGAAAATATAAAATCTGCGATGTCCTCAATAATGAATTTTTTCTACGAAAAGTCGTTAAAATGATTAAAATATTAATTAGATGTCATAGTGTTAAGTACATATTGAAAAATCTAAACATTAAACAGGGGTGAGGACCCGACGGAATCCCAACATAAATTTTTAAAATGTATGCTTCTAAACTGCCTCCAATTTTATGTCGCCTTATTTCGATATTCTATAAAATAGGGGTATTTCCATCTCCCTGGAAATATGCTCGGTGATGTCCGATGCTGGGAACATTCCCCGACTTTTCATTCTATCATTTTGTTTAAAATTAAAGAAAAAGTTATGAAAATAGTGCTTGTACAGGATGTTTTAACTTTGCCCAATATTACGAAGTTTAAAAAGTGTGGAAATCTTGCTCATATGTTTATGATGAATGATCTCTTTATAGTTTTTAATTGTGCAATCATAATATATCTATTCTGTATTACAAATGTTGTTTTTTTCGATAAGGAAGATAAATTTCATAAAGCCGCACTTGATAAAAGCTTGAAATTTTATGAAGCACAACGAGCTTCTGGTAATGCACACTAATATTCCCATCATTATCTGTAACGAAAATTTGAACCATGAAGCAACAATCGGGTTTTGTAGCTCAGCTGAAGGCTTTGTTCTGTCACATTTTCATCCAGTTCTTATTTTGCATTAATATTTTGCAAGTTCCTTATGCGGATTGTTATTGTCCCTATTGCACTAAATGAAATAAAAATGTCAGTTTGGCACTGGGTAGACATTTCATTAAAATTATAGAATGTAGTGTTTCATCCAGTCACCACACATGTATAGTTTAAATAGAGTACATTACTTAGAACAACGCCTGTGGTATGACCGTGTAAAGTTCCCTAAAAACACAAATCACGGGGGACCAAAAGACATTTGTATGTGCAGTTCCAGAATCAGCTCGATGTCACCAATCACTCTAGTATGTCATGTACAAGCTCAAACGCATTGTACAGTACCTCAAACAGTCGAATATTCTTACTGAATAACAATACGGCTTTTGTCAAAACCAATATACTGGCAATATTCTAACATGTGTTACTTATGTTTGATGTTCTGGCCTCAAAAAACTTTGTAAACATCATTTACTTTTATTTAGTATTTCTAAAGCATTCGATTGGACCTGGCATGCGGCACTTCCCAATAAATTTCGATCATACGGATTGTCTTCGCAACTATGCCTATGGGTATCTATTTTTCTAAAAGAGCATGTTGGTATCGATTGAGTTTCATCTAAGAAATTAAAAAATAGGGCGTTTAAACTGATGGATTACCAAATGTCTTCTGAAGACTCTGACGATTTGTTAAGTGCAAATGCTGGTAATCTCTTTCTTCATGTATTCATGTTTTTGGCCACTAAATGTTTCGTCATAAACTATTATGTTTTATTTTTCAATTATCTTTTGGAGACTTTTATAGCTGTTTAAAAAACCTTGGTAAATGTTTTTATAATAATTCGCCATCCTAAGTCACTTGCTGGATCAGTGCTTTTGAATAGGTAACCTCATAAATATATGTTTTTCTGTTAGCTGTCACTTAGCTGATATTTATATGTGTATAGATAAAATCTGCTTGTCCACCATTTGTTTACTTTTTACGAACCAACAGGATGATGCCATTTTTCGAGGTATTTAAATTCATTACAAAAAATTCTTTAAAAATGTGATTCACAAAATTCACAAAAGTTAACCTAAGTGTTTTTTTCTAAGAAAATTTATTAAGAAACATTTTATACAAAAATTCTGTGATTTTTTTTTTCTGGAAAGAATCCATATATTGTAAAAAAATAAACATATTACAAAGATCTCAACCTGTCTGTGAAAATCAATTTCAATTCAGTTCAATTGAATACAGCGCCTTTAGCATGTATTCACTGACGCAGGTATTACAAATTTCAATCCTGGTTAATATTTGCAATCTCAGACCTCTTTACCTGAAGCTACAAACTTCAAATTTTGTACGAATTATACAGGACGGTCCAAAAATAATCGTACACAAAGCACTAGTAGTAGATTATTTGCATCAAAATATAATGATTTAGTCAAACTTACCAAAGCTAAAATTTAAAGGGATACAGAATGTTAAATTGAGAAATTTTATTTTAACTTTTCTTGATATCTGGAAAAGCACGTATTTGACTGAAAGCATTGAAAATAATTATAGGTGAGTTTTTTAAAGTGACCAAAAAAAACTCATTCCCAATTTGGCTATACTAGACACAGGGTACTGTTTGAGGTACCCTATAATTTTGAAAATATTTTTATTAAAAAATAGTATTCCTTTTCATTTTTGTTTAGCAAAGACGGTGCACTTGTTGACTGACAGTTTGTAAAATGTTTGTGATTTTAAAAGTAGCTACGAGAGCCTTCGCAATAGTTTACAGATCGTTTTTATTTTTCACATGGTAGGTGCCTATCCTGGAACAAATTTATGACTCTGTTTTTATCAAAATAGCGTCTTCGTGTCATTAGTTGTTATTTTAATGAGCCTACGTACTTAAAATGTTATTTTAAGTTATTAGTATATTATGCTGCGACATAATTGTTTTTCATATTATCGAAATGCGAAAAGTGGTTTAGTTTTAAGCGTCGCCAAAGTTTAATCGACGCAAAACGTGCAGAATACATGCCGAGAAGCATCTGAACAGGAGATAGCCAAATCACAAATTATTTAAAAACATTTTTAATAATTTGTGTAAAGAGTTTAGAGTTTAGACCGTCCAAAAAATATCGCTCCCAAACATGCAGAAGGGATTTAGTTCATGTAGCAGATAATACAGAATTTAATTCAAGAGAAATAAATATAGCTGTTAAAATAAACAGATCATCACTTCTGATGCTATTTTATGAGAAGGATCTTTATCCATATTATTTTACATCCGTACATAGATTGTTGCCAGCTAATCCTCAAACTAAACTACAGTTTTGCCATTCCTTAAAAAACAAGCAGGATGGCAGGCCCACTGTTTGTAAATAAAATACCATATACAAATAAAGCTACTTTTACTCCTCGGAATGGATTTAACTTAAGAAAAAAACATATATGGGAGAGTGAAAATCCTCACGTAGCAGTAAAATATCCTCTCTCATGTGATCTTAAAATTGATGGTGGTGTGAAACAGCCGGAAGTATAGCCTTTGTTCTCATGAATAACTGCTAAATCTAAATGAAAATGTATACTTAAATTTTTTACAAAATCGGTTCGGTGATCTCGCCTATGATCTACTCTTAAATTTAAGGAGGAATATATTTTACGCAAGGCGGTGCACCGGCACACTACTGTGTTCAAGTGGGATATTAAAGGTCTTTCCAAAGATGGGTAGACCTTGGCAGCCTAATAGCCTAATCACTTTGCGAGCTCCAAGCCCGGACTTTAAAATACAAGATTTTCCTTTTTGGGATTATCCTAAATCTTTTGTGTACAGTGTACAACTATCGATTGATTTAGAAATGAAGGAATACTATTTGATGTTAGATAATATTTTCTCAGGCGTATCTAAATACTTATTGGGATTAATTGTGGCCACTATAAATACTAGTTGTTCAATATTTAAGTACCTAATCATCATTTTCCTGATAATAATAGTTGATAGTCACAGGCTGTAATATTTTATGTAATTCGTTACATTTGTGACATCAAAATGATTTATCCAATTTATCTTTTTTTGCTTTAGAATTAGAAAATATAAATTTAAACAAGTATTGTAAATGTGTATCTTTAGAAGTTAATGGATTATGACCCACCAAATTTGAGAAAATGTATGTTTTGTATCCATTTTAATCTCTGTCATTTATCAATCAGTGGTAAACAAGGTTGATGGTATTACATTCCAAAACTACTTTAATGTAGAAAATAATTTGAGAACGAATGAGCACTAAACAAGTATACCATGTTTATTAAGCAAATGCTATTTCCTAATCAAAAATTTCCATGGGGCGAAAAAAAAGAGTGAGTATTTTTAAAACGTGAGAGCTGCAGCAAGCAGCGTCCTCTATCCAATGTAACCAAAGTGTGGATTAGATATTTTGTTTTCATTATAAAAAACTCACCTGTACTATTTGAGGCAATAAGTCAAAAGCTTTTCTATATATTAACAAAAATCAAAATTTTATTTCTTATTTCAACATGTTGTATCTCTTTGTTTTAGGGTTTTGAAATAAGGTAGGTTTGGTTAAATGCTAATAGAGCGATAACCAGAATCTACCGCTTCTATGTGTATCATTACTTGGACCAGTCTGTGGTCTTCATAAATGCAAAGTGTATTCCAGATTTTTTTTAAGAATTGCTACTTTCCAGTAAACCAACAAACTTAAAAGTTATTGCGTAATATAGTCTACATATATCCCAACCTGTGTACCAAATTTCATTAAAAAAAGCTTTCTTATTTTTGTAAATAGAAACATTAATTTTTCTGAAAAACTGGTTTGCTCGGGCAGGCCAACAAGGACACTAATAGAAGACAGCTCATTTATATATTTCCATGCAGTGAAAAATAGCGCAAAGCGCCATCTCTGGTTTCGTGACGGTAAAGAGTCCAAAGGAGAAAGAACCCGGTCTGTGTCTCCTGCTTATAGATATGGAGAGTGTCTCAGATAAATAAAATAGACCCGTTTATTCCTATTTCCCGTTAATTTTTATTTTGAGGGGGGAAACGTTCTGCCGATATTTTCAACCCTGTCAGTTCACCTCTCTAGCGGGGGAAACTTTAGCCCCTGAAATTTCGAACGAAGAAGGGTATTGAGTGAACCTTATTTTGAAAAATAGTAGTTTTCGGAAATTTCCAAAATTTAAGACTGGGGTATCTAAGTTCTCGGAGCAATCAAACAAGAGAAACGGCAAAAATAAAATCTAATTGACAAATTGCCGAAAAGAAATTTATTGTTGCTGTGTTAGCTAGTGGCCTGTATTTTTATTTATTCATTCTAATTCATTCTTTTGCGGAAAGGGTATTGATTATCGAAATTTATTATGAAAAGTACGAAAAGAGTGAATGTGCCAATGAAACAGCAGAAGCAATTAATGTGCAAAATCCTAATAACCAAGTTAACCGAAAGTACGTTATTGAGTTTGTGACCAAATTTTGGGAGGCAAGATCAGTCGAAAGCGAATGACACAAGCTAAATATCGAACAGTGGGAAATGCAGCAATGGAAGTTGCTATTTCGGGACAAACTAATATGCATCCTACTTTGAGTACTAGGAAATTATCAACGATTGCTAACAATCTCGCGAGAGCGGTCAAAAAAATTTAAAATTATATAAATATTGCCCGTATAAAATCATTCTTGTTCAACGATGATGACTTTGAGAGGAGTTTGCAATTTTGTAAGGATATGGGTGAATGAATGAATAACAATCCAAATTTTCTTTTTAATATTTGTTTTTCGGATAAGGGTTCAATTTTTGTGAACGGGGTTGTAAATCATCACAACTGCTGCTATTAGGCTGGGAAAAATCCAGACATATTCCATAAAGCTATTTTTTTCTGCCAAAAACTATAATAGGAGAAATGTATTTACGGTTATTGAAATATGCCCTTGATTTAGTGCTAACAGAAATTCGTGAACAGAGAGACCGTTACAATAAAAATGAACTAATATTTAAGCAAGATGGAGCACCCCCACACTATTCCATTGCTGTTCTTCAAAACCTGCACCAAACGTTACCTGGAAGATGGATTAAGGGAAGAGGAGCAATAGAATGGCCTGCAAGTTCGCCAGATTGCCACCTGAAAATTAAGATTTACACTACACTACGAGTATGTGCAGATGATTTACGTCGAAACATCATCGCTGAGTGTCAACGAGAATTCCACCAGAAATTCTTCGCAACATTCGAAACCGCTTTGAACAAAATCTGTATTATTGCATGAAAGCTAGAGGTGAACATTTCGAACATTAGTATACTGTTAGGTTTATGAAACATAATGTAAGAAACTTGTTTATTTTGTTTGGCAGACAGAGGTTGCATTATTTCCTACCTTTTATCTTATTATGTATATTCATTTTATGTTAGCGTTACAGCAAGTGGAAAGACATTTAGATCTGTCACAGATGTGTTTGCTATAACGGGGTTAGTTTGTAAATAAAAACTGACCTTACCTCTGGGTTCTGCTCGCTCATTTGAACAAATGTTTTAATATCTCCTAGTCGCGATATAATTAGCAAACTTTTTTGAGAAAATTTGCGAACAATGAGAAAAGATTTCAGGCTTAAATGATAATTGCAAAGTACACTTAATGGGAACCTTCATGTTTTGTTGTTTTTAGGTTGTTTGACAAACTTCCTAATATCGATTTCTGATAGTAGAACCTACCATCCGACTTAGATGCTTTTAGAAGAGGGTGAAAGCTCACATGAGCTTGTGAGGCTATGAGTGCGTATGTGTGCGTATGTTTGTGGCGTAATTGCGTACGTGTATGCGTGTGTATATACGTGTGCCTATTTATGTATGTGTGCGTGCGTGCATCTGGCTGTGTGTATAAAGGAAGCCGCAGGTCAACCTCTACCATGTCTGCTTGTAATTACACTATGCCGCACTAGAGCAAATACTTCACAGGCAGCACGTTCCCCAGTTTCTCTATTTACACACGTACACAGGCGCATATATTTATACACATATATAAGCACACACACATATACACACCTTACCTATGGAAGTTGCTTTATAAATTTATTGTGATAAGAGGGCTTTTACAATTCAATATTACCATTTCCTTTTAAATCTTTCTACTTAGTAACGATAAACAGAACAACGCCAGTACTTTAAGCAAACAGTAGTAATTGTATAATTAAATAAATAATAACTGATTTGTAGATTAGACCTATCACACCGATAACTCAAAAAATAATAGGCCCCTTTTGACCACATTTGGTGAGTAGCTTCCTTGTGTAGGTGGCTTAGAGAAGTTCGTTATCCAGGGAAATTGAACGCGTTTTTCCGCGAAAGTTTTGTTTTATTTTGAAAAATGTTATATCTTCGGAAATAACAAAGTTAGGACAACCAGATTTTGTGCGCGGGCTTACATTATCAAAAGTAAGCAAAGTGCCAAACCTTAGACCTGTAAGTATAAAGAAACAAAATTGTAAGCATTAAAAGAAACATTTTGGGGTTTTACTTTTAAAATGTCAAAGTCGCGGTTGAATATGGGTTATGTAGAGAAAATATCGCAAGAAAGGAGTTTTGCAAATCCTTAAGTTTTAGGTTCAACCAGCATTGTCTTTCATTTTACTGAAATATTTCCAGAAAATTCATTTCAAATATACCCTTTCTCTGACGGTTTGGCAGTAGATTTTGACAATCACATGGTGGACCATAAGTTGCTGGTGACACAACTTTTCTTCAAACACCGCTTATTTGATTTTTGAATTTTTTATCAAATTATAATGCAAGTTTCTAAAATTTTTTTAGAGCGTTCATCGTTTTTACACTTAATTTTTTATATTTTTGGCACATACCAAAAATTATGATAAGACATTTATATCAATAGATAGTAGAGTCTTATGAAATTGAAGCATTCAGAGAGGTTTTCGTTTATATTATTCGTCAAAACATCTAGATGCCGTATGCAGGGCTTTATCAAATAATGACTGAATTTAAAAAAAACTGCCATAATTCAATTTTTTCAAACATAACAACATGTGTTTTGTGTTCTAGAAGTGAAGGGCATGCCCTTCGGTTCAAGTTTTCTATAACACTCTCTATACATACAGATCATCGAATAGATTATGTGATTATTATGCGAATTTTTTGACAAAAATATTAAACAATTCAAATTAACTTTGGTACAAAAAGGTAAATCACAATTATTTTGATAGAATTGTCTACGTTTACATTTTCATAATATATAAGGAGTGGATAAATTGTTTTCACAAATATCAAATGAAACTTTAAAGTAGTGGACTCAAGTAATGCTCTTATTTCAGACAGCTTGTGGCATTAAATTATGAGTATTTTTCCGCTCTTATATTTTTCTTTTCTTTCACTGGTTCAAATTTCCGTAACAAGTTGAAAGAAAAGTTTTACGTTTTCCCCTTTCAATCTTAATTACATATAATATGAGGTTTATGTATTTTAGCAATTTTTTTTGTAAATAAATGTTTTGTGTTTCCGTAGAGATCATTGTTTGTAAGATTTTTCTAACATTTTGGTAAATAATAATAAATGTTTAGTAAGTTATTGTAAGAATTTTTTTTTCAGGTTTTCGTAAAAAAATTAAAAAATTAATTTTTTTGGTAGTTTCGACGAAAAGTCGTTTTTGAATAATTATATCTGGGTAGTTGGGTAACTAACTTGAAGAGGTTACTTCGCCAGGAATGTTCGACCAGTTTTTGTACCTTTTCAACCAATAAATTTATTTTAATGAAATATGGTATACTAGTAACAAAATTTTTGAGTTGTAGGCGGATTGATGCCACCCTCGCTAGTTAATTACGTAGCTTTTTTAACTATATATATATATATATATATATATATATATATATATATATATATATATATATATATATATATATATATATATATATATATTGTAATATCCCCCCCCTTTCTTCATTTTTAAACAAAATCAAATACCTATTGACATTGACAGACGTATGGTATACAAAGGCTACATCATATATTGTAATGCCCAATTTAAACACTTTGTATTTCAAAGAAAAAGGCATATTAGTCTGGTTTGCAATGTTAAATTTTATGCAATTAAATCCCTGACTACATTAAATTACTACGGGTGACCTGAAATGTACTCACTTACCTTACTTTAAAGGCCTCTACATTTGCTTACTAAGAATAACTAATTTTCTGGGCTACCAGGATAAATATTAAGGCGTGAAAATCTAGGGCTAGGACCAGGTTGTGTTTGTTCAGGCTATGAGTTGGAACATTGTGAGAGAAACGCTATAATTCGTAAACACTTATTTTTTTGACAATGTTTCTAATTTGACCAATACAGTGAAACGGACAAGAAGGCACAGACATCTAGGCACCTTTCGCTACGAAAAATCACACTGCTGGGGTTAATCTCAAACATATGGGGAGTGCACTAGCATAAAGAATTTGGATCGCTTGGAGGGTAGATGACTTGGTCCGTATCGAGATCCCCGATGTCACCCTCAGTCTCCACAGTGGCGTAGAATAAAAGATTGATGTTTTCATTGCAATATTCATTGTTTAGATTTTTCTGGTTTCACGGTTCATATTTCAGTTTTGGTTTGTCTTTGCTTTATTACTGTGAGACTGATTGAGCAACACCGCAGAACAGGACACCACACCCAGGCATATATTTGAGGCTTACCGACACTTTCCTCTACGTCTCCCATATGGTTATTGATCACTAGGAAATGACGCATTGCGCATTTGGGTTGCCTTTTCCACAACCATTGTGCCATAGTTAAGGTTTTTCACGAGCCCTTCTTGGACTATAGCCTTAATTGGAGGTCTTTGATTTTCGGAGGTTTGGCATGTCAAGCAGTAGAAGGTTCACCCAAATACGGCTTGCAAATTATCTTGTTTATGACCTGTAGGCTGTACGAGACGCAAGGGAAAGGTATCATCGTCATTTAGGCTAGATTACTGTTTACTGACTAAGCGGAAACGAAAACAAACCTACTATTACTTCACCCAACATTATTACGTATAACGCAAGGCTTTAAACTAATTACTGACCTTCAGGTTGCCCTCTCACAGCACTCATGCCGAATTTATATATATCGCGAAGCCTTCAGGGCTGGCCTGACATCTCAGGTCTTTTATTTCGGAAATTGGCACTTCATGGAGCGAGACTTCACCTGAATGTCATTCTAGACATCAAGAGAATAATCACATAAATTTGTCAGAACACCGGGGGAAGTACTTCATTTACTTTATGTTCCTTTCCTTTCTTTTCCGAACCGTCCAGCGCACACCACATACACTCACATTTCAAGTTTCAGTTTAATACACAAAGGGGAGCCAAGATGTCTGTTTCAGGTACAGAACAATGAGATTCCTAACTTCAAGTTTCAGTTTCAAAGTGCATTAGAATGGTGCCACATTGTTTTGACCTCAAGTTTCATTTTCAATATTTACACAAAAATGGAATTACATATCTTCAGTTGTAAGTTTCTGGTTTAAAGTTACATTATGTAGAGCTAGTTACTTCCGATTTCAAGTTTCAGGTTCAAATTATCTTATATAGAGCTACGGACTTTTTATCTTCAAATTTCAGATTCAAAATTATTTTATAACAAACTGCATGTTTCTGGTTGGGCGATTCAAATTTAGCATTAAGCTACAATGAGCCACATGTTACTGGTTTCACTAATCGAATTTAAATTATATGATAAAGAGCTAGATACTTATGGTTTCATGGTTCAGATTTAAGTTATATTATAATGAGGTATATAATTCTGGTTTCATGTTTCAGATTTGAATTATATTATAATGAACTACTTAATTCTGGCTTCACGATTCAGATTTAAATTATAGTATAAATGAGCTACATGTTTCTGGTTTCATGATTCAAATTTAGCATTATGTTATAAAGAACTACATAGTTCTGGTTTGACAATTCAGATTTAAATTAGGCAAAGCTACATACTTCTGGTTTCATGATTCAGATTTAAATTGTATTATGAGGGGCTACATAATTCTGGTTTCACGATTTAGATTTAAATTATATTATAAAAAGCTACATACTTCTGGTTTGACCATTCAATATTAAATTATAAAGAGCTACGTAATTCTGGTTTTACGATTTAGACTTAAATTGCATTATAAAAAGCTGCATACTTCTGGTTTCATGATCCAGAATTAAATTATATTATGAGGGGCTACGTAATTTAGGTTTCACGATTTAGATTTTAATTATATTATAAAAAGCTACATACTTCTGGTTTCACAATTCAACTTTAAATTATTTTATACAGAACTACGCAATCATAGTTTCACGATAAATATTTAAACTATATCATAAGGAACTACGTAATTCTGGTTTCACGATTTAGATTTAAATTATATTATAAAAACCTACATACTTCTGGTTTCACAATTCAAATTTAAATTATATTATACAGAGCTACCCAATCATAGTTTCACGATAAATATTTAAACTATATCATAAGGAACTACGTAATTCTGGTTTCACTATTTAGACTTAAATTATATTATTAAAGGCTAAATACTTCTGGTTTCACAATTCAAATTTAAATTATATTATACAGAGCTACGCAATCATAGTTTCACGATAAAAATTTAAACTATATCATAAGGAACTACGTAATTCTGGTTTCACGATTTAGATTTAAATTATATTAAAAAAAGCTGCATACTTCTGGTTTCACAGTTCACATTTAAATTATATTATAAAGAGCTACGTAATTCTGGTTTCATGAATAATGTTTAAACTATATCATAAGGAGCTACGCAAATCTGGTTTCACGTTTTAGACTTAAATTGTACTATAAGGAGCAACAAAATTCTGTCTTCAAGTTTCAGATTCAAAAATAATTTCACTAAATAATACAAAAGCTAGTAATATTCCCGACTCCAAGTTTCAGTTTAAATATTATTAAATGGGAACAATATTTCGTTTTCAAATGCAACGGACTTTCATTAAGTACTGAATGAGCTAGTAACGTTTCTAATTTCAAGTCTCAGTCTAAGTATCATTAAATTTGGCAACTCTCAGAGGCGAAAGCACTTCTTAAAATAATACACAAAGAAATTAAGATTCCAGGCTTCTAGTTTCAGTTTAAATATATCAAATTTCGCAACACTTCACTGCACAAAATAATTTATTTATACAATATAAACAAACAAAATTCCAAATTTCAAGTTTAGTTTAAATATATTAACTTTGGCAACGCCTAAATGCTCAGGTATTCTCTCTACACTATATGCAAACAAAAATAAAATTCCAGCCTTCGAGTTTAGTTCAAATAAAAGAATTTGGCAACATTTAAACGCACGAATGTTTTCCCTACAACAGTATGCAGATAAACAAAGTCCCAGCTCTCAAGTTTTTAAGCATATCGAATTTGACAACCTTATATGCCCAAATAATATCTCTACATGATCTATAAACAACTAAAATTCTAGAGTTCAAATTTAGTTTAAATAGGACAAATTTGGCAACATTTAAAATAATTTCTCTGAATAATACGCAGACAATTAAACTTCCGCGGTTCAAGTTTTGTTCAAGTATATAAAATGTGGCAACATTTGAATGCACAAACAATCTCTTTAACAACATAAAATTTCCGGTTTCAAGTCTAATTTATAAAAATCAAATTGGGCTGTTGCAAATGCACAAATAATTTCTTTAAATAATATGCAGACAAATAAACTTCAAGGGTTCAAGTTTCTGTTTAAATATATTAAATTTGGCAATTTGGCAACATATTACGGATGGCTACTTATACTACCCCTATTCTTGAATAGCACTGTTGAGGCACGCAAAGCATTTACTTGGCCGTGCAATTTTGAGACACCCGATAGCATATGTCAGTTTAAAGGTACACTCACCGTTTGCTGATTTCCTTCTCGTCGTGACCGGCTGCTTCAGATCCTCCACGCGGGGACAGCTATTCGACTCCGGTGTCTCATCTAGGTGTGGGGACGGTTCCCACATCTTGGATTTCCTGGCAAAGCGGGGCGAGTTCGAAATGAGCCCGCGTGCGGGGTTTTCCGCTCTGGGGAACCGTGAAAATTTGCTGGGGGGGGGGTGTGGGGTGGGGGGGAAGATCCCCGTCTGCGCGCGAAATTATGGCGTTCAGTGCTTGCCAAAGATCTTCTCCGTTAGTTGGGGAGGATGTTTGGACCGCGATATTACCAGCCGATTTCCCCTGTTTCCACACTCGCGCTCGCTTCTCTGGCGCTTAGCGTTTACTACAGGTTCTTTCCACTAGTGATGAGGAACGTTTGAAAGGATGCGATATTACCAGCAGATTTCCCCTGTCTCGGCATTCGCGCTCGCGTGTCTGGCGCTTAATGCTTACTGCAGGTTCTTTCAGTTGGTCAAGGAGCACGTTAAAGAAATTGCGATATAGCCAGCAGATTTCCCTTGTTTCGGCATTCGCGCTCGCGTGTCTGGCGCTTAATGCTTACTGCAAGTTCTTTTAGCTGGTCAGGGAGGAGAAACCGCGATGTTACCAGCAGATTTCCCTTGTTTCAGCATTCGCGCTCGCTTCTCTGGCGCTTAACGCTTACTACAAGTTTTCTTTAGCTGGTCAGGGAGGAGAAACCGCGATGTTACCAGCAGATTTCCCTTGTTTCAGTATTCGCGCTCGCTTCTCTAGCGCTTAATGCTTACTGCAAGTTCTTTTAGCTGGTTAGGGAGGAGGTTAGGTCAGGTTAAAGAAACCGCGATATTGCTAGCCGATTTCCCCTGTCTCGACACTCGCGCTCGCTTCTCTGGCGCTTAGTGTTTACCACAGGTTCCTTTCTGCTAGGCAAGGTGGGATTGGGGAGATCCGACCGTTTGAAAGCTCAAACTAGATCTCCCCCGTCTGTACAAATCCACGTTTCTTTTATATGAATTCGCTCCACCTCAGCGTGGAACAATGAAAAACAGACATAGTCGTTATGGTTGACGAGACATCAACTATGTACACAATTATCGACCTAACGCTGCGTACGTACCAGTTTACACGGCCTGATCACATACCCCACACAAGAAAACTTTATGGATGCTGCAATACGTCCTGTTTTAATTGAAACTTAATTTTACTAATCAATTACTCCATTTATGACAATTATTCTGTGAGTGTACCTGTGCATCACTGCTTTGTTAGTTGCCCTTTTATTGCTATCGGTACATGTACACAAGTTGCATTACTACAGGTACTTGTTAGTTACCGAACAGTATTATTAATCTAAATACAATTTAGAAATATTAAAAAAATATTTATTTGTGCCGGGTACGCGATATTACGTGAAACATTATATATTTTTTGAAACAGTGCCTAATTATTCTGGCAATTCCCTTTCCAATTGCATAGGAAATATTGTGTGCATCTTTTCCATATCACTAAGATAATATACCTGCTTGCCACGAAACTGCAAATAAAATGTATTTATGTCTGCCAGTTTAAAAATTCGCATATACAGCCGACAATTAATTCTCAATACCGTTTGTAAGGTGGAAACTTGATTTTTACTTTACAACATATTAACTTTACTTAAAATTTAATCAGCCACGAGATTCTCTATGCAAAGCATGTGTAACAATTACCCTAGTTAAAACAAAAACGACTGCAGTTAAAATAAGACGAGAATGTAATACATATTTTTTGTGAGTCGCCTGACATCTATTTCTAATTAATTACGTTACTTCACAAGAAATAGTGTATATAATTATAATATTCATAACTTGCATTGATTATTGCATATTGGTGGCATGAAGGTTTACATTTCATTGTCAATTTCTTATCTGTTTTGTTTTTATGTAACGATGCTCGATCTAGATGACACAGGAATAAGAATTTCTCACAATATTGGGGTGTCTGTTTCTGCTTAATGGTCTAAACCTCTCAAACTCTTGAGATATAAGTACAAATATACACATCGACACTCGCCTTGTCATGTTCTTTCAAGAATAATCAGACCCAGACTAATAAATTATCGTATCTGCAGGAGAGGATCGTGTGACCTAAAGCATGGCATTCTCAATATGAGTTTACGTGAAACAACCTCTTTTTCTTTAAATTACTTCGTCTAGATCGAGCACCAGCTGTAGCTTAATTTCTATTTTATACAGGGCGTAGCAAATACAAAGATTTAAACTTTCAATCAGCATTGCACTTGTGGTATGAGAATTATTTATTGAAATAATTTATAAAAATTTAGAATCCAATGAAATCACGAAAACTTGCAAAATAAGTGCTGAGGGGTCAAAAATAAATGTTTACTGACAAAAGTTAACTGCTAATATACCAAGACCTTATACAATATATATATATATATATATATATATATATATATATATATATATATATATATATATATATATATATATATATAAATTGTAGGGTATGGTTCTAAACAAAACACAGGTGGTCCGAAAATAAATTGAACACATATTTATTTAATAAAACATGCTTTTACAAGACGAAGCATACCGATAAACTAACTGAACGTCTAACCTTCCCTGCGACAGGAAACATAAGAGAGCTTGATCAGGTGCTTCATCTGGAAAGTCAGAGTCCTCCTACCCTCTCAACAAGCAGGGTGGTGGATCTGGTTACTAACTATACAAGGTACCAATCAACTGTCAGTATGGCGGTAAACTTTAATATGAAGCTGTTTTATCCTACAACGTGTCCATATTGATAGTGATCGCCTCGATCTCTTTTCGAATATGAAAATAAAACCAAACATCAAATACCTAGTTCTTATCACACATACTATTTCCCTTGATATACTTCTTTCTTAATTCTCTTACCTTAAAAATATGTATACACATATATACATACTATTACTAACAGCTATAAATTTACATCACTGTGGAAATTACAGCTATTTAAACAAATTAACAATCAAAATATAACTAACCTAAACTATTGTGTACAAATAGTTTTTCTTTTTCTGATTACTTATGGTATAGTCTTAGACGAGAAGCATCTACAATGTCATGGCACGGCATTTGAGAGTTTTGAAACCCAATTATATCGATCACCTCGTACCTGTCATTAGGCAAAATCCACATAATTTTATAATGGCCTCTGTATTTCGAAATACGTTTTTTATTTACTCCGATGGTTGTGTCGACATTAGAGGTCATAACATAATCTCCAATCTGATATGGGCGTGCTGGTTTATGTCTTTTGTCATAAAAGTCTTTGTCTATTATTTGAGCTGTCTGTATACGTTTTGCAGCTTTGGCACTTAATTCGCTCAAGCCAGGTTCAAGGAAGTCAACACACAATCTTAAGTCGTTCGTTTTCTTGCGGACCAAAACAATTGGCGAACAATAATCTGAACTGCTTGGTCGGATAACGCCTGACTTTAACAAATTATCAGTAACTTCTTGGACGGCCAATCTCTCTGCGTATGAGAGCCGCCTCGGTCTGAAATAGAAAGGTGTATGATTAGGTTTAAGTTTTACTTCGCCTTCGTATTTAGCATCAGGTTCACTAGGTCGTTCTGCAAGATAATATTTCTGAAAAACTCTTTAACCTCGTATCGAATGTGACTTGCAAGTTTATCATTAATTTTAATAACAGTTTGAAGATCATTTTTACTTCCATATCGTCACAACGTATGGAAGTATCGCATCGGCGACAAAAATTTCAAAATTTCTGTTTGCGCTTAAACATCGTGAAAAGGGTCAACCTATAGAAAACATCATTTGGGAACGATAATTTTTTTGTCTGTCCGTCTGTGTCTGTCTGTTTGTAGCCACGATAACTTTAGAACGAATTGAGATATTATCTTCAAGTTTGGTATACAGTTAGCACCCGAAACAAACGGTTCGTATTGTTTTTGGGTAAAATCGCTCCAGACGGTAGGGGATGAATGGGGGGTGGTTTGGTGCAAAATCGAATTTTTTCGTTAAAACCAGTAATATAACGTTTTAGGGTTTATTTATTAGAAAACTTTTAATTTCATCAAACATCTGGTATTCTGTGCTGAAATTAAATTTGGGGGTGAATGTGTGGGTTATGGGTTTAAAGTCTATGTGTACAGTAATACAAATACTTTCTTTGTAGTCAAGTCATGGGCCCTAAATTATCACAGTTATTTGAAAGTTATCATTCAATTTGCAGCACTATTATCAGTGGTTTCTATCAACATGATTTCATTCACGGTCATTTGGTAATCAGAACTTTGAATAATTTTTTTACGGTTGGTGACACTATTTTCTAAAAAGGAGACCTCTAAATCTGAACCTGATACCCGATATAAAATCTCGATTTACTACGCAATCGCAAACCATTGTTTCTTTTTTAACAACATAAAGAATCATGGGTACTTCTTTGTCATTCATGAAAACAGTTTGTTTAAAAGGACCTAAAATATTTAAAGGACAATTATTGACACTTACTAGATTTAACTTATTTACATAAGGTAATCTAAGCTCAACGGGTACAAAAATTTCACTAATAAAACTTACAGGCGACCCGCTGTCAACGACGGCACTAACCTGGATGTCATTTTGACCTACTGTCATTTTTAGGGGAACTGTGTACGCTGGCACCACTGACGCTTTTTCCACCAACATGGCGGTACTCTCAGCTCGGACGGCCTGCGTTTCTTATTTGAGTCCTGCTGCTGAACATTGCCCTTGGCGATCACCCATTTTTTCTGCAACTAAAACAGAAACCTCTCGGTCGCATCGGTCTTTGGCATGATGTCGCATAATGTCCGAACTGATTAAAATTAAAACAGCTAACTTGTGCAGTTTCCGTCATTTGTCGGGCCTGACGCTGACGTTCTCCGTTGCCAGCACGTGTTTGCATCACTTGGTCTGGGGTTGGAATGGCGATGCGTCGTTGGAGATTAGATGGCGACGACGTCATCGTTAACTGATGGCTTTCTGAAGAGGTGATTTCATTAATAACCTGAAGCAATTCCGATAGTGACAGAAATTGCTTCATTTTCGCCTGAGTTTACAACCCTATCAAACCCATCGATTACTTAACTTATCCGGTATCTCTCTAACAGGCCAAATTTATACCCGCTGGTAACCTTTTCGTGAAAATAAACTAAAAATAACTCACTTCGACGCCATTTCCTCGCATTAACTTTTCTCATAAGTCTCACACGATCTTCTCGACTATCGAACATATCTTTTAATTTTTCTTTTAAGGACGCTAGTGGGAACGCAGCATGCAGTGGCCTGGATTGATACGACTGAAGCGCCGGGCCCTGCAACTTTCCGACTAAAAAGAAGTAACAATACCTCATATGTCGTATCAAAGGTGGCCTAGATTCGTTGAATCCATGAATTTATACTTTCATCTTCAACGCTGCTAAAAGTAAGCAATAATGCTGACATTTAAGATGCCTTATTTGACCTAGTGTTTTACAACTGCATGGCGTGAACCGTTGCGGCAGCAAACTCCTAGGCTAAAAAAACATTAGTAGCCATTGGATCTACAGTATCACATACATTATCTTCTAAATTTGACATTGTTTATATTTATACAAGACTTAGGTGCGACTTACTCACAACGCGCGAAATTGAACACGTGTCATAACTGACGAACTATTATTTAATAAAAAAAAGTTCACAAAACACTTGGATAATTTTTTATTTTATTTTTTTGTTGTTGCAAATTCGAGGCCCACTACTGAAATTGCAGGATAATGTTCTAAACAAAGCACAGGATGGTCGGAAAATAAATTAAACCTAAATATTTATTAAATTAATAAAACACGTCACTTTACAAGACGGAGGTACCCGATAAACTAAATGAATGTCTAACCTTCCCGACAACACGAAACTTAAGAGAGCTTGATCAGGTTCTTCATCTGGAAAGTCATAGTTCCCCCAGCTCTCAACAAACAGGGTGGTGGATCTGGTTACTAACTATACAAGGTCCCATGAACTGTCAGTATGGCGGTAAATTTGAATATAAACCTGTATATATATATATATATATATATATATATATATATATATATATATATATATATATATATATATATATATATATGATCTATTGATACTATTTACAATCTGTACACCTTAGTAATTGTTCATAATGTGAGTTTTACAGTTGCTTGACAAATTATTTAGGAAACTCACAATTTCATTGGTTAATTATAGTAATAATAATAATAATAAAGTTAATTTTCCACACGACAACATGTACAATTTAACAAGAGGAAAAATAAAACAATAAATAAGTAGTAAAATAAGCATATATAACCCACGAAAGTAAAATACTACAGAAGCATTATTCTTAATTCATAAAAACAGTTTGTAAACAACCTATATATCTAAACACAAAACTGAAAAATATCTTATTTTATATGTTCTCTCATGTAGTAACAACAACAAAAATAAAAACAAAAAATTTCCTAGTAAGATCTTGTAAGGGTGGACTTTTTTTTTTCTAAAGATATTGAATAATATCGAACGCAACCCTTCGATGACACAAGGTTACAACCCTCTTAGTAAACAATAGAAGTAACCTATTATAATAATAACAATCGACTAACGGTCACATAATATAATTATATAGCTCAACAATCAATCACCAGTCGATATATTACTTAGCAGTTGTGTTATCTACTTAAGAGTAATCATGCAAAAGGCAAAAGGTTTATTACTTGTCAGAATGATGGCGAAGCCTTAATGTACGGGCGTAATGAGTCGGGCGAGCGGGTGCCAAATGTGTCCAGTAACAACATCACTAACCTGTAATTAAAAATATACCTGAACACACCATTGTTCATCTAAAGTACAACCTAACATATATACGAGGGGCATTCAATTATTAACTCATCAAACAGTTACCAATTACACGCTTCACTGAGCGACTCGACATCAATAACTATTTATACTTAAAGCTCCACTGAGCAACCTAACATTAAGAGCAGTTTCGATATAACGCTCCACTGAGCAACTCCAACATTAATAGCAGTCCTACTCAAGGCTCCACTGAGCCACATATTACTCTCTCAAAAGCGCACATCAGTGCCCCAGAACTGCTTCTCAACAATGTCTCTAAATGCTCAACCATTAGGTTCTCAAGCAATAATTACTCAGGCAATAATTACTCATGTAGTTACTCACACGATAGTTACTCAAATAATAATTTCTAAAACAATAGTTTCTAAAATAATAGTTTAGCCTGTGTGTTTTGTTGGGCGCTGTACCCGAACACTAGGTCCGTGCCGGCTTCCAGGTGTGCAATGAGGCACAGTTCAATACCTCACCTAGAGTGCTCGTACTGACAGAGTTGACTACCGAGAAGTGCAATGGACACAATGGACTAGCTCAACACTGTGCCCTTCTCCAGGTACCCCAACTCCCCCACTGGGACTGACCGTGCAATGAGACCAACGGGTGAACTGGCCACAGTGTCTCGGACAAGCTACCAGATCGACAAATACAACAACGCTCCCGGCAACATGAATACTGATCAGTGCAATGGACACAAAGGGCGAACCCAACAATGTGCCCTCTCTGGTATCCACGCATCGAACAGGGATAGGTGCAATGGTTACCTCGTAACCCTACCTTAGTCTGACGATGCCACTAAAAGCCACCGTGTTGTGGTTACGTAACCTGGGTCTAAACCCAAACGCCTCTACCAGTATGACGCCCTACTGGGTGAGCAAACAGCGAAGGTGTCCCTCACACCTTCCAAACTATCATCAATTTACTTTCAAACAGACTCTACTTTATTTACTATAAACAAACTGACATAATTCAACTCTTACTTAATTTATGAATATTGACTTAACCTCGTATAAGTAACGACCCTCATGTAAATTTGGCTAATACCTAAATTATTTTATAAAGCCCCTTTATTCGAATACGATAATTACTTTTCAATTTATAACACCCTCGTATAAATAATAAATGTAATCTAGCTTTGCTATTTCTCAAATTATTTCCTAAAGCTCCTTTATTTGAATATGATAATTACTTCTCAATTTAAAACTTAGCCTCGTATAAATAATAAACTGACTTTGAACTCTAGCTACAATTTATTTTCATATAAATTAGTTATTACATGATTTTTCCTGAAACCATTCTCAATCAAATACTTATTGAAATTATTTCTCAATGTATAACTTAAACAAATAAGAGCAGGTACAATAAACGAACCAGCCATGTCCAATGAGCAATAACTCACCTGAATAAATGTATATATAACGTGCACTGTAAATTTACAGAAAACAATAAACACCACACAAAATTTTCTACTGCAACCAACACGTTAAACAATACAATGGCAAATGCCTTCTTTAGTAACCATATTCCCGATAAGCAATCTCCCCTAACGTTGACCTGAGATGAGATATCTTGCACTTAACCTCCCCTTACGTCTAGCTAAGATTTTAAACAAGCGACGATGGGCCAGATGCCTACACTTTTAATTTAATGGTGCTATATATGTAAAAGTTAACGTGAAACCTGTTCACATAATACGAGTCTATTTAAAACCTATAGAGAATTTTCATAATAAAATAGCGTTGTGAGCAGAGTGAGAAAATTCATTCCTTACATTCGACCATCCTGAACTTCATCTCGTCCCGAGATGACTTCTCGTTAATGCTGACAACAAAGGTGTCGACAGATCTACCTCATGATCCTCGCTATTACTTTAGGTATCACCAGATACTTCCTTTACTGTCTTCCTTAGCTTCACATCATTGTAAGCCACAACTCTAGAACACCATAACATTGGTGCAAGTTTGTCGTGTTTTGGAGTGACAATGGTCATCAGACTAAAATCCATTGACCACAGAATCTCATTTTTTTTGGCACAACTAGGTATTTCCAGTTGTCCTTTCTGGTACACAACCTAAATAACTTTAGAACACAGTGGTATCCTTGTCTCAACACATCATATGTTTCTCTTGAGAGACTGTCATATTTGCTGCATCTTTCCTTCTTGATGCAACTTTAACGAAGAAATCGTAGTACGTAGCTGACTTGGTGCTTCACCGACAGTTTTACATAAACCACTATTCACCGTAGAACTCAACCCGACTGACTCAACATCCAATTTCATCAACTTTATTCAAAGTTGGGCTCAGTCAGATGATCAAGATGGTTCAGTTGAACCTACACACTTGTCTGTTTTCTTTAAAAAGAAACAAAATCTGTGACTTTTTTGTGACGCCACTGATTTCAACTGTAATTGACAGTGAGACACTGCATACCTGACGGATCTATTTTGTTGAAGAAGCTGCTCTCCACCTCCTGAAGAAATCTCAAACTAGCAAAATCTACTAAATCAACCAAGTTCTATGTCAAAGAACGCCTTCACAGAAAACCTTGCTGCTTACTTGCCGCTTGCATGGCATAAAATCTTACAGTCAACAACTTTACGCTATAGCACCTTACTAAGTACACCAGAGAATTATGCTTTAAATTTTACTGTACTATAAGCATTAACCATTGATGCTGCAGCTATCTTGAGGCAATCATTTTTATCAACTGCTTATTTTCCTCACGCTCTTTCACTACGGCAGTACCACAAAGTTGACTTGTAAAGTAATCTCACCACTTCATTGAAACCTTTGTTATAATCAAACTCCCAGGTTTCACGTGTAGTATTTAGCATCCCAAATTATGTATGTCTAACATAAAAGTAAACAACCTGTAATATTTTATTTGCTTAAAGCTATATAATGTCTCTGTGATGCCAATGTAATTGACCACACATAACCGCACTGCGTGCTTCGTGACAGACTTCGTCTATCAATTAAGTTTTTCTTAAGGTTTAAATATTTCTGCTGTATACTCAGCTATACAGGTTTCCTATTTCCTTACTAAGCTATTGAGAAGCCTGCGTTTGGAAGAATTTCCTTTTTCAAATTTTGATCTTCTGATAGCCCGTCTTAATATTTTGAACAGCCCTGGTATAGCGGGTTCACTAGTAACTTTCATTTCACACCACATGGTTTTAACTCAATCTTTAAACACTTCAGTCAATAGCCAAATATGCAACACAACAAGAATACACAATTGGTAAACAACACCTGTTTGTCACTCAAACTTCGAGCTTTAAGTACACAAGATTATCACCAGTGCAAAAATTAACATCACTGCAACAATAGGTATAGAACTCATATCACATTCCGCCAAACTAAACTGCGTAGTCTCAAATTAACAAACTTGTTTAGTTTCTAAGACATTTCGTCAACCTAGACATATCATCAGATATTAATAACTGGTCATTACACCCAACAGTCATGCTTTTCCGCTGAAATTTAGTTGACAATACTTTTCCAAAGATATTTTAATTGACAATGTTATTTAAAATGTACTCATCACCACTTCTACTCGTTTATTAGTGGTCAACCTTTATACATTATGCCTTACAACGATGCTGTGCCTGTGCTTGTATTAACATAATTTTGTAAAAATCCTCAAATCCTTAAACTGTCAAAACAACCCTATTTAATGTCATATTCTTTTTCTTCAGTCTTACATATGGTTATAACTCCTGTGAATACCAGGGATTGCAATGGGCCACGACTATCTGGTCATGTCCTTACTAATATGTACTTTAGCTAGCAAAAGCCTAACGCTAAGAAGGCACCCAATTGGCACACAACCTGAGACAAGCCCGCCCTCAAGGCAGTCCGACTTTAACTCATCCTCGCAATTTGCTAAGGGTAAACTTATCCCCCTTTAAATGTCTAAACTTTGTCCACTAAGCTGCTCTTTGTATATTTTGACAGTGAGCATAGAATTCAAGCCTCTTGTCGACCTCTGGTGTTTTGCTGAGCCTTTGAGCCATCAAGGCATGTAACTCAAATAGAAAAGTGTTTCACTAAATATGATATCCACCTTTCAGTTGCACTTACATGGTCAGTATAAAATATATAACACAAATAACTACACATAATACCTGCACAAGTAACTGTATAGTCAACACATAACGGCAAGGATAGATATATTTGCACATAGAGCATAGCCAAATTCAAAACCACAGTCAAACATATATTGTTTCTTATTTTGGACACCCGGCTACGCCACTGACTCAGTAAAGTAATAACACAACTACTTTTGTATCTCAAACTCAGAACTTGCTTCAGATACTTGAATCAGATTTTCGATTCAGATCCCACTTCTGAAGCTGTAAGGGTGGACTTTTTTTTTTCTAAAGATATTGAATAATATCGAACGCAACCCTTCGATGACACAAGGTTACAACCCTATTAGTAAACAATAGAAGTAACCTATTATAATAATAACAATCGACTAACGGTCACATAATATAATTATATAGCTCAACAATCAATCACCAGTCGATATATTACTTAGCAGTTGTGTTATCTACTTAAGAGTAATCATGCAAAAGGCAAAAGGTTTATTACTTGTCAGAATGATGGCGAAGCCTTAATGTACGGGCGTAATGAGTCGGGCGAGCGGGTGCCAAATGTGTCCAGTAACAACATCACTAACCTGTAATTAAAAATATACCTGAACACACCATTGTTCATCTAAAGTACAACCTAACATATATACGAGGGGCATTCAATTATTAACTCATCAAACAGTTACCAATTACACGCTTCACTGAGCGACTCGACATCAATAACTATTTATACTTAAAGCTCCACTGAGCAACCTAACATTAAGAGCAGTTTCGATATAACGCTCCACTGAGCAACTCCAACATTAATAGCAGTCCTACTCAAGGCTCCACTGAGCCACATATTACTCTCTCAAAAGCGCACATCAGTGCCCCAGAACTGCTTCTCAACAATGTCTCTAAATGCTCAACCATTAGGTTCTCAAGCAATAATTACTCAGGCAATAATTACTCATGTAGTTACTCACACGATAGTTACTCAAATAATAATTTCTAAAACAATAGTTTCTAAAATAATAGTTTAGCCTGTGTGTTTTGTTGGGCGCTGTACCCGAACACTAGGTCCGTGCCGGCTTCCAGGTGTGCAATGAGGCACAGTTCAATACCTCACCTAGAGTGCTCGTACTGACAGAGTTGACTACCGAGAAGTGCAATGGACACAATGGACTAGCTCAACACTGTGCCCTTCTCCAGGTACCCCAACTCCCCCACTGGGACTGACCGTGCAATGAGACCAACGGGTGAACTGGCCACAGTGTCTCGGACAAGCTACCAGATCGACAAATACAACAACGCTCCCGGCAACATGAATACTGATCAGTGCAATGGACACAAAGGGCGAACCCAACAATGTGCCCTCTCTGGTATCCACGCATCGAACAGGGATAGGTGCAATGGTTACCTCGTAACCCTACCTTAGTCTGACGATGCCACTAAAAGCCACCGTGTTGTGGTTACGTAACCTGGGTCTAAACCCAAACGCCTCTACCAGTATGACGCCCTACTGGGTGAGCAAACAGCGAAGGTGTCCCTCACACCTTCCAAACTATCATCAATTTACTTTCAAACAGACTCTACTTTATTTACTATAAACAAACTGACATAATTCAACTCTTACTTAATTTATGAATATTGACTTAACCTCGTATAAGTAACGACCCTCATGTAAATTTGGCTAATACCTAAATTATTTTATAAAGCCCCTTTATTCGAATACGATAATTACTTTTCAATTTATAACACCCTCGTATAAATAATAAATGTAATCTAGCTTTGCTATTTCTCAAATTATTTCCTAAAGCTCCTTTATTTGAATATGATAATTACTTCTCAATTTAAAACTTAGCCTCGTATAAATAATAAACTGACTTTGAACTCTAGCTACAATTTATTTTCATATAAATTAGTTATTACATGATTTTTCCTGAAACCATTCTCAATCAAATACTTATTGAAATTATTTCTCAATGTATAACTTAAACAAATAAGAGCAGGTACAATAAACGAACCAGCCATGTCCAATGAGCAATAACTCACCTGAATAAATGTATATATAACGTGCACTGTAAATTTACAGAAAACAATAAACACCACACAAAATTTTCTACTGCAACCAACACGTTAAACAATACAATGGCAAATGCCTTCTTTAGTAACCATATTCCCGATAAGCAATCTCCCCTAACGTTGACCTGAGATGAGATATCTCGCACTTAACCTCCCCTTACGTCTAGCTAAGATTTTAAACAAGCGACGATGGGCCAGATGCCTACACTTTTAATTTAATGGTGCTATATATGTAAAAGTTAACGTGAAACCTGTTCACATAATACGAGTCTATTTAAAACCTATAGAGAATTTTCATAATAAAATAGCGTTGTGAGCAGAGTGAGAAAATTCATTCCTTACATTCTATAAATGAGCATTGAGCTTGGAATGAAGTTGGAATTTATTTAGGATATTTAAATAGCGAACAATTAAAAAAAAATCTATTCATTTGGAAAACAAATTCATAATAGGAAATTTCGCTGCTAGCAAGCAATGGACCGGCATCTGTTCGAAATAATTGCCGGCCGGCCACGCGCAACATGGATTGTCAGGAGAGATAGTCGCTCGGCGCAAGCCAGGAACGCTGCTAGCAGACGGAATTGAGGGACAGAAGCCTTTAGCTCTCGAACGGAGCGTGTCTCGCCGTCAAATTGTTGTTGACTAGCGTGTCAAGGGTTCTTGCAGGAAAAGTAACTTAACTTTGTCTACTTCGCTGTGACTATTTCTACTAATAGAAGAGTATTAGCGTTAGGGAATTGAACGAGGATCTGTTAACTTACGTGTTCAGATATTTGTCTCGTTGTGATAAGGTTAGTTTTATTTCGGTAATTTAGAACTTGGATTTCAATGGCGTGTTAGGCAGGGTATTAATGTTTAGTAGAAACGTATTGAGTTATTGATACTGAAATAAAGTGTATACAGTGTGTTCTGCATAAAGAAGTGACAAACTGGTCACGTTTTGCCCATTTAAGGGAGACTTTAGTATGGAAAGTGCTGTTTAGGATATTATATTTGATACTTAGGGAGTCCTAGTTATAGGGAATAAAGATATCGCCCGAGGAATTATAACTTATAATATTTAAGGTGACGCCGGACGGATTGGCAATATCCGTCGGGCATCTGCTTAGCCAAAGTTCATCACAAAAAGACGTCGGCCCGAGCAGGGACTTAGTTATGGAGTCCCGTAGGGATAGGGTTTAAATGTATCCTGTAAATTAAGGCTAGTTGGTGTCCTGGAGGACTGGACCATCGTAAGGTTTTGTATAAAGAAAACCTTGGTTTCTGTGAGTGGGCTATTGGATTGAATTGTCCTGGTGTTTTATGGACATAGGTGTCGTGTTTTTAGTTGGTTAGGGACTTATAAGTAATGGTTCTTGGATTGAGGTATCCTGTTTTACGTGGACTGGTGCTGTATATTGGACGGGAGTGTCCTGTTGTTTTATGTACATAGGTGTCCCGTGTTTTTAGTTGGTTAGGGACTTAGGAGTCCTGGTTCCTGGATTAATATATGCTGTTTTGGAGGACTGAGGTGTCCTGTAGGGAAGGGTTGTCCCGTGCCCTGGATATTTGGCTGGGAAACTTCGGATATTTTTGAAGTTTTGTGCCATGTATATATTTTAGTATACCATATACTGGATGTTGCAGTGGATACTGGGATGTGTCAACTGACACACTAACAGTTTTATATGGGTACTGGGCAGAAAGAGGAAGGGGAATCAGCTAAAGCCGAGCTGTCCCTAGACCCTGACGCGTTTGAGAGTCATACCAGCTGGGTATATAAGCTGAAGAAAGGCGAGGTCGACGTTGAGTTAGCCAAGTTTAGGTTGGTGTGCTATGGTACAGTCAAAGAGAAAAAACGACGTTTGGTTCAGTTTATAAAGGAGGGTCGGTCGTCTCCGAACCCGTTAACTAAATAAATAACTCCCCGTTGTTTACAAATACCATGGCGAAACCGGCTGTTGAAATTACGAATGTAGCCGGATGGAACATTCGTTTTGATGGTAGGTCTGATCCGGAGACCTTCATGGAAAGACTAGAGGAAATAAGGTCACTGTATAACGTGACTCCCGAAAACTTGCTCCGTGTCTTACCACTGCTGTTAGAAGGCAGGTGCCTGTTATGGTACCGTAACAACAAGACATCATGGTTAACCTGGGAGGACTTTGTGAATAACTTTCGAACGTTATATTTTCCCAGGGATTACTATATTAACCTGTAAGCAAAGGTGGGCAGCAAGTTGCATTGCAATCACGTAGGTGTGTTGCAGTATATAACAGATATACGTACCCTCATTTGTCGACATGGGAAAATGACTGAAGAACAGGAACTGTCATGGCTCTGTAGGAACTTGTTGCCTGAATTTAAGCAAATGTTATGGCAAAAAGACTTCACGACTGTGGAAGCTTTTGTAGAGTCAGCCACTACAGTCGAAGAACTTCTGAGAGAGGTAGAATCGAAAGCGACCAGCCCGGCAAAGGCTGAAAACACGGTAGGTTCCAAAGCTGACACTGGTGTTAGCCTGAAGATAAAGAAGTCCGGAAGGCCAATATAGTCTTCATCTAGTACTCAGCCGGTAGAGCTTGAGAAGAAGGTTCGTTTTGCCACTCAGTCACCCAGAGTAGCATAGCACAATGCATTATCGCAGTCAGTGTCCATCTGTTTCGCAGCCGCGCTGTACCAGGTGTGGCAAGCAAGGTATGTTGTCCCGAGACTGCCACTGTCCGCAGTCGGGAAACTCAAGGGGGCCGTGTAGGCTCGAACCTATTGGCGACCCCGAAGACCAAGACCTCGGAAGACAGATGGGTGTTGGCCCTTTCTATTGGTCAAGATAGAGAGAAGAGATTTTAAAGCACTGATAGACACGGGTGCGACGAGATTGTTCATCGGTGAATCTGTGACCGCATGGTGCAGACAGGCTAGAGTGGTATCCTGGGAAGAAATAGGTCTGTCTACGAGAGTGGTTAATGCAACAACGACGCCCATTTTGGAAATATTCCAATTGAGTCTGGTGATTGACGCTGGCATTGTGCAAGCAAGGTGCTTGGTCCTGCTGACTCTGCCCGTAGATATGGTACTGGGTATGGACGTATTAGGAGTCCATGACCTGGTTCTCTATTTGAGAAATGGTACCATAAAGATCAAGGATTTGAATACCAAGGCCCAGATAGACCGAGCGCGACGTACACCCGGCCAAGTAGCGTGTACTGAAGAGGTTAGTAAACCCTACGCGTAGTCAAATCTGTTTCTGGGAAAACAAAAGTGTCTGGAAACCTTCCCGGATAGGGAACTAAGAACCTTTAGAAGGATAAAGGCACTACGCCGTTACTTGTGCATCGCATTAAAGTGAAATCGGTGGCACCAATCAAACGACATAAGCCAATGCATCCGAAGTTACAAGAGATTGTATATGCGGAAGTTAATCGCATGTTGGAAGAGAATGTCATAGAGCCCTCGAATAGTCCTTGAAGTTCCCCAATCGTAATTGTGAGGAAGAAGGACGGCAGTCCGAGGTTCTGTATCGATTTGTGTAAGGTCAACGAAGTGTCTGAAAAGGACGCGTACCCGTTGCCGCAGATATCCAATCTTTTAGATAAGCTGCGAGAGGCCAGGTACATATCGAGTTTGGATTTAAGACAAGGATACTGGCAAATACCACTGGAACCGCAGAGCCGACCGATTACGGCGTTTACCGTGTCTGAAAGGGGACTTTATTAATTTAAGGTCATGGCCTTTGGGTTGCATTCGGCCTGCCCTACATTCCAGCGTTGTTTAGACCACGTTCTGGGTCCAGAGACGAAACCGTATGCGTTTGCTTATTTGGATGCTATTGTGGTATTGGGGAGAACATTTGAAGAACACTTGTCGAATCTCAAAGAAGTTTTCCGTCGGCTAAGGGCTGCAAACCTTCAAATTAACCAGGAAAAATGTCAGTTTGGAAGGCGAATATTAAAGTATCTGGGTCATATGGTGTCGCCTGACGGCATATGTACGGATCCCGATAAAGTCGAGAGAATTAAGCAGATACCGTCTCCGATAAACGTCAGGAACCTGGGGCAGTTCTTAGGTATGGCATCCTGGTATAGGAGGTTTATTCCGTCGTTTGCACAAATCGCATCCCCGCTCACCAAGTTGCTAAAGAAGGGTAATCGCTAGCCCGGGGTGTCAGATCAGGAGCAGGCCTTTGGGAATTTAAAAGGGAAGCTAACCGAGGCTTCGGTATTGGCTTGTCCGGATTTCACGAAGCCGTTCACGCTGCAGACCGATGCGTCTGAACAAGGTTTGGGTGCGGCTTTAATCCAGCAAATAGAAGGGCAAGAAAGGGTAATTGCCTTTTCCATTAGAATTTTGACTAGGGCCGAACGTATTCGATGACCGAGAAAGAATGTCTGGCGATTGTGTGGGGAGTTGAGAAAGTGAGGCCGTATCTGGAGAGGTATCACTTTACAGTGATGGCCGATCATCAGTCATTTAAATACCTGAATTCAATGCGTTCTCCAGCCGGAAGATTAGCTCGGTGAAGCCTGTTTTTAAAACAATTTGATTTTGATATAGTCTACAGGAAAGGAGTATATAACAAGGTGGCAGACACACTGCCCGTTCTCCATTAACAGTAATCCCAAAAGAGAATGAGATGTGCGTTTCCGAAGAGTGTCAGAATGACAAGTGGTACAAGCGTAGGCTGGAAGAAGTGTCGTCCCATCCCAATGCGTATTCTGATTACTGTAGTCGGGACGGCCGACTGCATCGTTATTTCCTGGATCCATACGATTACGCTGAAGTAGAGCTATCCGATCCATAGAAGCTCTGTGTCCCGAAACAGCTGCGCCGACGCATATTGAAGGAAAACCATGATGTTGCGACAGCTGGACATTTGGGAATCGCGAAGACCATTTCCCGTCTGGCTAGGAAATATTATTGGCCCGAATGTTTCGCGAATCTGGAAAATATGTACCGAGTTATTTACACTGTATGAGTTACAAGACGTGCCAGCCGAAAACGGCTGGTATGATGCAACCGTCCCGGAATTATGAACCTTTGGAGACCTTGAGCATTGACCTGATTGGTCTACTGCCTCGATCTACAAAAGGCAACTGCTTCGCAATAGTCATCCAAGATAAGTTTACGAAAGGGGCGGAGTGCCGACCTCTGAGGAGTGCGACGGCGAATGTCTTGGACCGAGCCGTCCTAGAGCTGGTAATATCCCGATTTGGATCCCGAGAACCGTAATTACGGACAATAGACGTTAGTTCCTGGCTGGAAGGTTTACTGAATTCCTGAAGGAATGGGGTATAAAACACCGCCTTACTTCGGTGTACAGTCCCCAGTGTAACCCTGTGGAGAGACAGAATCGAACGTTAAAGACAATGATAGCCCAGTTTTGTAATGTTAATCACAAGGCCTGGGATCTGCGGCTGCCTGAGCTGATGTTCGCCTATAACACATCCAGGAATGAGTCGTCTGGATATTCTCCAGCTTTCTTGAACTTTGGAAGGGAGTTAAATGTACCAAGCTCTGTTTTTCCCCCGGTCGGAGGGGAGAAGTGTCAGGAAGTATCGCTGGGGGAATTGTCTAACCAGGCCGTGAAAATGGGCAGGTTGAGGGATGTATATGAGCTAGTGCGCTTGCACCTGTCAAGGGCGTTTAGCCAGCAAAGGTACTATTATAACCTCCGGAGACGAGACTGGCGATGCACGATAGGTGATCGCGTAATGAGTGTGGAATGTTACTTGTCTTCGAATGGGAAGTATTTCTCCGGTAGTGTATTTATGCCTGGCCGCAGACCTGGAAGGCAAGTTGACGACGGCTGCGCAACGGATGGAGACTTGCAAGGAGTTGGCAGAGAAACTGAGGCAGGATCCGCCTCGACGCATGTTCCATCAGGAACACCAGGTCCTGGAAAAGTTAGCTGAAGGCGGTTTCGGCTTCGTTATGAAGTGTCAACATCGGAAGTCGTCTGAAGCTTTCGCCGTGAAAGTGCTTCGCGGACATCCCGAGTCCGCGCGCGTGGTGACCAGGTGCGGAGAGTTGCTAACACACCCTCATGTCATAGCCTGGAAAGAAGTGTTCGAGGAAAGGCAGCGAAGCTTCTTTATCTTCGAGTATTTCCCCTTGGCAACTTGTTGCGGTGGAGCAATGCCAACAGTTGTACTTTAGGCAACGTATTGTCCTTAGGACGACAATTTTTGCAGGCCGTAGGATTCTGTCATGTCCAGAAGGTGGTCCATCGGGATATCAAGTTGAAAAACATCTTGGTTCTGGACCGACAAAATGTAAAGTTGGCCGATTTTGGACTGGCCATGGTGGTGTCCGACCATGCTCGCCGAGCATACACGATCTGGGGTACGCCTGGATATTTAGCGCCAGAACTTTGCCGGCGAGAGCCCTATAATTTTAAAGTGGGCGTGTGGGCCCTCGGCGTCGTGCTCTACCGGATGGCTATAGGGAAGCCTCTATTTAATCTGGAAGCCAGAGACGAGATGGCGTTCACCACGGCCGTGGAAGGCGTGATGCCCACCCCCGAGTTGGAACCACTAGGATTACATTGGGTGCGACCTATGCTGGATGGGGATCCCGACATGCGTCCATCGCCGGAAGAGGCCTTGTGCAAGATCGGACCGGCGGAAGTGACCGTCCGCGAGCCCGAGAACGTCCCTAGAAAGGCCCGCCTGGTACGAAGGTTGTCTCCCGCGCTCGCAGCCAGACTGGCCGATGAAGGAGGCCCCCGAACACGGAGTATCGGCCAACGATTAAGGGAATACCCAACTCCGGGGCAAGCGACGAACCGGCCGTTTCAAAGGCAGTTCGTGCTACCCGATGGCGGTATACGAAGGACTCGTATCCCGGCCGACCGTCCGCGTTTTCCGTGTAAGTGAGGGAGGTCGGAGCGTATATATATATATATATATATATATATATATATATATATATATATATATATATATATATATATATATATATATATATATATATATAGGCCTTACTGTTACTCCCGGCCAAGGTCGGCATGTGTAATGTTGATCAGGAATAATTTTTTATTTTTGTTTTTGTGTCATTAGATATGGACGCAGAACGTAGTCACAGTGGACTAGTGATTTTTTGACCATGAATTACAGGACGAAATTGAACAAGTCGTGGAATCAAGGGCAGCAACCTTACCAAAGAAGGTATGTGCCGTGACCCCTGATGATGATGCCGTGGTGACGGAAACTATCACAAGCATGGCCAAGGAAATACAGCCTGTACATAAGCCCAAGTTATGTTGACGATGTGGCCAATCAGGTCACCTGCGGTTGCAATGCAAAGGGCGACCGTGTCTATTTTGTCATCGATATGGGAAGCGAGGAACGCTATCCCGAAGATGTCCATGTTATAAGAAACAGCAAGATCAAGAAGAGAGGGAAAACGACCCAGAACCGGAAGTAATGCCTTGTATGGAAGCTACTTCCCGATCTGTAGGAGTGCAGTGCTCGCTCGTAGAGCCTATCTTGGGAGTTGGGGACGTAGCTGGAAGACGCGCTAGACGTGGGACCCCAGCCACTTGGTAGTTATGTCTAGGGGATAGATACAACAAACGTAATATGCCCCACGGGAAAATAAGTACCCTACACCGGAGTGGTGGATTTAGTTGCCAATGTGATGCATTTACATGTCGCTTTTCGCTTGCCGTTGATTTCGTATGCTTTACTAACGCTTAGCAAATGTTAACATAATATTCCATTTATTTTTAAAGTTGAAAATAATTCTACGTAAATTATTTTTAGTCGAATATTATTGTTTTAAAATATTATCTTAGTTATATATTTTTCACTGTTAAAGAATGTCTTATGAGAGATAGTGCTATCTAGCATGAAATAAAGTTACCTTTTAATCGCATGTTTTGTAGCGAATTTTCGGTTTTCGTGTTTCATTGATTTTTAGATTGTAACTTTTGCTTGTTAATCTATTTATTATTATAAGAAGCTTTTATGAAACTAGTTGCGTTTCACTGTACCGCTATTAGATAGATGCATTGATGTATGTGAGGTAAGCTAGCATCCTGTGACGGTTTGTAACTAGCGGAGATCTATCTCAATTGAGATTTACCTGTTTAGAATATTTCTTCATCCATCTGTGTAAGATAGGAAAACGGCCATTATCTGGGAGTAAGTGATTAAAGCCTACTTATCTTCCGGGGACTCTGCGGGAACTAATAACTTTTGACCTCTGGCTATAGTTTTTCTCCACTTGGCTAACCTAGCACAAGGCTGGTATGAAACAGTAACTTTTGGTGTTCTGCGAGGGCATTAGCAGAAGTACTCACGCGGATCTAACCCTGTCCTAAATATAGGAAATAAAGATGGCGCCCGACGAAATATAAGTTATAATATGTAAGATCACTCCTAAAGGACGGATTGCCAATATCCGTCGGGCATCTGCTTAGCCAAAGTTCATCACAAGCTGATCAAAATATTACTATATTACTATAATATAGTAATATTTAGGATCAGCTCAGTGCTCATTTCTGCAGCAAGCCATGAATCATATCCTTAGAATTTAAAATTCATATCTTCAGCATCTTTGTGAAAGAACGCGAAGCCGCAGCAGTCCTGATATTAACTGTAAGAATATTGTATAATCTCGGAGGAATGTATGAATAATTGCGTTGGCCCACCGTCTTATTTGCCCTGCATGTCTTAACGGCAGCGGCTACATTCCGTCTTGTCTAATATGGATACTCCATCTCAGGCAAGCTATCGTTTTTTTTTTGCAAAATTTAATACAGCTAATGAATAAAGTTGCCTGATATCGTTTACTTTGGCTTCTCGATACGGTGTGACTGGTAAGTATATTTTTTATTGTGTATCAATTTTAGGAGCGGTCGTCGGATTATCTCCAAGCTTCTTAGACGACAATCCGAAGCAGCACCCCAGCCTACGATTCCGTAAATTAGAAGCGGTTCGACTAGTGCAGGATATAGTATTCTTAAGTTTGCTACATTTAGTAATGCTTTCACGTATCTCAACCTAAACAAGACAACTCTCAACTTCTTAACAACCATACCTATATGTTAACTCCATCTCATGTGTTGATCAATTAGAATGCTCAAATATTTAATCGACTGTGCTGCCTCAATTTGTAAATTCTGTTGGTTGGTGCCTATTTCCAATTTATCAAAAATAAGTGTGATTTGTAAGACGCGAATGACATATATTTTGTTTTTTTTTTTCATTATAACTGTCAAGCCATTAACACCATACCATTGTTCCTGGTATAAAATGGCAGTGGTGTACTTTAAATAAATCATTTATGTAAAGGTTGAACAGCAGCGGCCCCAGGACTGTACCTTGAGGAATGCGAAACTCAACCAGTTTAAGGGCACCACATCTGTTGCCAATCTATGTACACTGTTTCCTAAAATGTAGATAGTCTCAAATCAAGAGCAAAGAAACACCTGGAAAGCCGATTTCCGCTAACTTACTGAGAAGTTTTTCATGCTCCACTGTACCAAATGCCTTTTCAACGTCTAGAAATATACAGATGCTGGTTTTTGTTTATCCAGAGCTAATTATATTTGTGTAGTCAGAGCGTGTAAAGTATTCTGCGTAAGCAATCTCTTTTTAAATCCAACTGAGACCCGGCAATGTATATTATTATATTTTTCAACATTATCGGCTATTCTTTTATAAATATTTTTTTTATATTTTAGCAATCATAGTATCAAAGATATTGACCTATAATTAAATATTTTATTTTTATCTTCCCCTTAAATAATAACTGATTCTTTTAGTACATCAGAGAGATTTATAACATATATAACATATAACATATATAATTAACACACCAGAGAGATTTATTTATTAAAATTGTGAGAGGGCTTGCAATGGCATGTGTAATTTCGTTTAAATTCACGACAGTAATTGAATCTACCCCAGTAGCCTATTTCACCTTCATACCCATTATATATCCTATCACCTCGCTTTCATCTGTAGGCACCAAAAAATGTGTATCATGTCTCTTCTATTCCTATGACCAGTTGGAGGTCTCTTTTGTACCAATATTTTTCCTACGGTCGAAAATACTCATTAAAAGCGCCTGCCATTTCCTTAGAGTCCGTGAATGTGGTATCACCTTATCGTATGCTCTTCACAGGATCTTTTCTGTCTTGCTTAGTTAACCTGTTTACCGTTTCCCAAATTTTTTTTTCAAAGAGTTTTTACAAAGACGAATTTGCTTTTCAATATCGCTTGCCTTTGTAAATCTAGTTGATTCGTTCAATTTGTCTATGTAATTTGTGTACTGTACTTTTTAGTTAATTTTCTTAAAAACATCACTAATGAAGAGATCCCGACTTTATTTCTTCAAATGAGCACGAACTTGGCCCTCTAGAACCCAGATCCGAAGTCAGTTTCAATTTTTGTATGTTTATATATATATATATATATATATATATATATATATATATATATATATATATATATATATATATATATATATATATATATATATATATATATATATATATATATATATATATATATATATATATATACCAATAACTCAAAAAATAATGGCCATATTTTTATCACATTTGGTAAGCGTGCTTGTATTATAAATAGTGAACCAGTGAACCATGCGCCAAAACTTATGTCTGTGAATTTAAAGACAAAAGGGTTACAGGCATTTAAAAAAAAGTGGTTTTCCTCGAAACGTCAAAGTCGCGATATGAAACGTCAAAACTGGCAACACTTAGGCAAATCAACTGAAACAAATACGGATTATGTAAAGAAAATTTCGCAAGAAGAGTGTTCTGCAAACCCTCAAGTTTCAGCTTCAACCGACATCGCCGTTCATTTTACTAAAATATTTCCAGAAATTTCATTTCAAATAGACCCTTTCTCTGATGCTTTGGCAGTAGTTTTAGTTAGGTTTACGGTTTAAAAGGGACTATAATTCCAAGCTAATTTTCGTAGAAAAAATTCGTTAATGCGGAGACCGCGAGTTTTGAATTTTAAAAATATTTCTTCCAATTAGTGCAAACTAGGCCCCCCAGAATCCATGGCCGGGTTTAGTTTCAGTTTTTCCCACATCATTTGGGTTTTACCTCATAGCTCGGTACAGGCGGTTTTTCGTTTCTCATGATTTAATTAGACCTTGTGTTAGCCAAGACTTTCTGTGCACGCAGTTGTTTTCAACTTTAATTTTAACCGTACAACTACTCAATGTTAATTTAAGAAACTTGAAATCACCAATTCTACATATTTCACCCCATTCCGTACCTTTCAACTTCGTACGTACTTCGCTATAATTTATATGGGATTTATATTTATAACTCTTCGTTTTGAACTGTTATCGAAGACTTAAGGGAAGATCCAATAATATCGAAATGTGATCTGTAATAGAAAGGTGACAAACTGCACTTAAAATATCACACGGAGACCTTGAGCGAACAAAGCGGTGGTCAATAAAATATTTACCCGGTACTGGCGTGTGTCGATTAATGAGATTAAAAAACCCTCACCTGCCATTATGTTTAGATATTCTTGAGTACAGGCATCTTCTTTAAAGGAATATCAATATTTAAATCAATAATTATGATGTGAGAGTCTCCGTTAACTCTTCGCTTCTCAGCTAGATAAATTTCCAAAGTGCTATTAAATGAGGACTGGCATATAGCTGGTGATCTATATGTTGCAGTAATGGTAATATTTTTTTATTTATTTGAAGAGCTAACTCAATAGCTCGGCAATTTGCTTAGAGATTTTTTGTTTAGGAATATTTTCTGAGTATTCAGTTGTATTTTATATATATATATATATATATATATATATATATATATATATATATATATATATATATATATATTAGGACACCATCATACCTATTAAACACTTCCTCACTATATAAAATATGATATCCTTTGATCTTGAATACATCCTTCCAATCAATTTGCCAAATTTGAGTCAGAACTATAACATGTAATTCTTTAAGGTTCTTACAAATACTTATATTATTATGGAATACCTTAAGGCCGTGCGCTTGGAAAAAATTACCGCGTTGAACATGATCGTATGATCGTACATAACTTGAGTATCACAAACTGGTAACAAAAATCACGAAAATATTGATTCATAATAAAAAGAAAACCCAAAACTACAACTACACAGATAAAATAAAATACAAAGTTAAAATACAATTACAACTGAACGATAAATTTAAATCACTATATATATATATATATATATATATATATATATATATATATATATATATATATATATATATATATATTGCTATGGTCTGGCTTTTTTAATTAATGATTTGTTAATTACTAATTAGATGCTGATATTACATTAATTACTTCTAATCATAAATCTAATTACTAATATATCTTTATATTAATAATTGATACCGTTGGACGCCGGGCAACTTACTGTTTGCCAATATCATTATCTAATATACTTTTAATAAGCCAAAACCTGCAAATATTACCCCGTCAATTAGAAGATAATTTATTTTACTCACTTACCGTCTTAATTACTTCTAATTTCCATTTGCTCAGCCCTCTCAGGATTTTAAGGATTCAACTTGTCTTTTTTTGTTTTTTTTTTATTTTATTTTTGGTAATTCTTTTGTATAATTGGTCTTTGCTAATTACTTGGTCTTTTTCTATTTTAATTATGCATTACCACTTCTATTATGAAGGCCGAATAGGAGATTTAAATGAAAATCTAACTATACAAAGTTAGGCATCTTTAATGGTGATTACCCATTGAAATAAAAATTCACAAATATTAAATAACAAATTAAGGGACAAATTAGTTGCATAATATACCATAATAGGTCATAAATAACAGAAACATATTATTCAGTATCAAATCACTTACATTGTTAGAACCAGAGATTTGGCTTGTTAATTATCGGTCACTTTACACATTCCTGTACACCATGTCCACAAATATGGTATTTGGATTCTTTGATTGCATTGTTAGAACCAGAGATTTGGCTTGTTAATAATCGGTCTCCTTACACATTCCTGTACACCATGTCCACAAAGATGGTATTTGGATTCTTTGATTGCCTACAACACTTAATTGCAGCATGGAACTGTTTTTTTTTTCCTAATAAGCTACTCTTTTATGAAATTTTGTTGTTTTGCTTGATTAGCTTTAACTGTTTTATTTATTTTCAGTCATTATCTTCTTGCTTAACTACCCCTGGCAACTATATTATTACCAGGCACCTTCTCCTGTGGACCAGGCACCTTCTACCTGTTCACTCCTCAACGTTCTCCAGCTGACTTTTCTATTGGTAATTGTCGGTACCGACCACGAGCCACTACATTTACTTGTTTACTCTACGACGCTCTCCAGCTGACTTTTCTATTGGTAATTGTCGGTACCGACCACGAGCCACTACATTTACTTGTTTACTCTACGACGCTCTCTAACTGAAAATCCTAATTTAACTGTCTCTCCGAGCAGCCCTCGCCTTATCGGCTGTTTTTCTTTCGACCTGGCCAACCGGTCCTTCATCACCATAAATCTCACCACAAGTCTCTTATCACTAGATAGCAAACCATACAAAAATTGTTTGTTTCACTTTATCTTGCTTTTTATTTCACGATATCTACTGCATTATCAATATATTTTACTTTAACTTAATACTTATTCTTTTAAAATAACAACATAACCTCTTTAGATTTCCATTTAAATTATATTCCTTTAGTTCTATTGCATTACTAAAATAACTTGACCATTATTTCTTAATATTATTGTTCTAATTTCTATCCTATGTCTATACATAGCAAATTCCCCCAAAAGAAAATTAAATTTTTCTGCTAAGACAAATTAAATTTTGTTTAAATTAAACATTCATAACATTAATTCAAATTCATAATTCATGGTATTTGTACAAATGCTCTATATTAAATACCCCCCGTATCCTATCATTGTCAGTTTCTTTCAGCACATAACTATTTTCTGGGTTTTCATTCTCTATTATGAATGGTCCCTCATTTCTTGGCAACAGTTTTGGGCATATGTCTTTTCCCCCTTCTATTTTCTTGGAAGACTTTATCACAACCAGATCACCTTTTTTAAATTTCACCTTTTTCTTAATTTGTTCTTGTATCTTACGCTTATATTTTTCTGCTTTTCTTCTTGCTCTTCTTCTTATTTGGTCCTTTATCTCTTCATATGTTTTATTTTCTTCCTTTTTCCATTTTTGTTGCGGACGAATACCTTTTACTACAAAATATGGAGTTTCTTCTGTGTTAGTGTTGGGTGTTTCGTTTAAATACCTTTCTATTTGAGGAAGCTGTTCTACCCAATCCCTATGATCTTCTTTACACAAAAGTCTCATAAATTTAATTACTTCCGCTATATATCTCTCCGAAGGGTTTGCAGCCGGATGTCTTACACTTGTGAAATTTAAAGTGATTTCCCTATTCCTTCCATAATTGAGAAATGTCTCACTTCGGAAGTATGTGGCATTATTTAAAATATTTTTTTTAGGTTTTTCCATTTCTTCTATATATTGGTCCAAACATTTTATTGTTTCTCTGGCATTGGTTTTCCTACAGGGGTATAGCTTAATAAATTTTGAAAAAATATTCACAATGACCAATACATGTTTAAACCCAAATTTTCCCCTTAATAAGTTACTTAAAAAATCAATAGCTATTATATCTAACGTGTTTTTGGCAGTTATACTTTTTACTATGTTCTTATTCACTATATTTTTATGCTTTAATAACTGACATTCATGGCAACTACGAGTTATTCTTTTACAAATTTTTATATCGGAGTTGGCAATATAAGCAACACAATTTTCCCTAAACAACAACCAAAGTTTTCTAGCGCCCGGATGTCCTTGTTCATTATGTAATTGTTTTAGCAAATTTTCGGCTAAATTTTGTGTGATACAAAATAATTCATAGTCATACATTATTTTGACATAAATGTTGTCTTTTAATATTGCCCCCCTCTTTTCGCTATCTAACAAGTTGTATTGATCGTTTATAATTTGTACTAAGGAAAAATCTCCTGCACTTTTCTTCATGATATTATAGCCCACTTTTACTCTCTTCTCATGCTTAGTGACACCTTCTTCTCTCGACAATGAATCTGCCACAATATTCTCTTTTCCCGCTATGTGGACAATTTCGTAATCATATTCTTGCAACAGCAAAGCCCATCTATGTACACGCTGATTGTGAAATTTGTTATCTAAAATCGATGTCAGTGCAGAGTGATCGGTCTCTAACCGGAATTTACCACCTAATAAATAGTATCGCAAGTTCTTCACACAGAAAATAATTGCCCCCAGCTCCATTGCAGTGGCACTGTATTTCCTTTCATGTGTCTTGGTTAAACGGGACACAAACTGTATAGGAACTCTTGTACCGAAGCGTTCTTGTAACAATACTCCTGCATACCTATACATAGAGCTGTCTGTTTGCAAAATAAATTCTTCTTTATAGTCCGGGTAAAACACTTTAAGATTTCTTTGAAACTCATCTTTAATCTGATTGAAACTGTCTTCTTCTTCTTCACCCCATTTCCAATTATGTCCCTTTTTAAGTAATTCACTAAGGATCCGGGTTTTTTCACTCATATCCGGCAATAATCTTTTGAAATAGTTAATTAAACCAAAGAAACTCCTTAATGACTTCAAATTATGGGGTCTTTTGAATTCTTTAATTACCCTCACCTTTTCTTAATCCATTTTTAGTCCCTCTTTATCTAAAATGTATCCCAAAAATTTTACTCTTTCTTGAAAGAATTCACATTTTTCTAAATTAAGTTTTAAACCTGCTTTATGTAATTCTTTCAAAATTATTTCGACATGTTGTTGATGTTCTTCCATACTTTCGGAAAAAATTAAAATATCATCACTATAATGCAAGGCAAAATTTTCATATTTATCTAACAATTGATGTATAGCCCTAACTAACCCACTACAAGCAGACTGAATCCCAAACGGGATTACTTTAAACTGATAAACAACACCATTTATGGAAAATCCAGTGTATTTTCTACATTCCTTGTGGAGTGGAATCAACCAAAAACTGTGCTTAAGATCTATTTTTGTAAACACAGATGTTGGTGTAATATTTCCAAAAATTGCATCTATTGCTAATGGACTTTCATATTGGGGAATTGAATACTTGTTAAGATTTCTTGCGTCCAAACATATGCGTAGCTCGCCATTAGATTTTTTTACTATAACAATGGGATTGATAAATTTCGTATTACTTCTTTCTATTATACCGTTTTCAAGCATATGTTCTATTTCCTTTGAAATGTCATTTCTATATTTATAGGGAATTAGGTATGTACGTACTTTAAAATCTTGTATATTTTGAATTTCAAATTTATGCAAATAATCTTTGGCAAAACGATTTTCTTTAGTGAATAATTCCTTATTTTCTTCTAATAAATTCTTAACCATTTCTTTACATTCATTTGGACATTTTATGTGGTCAAATTCATTCATATAATTTTCTCTTTTATACAACACAATTTCTTCATCACTATTTTCTTCTGGCCTATCTAATTTATCATAACTTTTTTTATAATCATAATTATCTTTAAATCTTCTTATCTTTTTAACCATTATTTTATTTTTCATTATATCTCCCTTATCTTTAACTAACTTCATCTTTGTAATTTCATTCCTAATTATAACTATTTTCTTTTTATAATCTAATATAAATTCATACTTTGACATCATATCACTACCACATAAAATATCTACTTCCATATTTTTTATAACAAACAATTGCACCATAATTTCTGTTTTGCCATCGATTTTAATCCCTATATTAATTACTTGATTTATTTCTGTTATTTTCTTATTATTCACTCCTATAATCGATATTTTCGGAATTCTAACTATTAAATTATTTAAATTGTTTTTGTCAACAAATGCTTGATTTACTAAAGAAATTTCTGACGCGGTATCTAATAAAATTTCAACATTATTGTTATTTATTTTCCCCCTTATGTAAATTAAATTACTTTTGTTACAGTCCTGACTTTTATTTTCATTCAAATTTATAAATTCCACTGGATGTTCGTATAAAATATTTGTTTTTTAATTTTAAAATTTTGTGTACTATTATCGGGCTTTAATGTTGTTTCGAGTGTGGGTTTTACTGAAAATTTTGTGCTTGTCTATCTTGCATGAAATTGGGTACAGGTTCCAATGGTGGTATGGGGTTTTCCTGTTTAATTTCTGCCCTCTCTTCACTTTGATTAGGGACAGCCTGTTTATTTTCTGCACGGTTCATACTGTATACCTGTGCGTTTCTGGACATATTGTCGCCATTGCTTGGAGGGTTTGGTACACTTATTCTACTATTTCAATATTGATTTCTGGGTGGATCCTCATCCCTTCTCGGCGGATAGGGACGATTATTATTACTACTATTTACATTGGCGTTATCAGTACTGTTGTTATTGTTAGGCCTCTCATTTTTATTGTAATTATTATTATTTCTATAATTGTTATTATTATTATTGTAATAGTTCTGCCTAAATTGTTTTTTTTTTTAATTTTGTTCCCCACTTCTTCCATTATTCCTTTCACGGCCACTATAGTCTGTATTTTGGCCTGTATAATTTTGGTTATTTTCTTCTTTACTCCGCCTACTTCGTTCAATTCTAGTCAAGTAGTTCAATAGCTGATCCAAGCTTCTTATGTTCTGGATAGCTATTGTTTCACTTATCTGAGTGTCAAAATGTCTAGCTATGTACATAATTATTTCCTCCTCAGACATTTTCGGATCGAGATGTTGGGCTATATTATACAAAGTCAAACAATAATAATTATAATCTTTGTCCCTTCTGCTATTATACCTGCCAAAATATAAGGTTTCCCGGAACAAACTTTGATTATGTTCCCCCCAATAAAATTTCAAAAATTTTTCTTCGAATGCCCCGAAATCCTGAATTTCGTTTTCCTTTGTTGAAAACCATAGTAATGTCCACCTACCAAATTTGCTTTTATTATGCTATTCATATCCTGTATGCCATGTACACCTTCGACTTTATTTTTAATATTATTTACAAATACTTTAGGGTGTAGTTTCCCTATATTCCCGTCAAACTGTAAACATGGGTTGTTACCACCGGGTGCACTATACCATATCCTATTCTTCATTTTTATGTCTACTGATTGGATGATGTTCTCCACCCTTTTTACCTCCTTGTTTCTTGTGTTTGATTCATCATACAATTTGTCATGGAGCATTTTGATTCCTTCATCCAATTTTCTGTCATATTTTTCTTGATAAATCTTACAGTTTTCTTTTAAATTTTGCACATCTGCTTGTACATCATATATATAACCTTTGCATTTCTTCTCAAATTCCTCCTGTTTCGTGTCCACTTTCTTCAAAACTTCTTCTTGATTTTGTTGCATTGTCATTTTTAGCGCCTGTATATTCTCTATTATGAATGGTCCCTCATTTCTTGGCAACAGTTTTGGGCATATGTCTTTTCCTCTTCCCTAATGGATCTTCTTGCTTCTACTTGTTTTCTTTCCTGAGACATTTTGTTGTAGGTTGACAAATATTAACGGTCTGTTATAGGTTTTTTATATTTGTTTCCCCAAAACTATTATTTTTGATTAAATTTTGCTTAAAATATTTCAATCTCTATTTTTATTTTCATTTATTTTACTATTTATAACGTCTTAAACAGGGTTTTCTAACGCCTAAAATTTATCTAATGCTCTTAAAATGTATCTAACTTTTCTAATAAATTTTTTAATGTTTCTAACATTTTTCTAATTTTTCTAATTTTTTCTAATGCTTCTATTTTTTTCTAATGTTTCTAATTTTTTTCTAATGTTTCTAATTTTTTTCTAATACTTTAGTGTTTTCTAATAATTTTTTTAATGTTTTTATTTTTTTCTAATACTTTAATTTCCCCTACGTTAATTAGCGTCATTTTAGCTATTATACTTGTCCCACGTTCTTGGGTATCATGTTGCTATGTTTTTGTGAAGCCGCCAATCGTATGCTTCTTAACTAATTATCTATTATTTTACCAATGTATCAAAAGTAATTATGTCTATTATTATTCTAATGGTGCTCTATTTTGTTTTTATTATTGCCCCACGTTGGCTGGGTGCGATTTTGCTATGGTCTGGCTTTTTTAATTAATGATTTGTTAATTACTAATTAGATGCTGATATTGCATTAATTACTTCTAATCATAAATCTAATTTCTAATATATCTTTATATTAATAATTTATACCGTTGGACGCCAGGCAACTCACTGTTTGCCAATATCATTATCTAATATACTTTTAATAAGCCAAAACCTGCAAATATTACCCCGTCAATTAGAAAATAATTTATTTTACTCACTTACCGTCTTAATTACTTCTAATTTCCATTTGCTCAGCCCTCTCAGGATTTTAAGGATTCAACTTGTTTTTTTTTGTTTTTATTTTATTTTTGGTAATTCTTTTGTATAATTGGTCTTTGCTAATTACTTGGTCTTTTTCTATTTTAATTATGCCATACCACTTCTATTATGAAGGCCAAATAGGAGATTTAAATGAAAATCTAATTATACAAAGTTAGGCATCCTTAATGGTGATTACCCATTGAAATTAAAATTCACAAATATTAAATAACAAATTAAGGGACAAATTAGTTGCATAATATACCATAATAGGTTATAAATAACAGAAACATATTATTCAGTATCAAATCACTTACATTGTTAGAACCAGAGATTTGGCTTGTTAATTATCGGTCACTTTACACATTCCTGTACACCATGTCCACAAAGATGGTATTTGGATTCTTTGATTGCATTGTTAGAACCAGAGATTTGGCTTGTTAATAATCGGTCACCTTACACATTCCTGTACACCATGTCCACAAAGATGGTATTTGGATTCTTTGATTGCCTACAACACTTAATTGCAGCATGGAACTGTTTTTTTTTCTAATAAGCTACTCTTTTATGAAATTTTGTTGTTTTGGTTGATTAGCTTTAACTGTTGTATTTATTTTCAGTCATTATCTTCTTGCTTAACTACCCCTGGCAACTATATTATTACCAGCCACCTTCTCCTGTGGACCAGGCACCTTCTACCTGTTCACGCCTCAACGTTCTCCAGCTGACTTATCTATTGGTAATTGTCTGTACCGACCACGAACCACTACATTTACTTGTTTACTCTACGACGCTCTCCAACTGACTTTTCTATTGGTAATTGTCGGTACCGACCACGAGCCACTACATTTACTTGTTTATTTTACAACGCTCTCCAACTGACTTTTCTATTGGTAATTGTCGGTACCGACCACGAGCCACTACATTTACTTGTTTACTCTACGACGCTCTCCAACTGAAAATCCTAATTTTACTGTCTCTCCGAGCAGCCCTCGCCTTATCGGCTGTTTTTCCTTTGATCTGGCCAACCGGTCCTTCCTCACCATAAATCTCACCACAAGTGTCTTATCACTAGATAGCAAACCATACAAAAATTGTTTGTTTCACTTTATCTTGCTTTTTATTTCACGATATCTACTGCATTATCAATATATTTTACTTTAACTTAATACTTATTCTTTTAAAATAACAACATAACCTCTTTAGATTTCCAATTAAATTATATTCCTTTAGTTCTATTGCACTACTAAAATAACTTGACCATTATTTCTTAATATTATTATTCTAATTTCTATCCTATATCTATACATAGCAATATATAGAGGCACTTTTCAAAAAAATTTGTCGTAGGAGAACAAGAAAAATAGAATCATAGAGTAGCTGAAATTTTCTGCAAGCAAATAAGTTTTAATTTTGAAGTGCAAGTTGCACAGGTACTATATAAGAATAAAAAAGTTTTTGTTGGTACAAATTTTGAATAATTTGAACCTTGAGAGTAAGTTGACTACAAAAACATACACTCTCGTTTACCTTGAAGGGATCGGAGTCCCGCTGGCCTTAGAGTTCTTACTATCCAATCTTGTTAGGGGTTTACCAGTTGGTGGTTGATTGTACTTGATCTTTTGAGTACCAGGCTATTCGAAAATCTTACCTCTAGACGTAGCCTATATTTGAGAAGGCACGTTCTGAGTCACCTCTGGCCGCGCTTTTCTTATCGTCGGCTCCTTAGTACCCGCAGGAACGGCTTTTCCTGCAATTTCCAGGTCGGAACTATCAAAGTCTCCAAAGGCAGAATTTTTCTCTCCAGTCAAAAATACAACAGCAGAAAGGGCACTGACTGATCTTCTTACTGGTAGAGGAGATTCTGTGTTTCCTTCGGGCCTGTTAAGTTTCATACGCGGCTTATTCATTCTAATGTATGCTTTGCAATGGTAAGCTTTAGTCAGCTGTGGTGATCTAAATTGCTTGTTATCATTTAATTCTTTATTTGTTTGATAATTATCAATATAAACACTAATTTCTCTCCACACCTGTCTGTGCTCATATTCCCTTCCTAGAACCCTTTGCTTTGTTAAAAACGTGGTAAATTCAAGCAATATTGGATTCCTACTACCTTCTCTCTTCCGAAGGTTATGTATTGCCACAGTAACAAAGCAGAAAACACACTACCTCAATTGCATGCTACATTTCGCACAAGTTTGTATAGTTTAAGACAATTAAATCGCCACGATTCCCGCAAAAACAGTTGAAATTCACCCCAATTTTTTTCACAGGTTGTTTATAGTTTCACGTTGCAGAATGTTACGTGTTGATTTTACTTAAATGTACGTGTATTTGTTTAAATATAAAGAAATGTCTTTTGTATTGTGTCCAGAACACTATGTCCGCGACTTAGAGTTGTACTTCAATTGAACTTCATAAAGTTAAATTTATTTACTTGAAGTTACAGTACAACGATATATATATATATATATATTAAAATTTAAATAATATAAAAATTACAATAAAATACATATGAGTAATCTAATACCATTAAGGCTGGATGGCAAAGACTAACTGTTGAATATTAATGTTCGACATATATTTATAGACTATTAATTGCTGATCAATTTCCCCTCGGTAATGTCGCTGCACTTCAACCGGACGCTGAGTCGACGGAAAAGCCGGTGTAGCGCAACGTACCCATATGTGCTGACAGTAGCCTTGGTGTGTGTAGTATACCGGGTGGTGCAACCATAACTCCTCCGGGGCCAGATAGAAAATTTAGGGAAGCTAAATTTTCAAAGTGATATTCTCCAGGGGGATTTCTTCCATGGGGCATCTTTGTTGTTGTTGGTTGGTGTTGGATCTTGGTTCTTTGGTTGGTTTTCTTAGTCTCCATAAAGCATAGACTGCTATCAGGGCAACAATCACGTACAACAGGATGGTCCAGATGCTAGTAGACAGGCTTACTTTCGGATGTTGAACTGCATTCAATAATGACCGTTGGTGTTGTAGTTGATGCTTTGTTTTTTTGTAATTCATCCAGATCTATTGATTCTAATTTGATTGGGGCTGTATTTACTACCTCTTGTAGCTGAAAGTTGGTAAGCTTCAACTTGGGTAGTTGGATGTGGTAGGTATTTGCTTATTTACTGTCATTTGACATCCTTCGGGGATTTGAACCAAGTAGCTTCCTTCTAGATTTGTGGTTTCTTGTCGGCTACGGCATCGTTGGTGTGCTGTACTTTCACGGGGGAATACCATTATCCATTTGTTTGCACTTATCTTCTGGCTCTTCATCTGCTGTATGTTGACTGGGTGGTGTTCGCAAGTTTCGTATCTGGTGGTGAACTTGACCAATTGGACTTCACAAGGGCTGCTATTACTGATCTGATTCATCGTTTGACCTCTGCATAAGTAGTCTCCAGGGCTGACTTCTTGGCATAGTGTGTTTTGTAAGTTATAGCTTTCATCGTTAAGGGCTAGGTATTTGGATTGAGGGATGATGACGGTATAATTTTGACTAGGACCTTGTTTCACAGGAAATGCATAAAGGTGGTAATAGTTATAATGTTTAGATTCTACTAATGGAATTTCAATAGCAAACACTAAAGTATAATTTTTGTAGTAACACTTAATTATTGACACCTCCTCGTATAAAGCTACATTATTTGCATCAAGCTTATAGGGGAGATTGGTTACAAAACTCTCAATTCTTTTAAGTTCTATTAGTAAGTCTTCAGGTTCTAATATGGATGGATGCATTGTTTCTAATCTTGCAAAAGTTATTGCGTTAACTAATGTGCTTAAAATGCTTTTAATATTAATGATTTCTGTAATCAATTGTATATACACCATCTGCAGACGCATTATGTGTTCGTTATTAATTTTTTCCTGTTCGAAACCTAAAGTGATCAACTGCAAACGTTCCTCAATTTTGTTTTGGTTTAAAATGACCGAGGATATGGTTTTATCAAATTTTTCTATGGCCTGTTCTGTTAACATGATTTGATTATCAACTATTGTTTTAATTTTGTCTTGATTTGATGTTAATTGAGAAATTGCCGTATCATAACGTTCTGCATCGTCTGCGTCCATGTTGCCTGTTAAGGTCTTTATGATTGTACCTACAGCATTAACTAGTCCTCTTTTATTACGATTATTATTAGAGGGTATAATTTGGTTAAATATTTTTTGTGTCTCCACAATTTGATGGGAAAGGATATTTTGGTAATTTTGTATCTCGTTTTGATAAAGATTAGAATGTGTGGAATTGTGAATAATGTCATGGATATCTTGGGACTGTTTATCTATGGAACGAAACCCATTGTGAAGTGGTGTTAAAGGGATTACTCGAATAATGGTCCATTTGTCAATGGAATTTTGCATTTTGCCCATGTTAATTGATAATAGTCCGGGGTTGTCATTGATCTTGTCTAATGTTATTCTTTGTCCTTGGGTTTGGATAAGGAAGATGGACCTGAAACATTAGGTCGTTTTAGATTTCGTAAATGACGTTTAGACAATTTTTTGTTTTTTCTTAAAGTCATTATATTTTTGTCAGATATGCTTACAACCTCGTAGGGGCCGTCAAATTTAGGGTTATTCTTGTTTCGTTTGTCTACTTTTGTATATACATGTGTTTGATCTCTAAATAAGTCGGTATCATTGGTTCTATTATTAGCGTTAGAAATGGAGCGAAGCTTATTTTTCTCTATTAATTCTTTCACCTTTTCATATAATATTTTTAATTTATTTTTGTGCGATATTAGATAATCTTGTAATAGCTTTTCATGATCATTTATATCGAAAATATCCCTATTAGAGGTGTGTCCAAAGGTTATTTCTAAGGGGGTGTGATTTGTAGATGTATGTATAGTTGAGTTGTATGCCAGAAGGGCGTAGTTCATTAAATATTTTATGGGGTCTTTAGTGTACGTTTGTCGTAATATTCGAACGTGTTCAATTAGTGTTGAGTGTAGTCTTTCAATGGGACCGTTAGAATTTGGATTTTTAGGTGTAGTAAAATGAATTTTAATTTTGTGAAGCTCTAAAAGATTTTGGATGATTTCCGTTCGAAATTCGGTTCCACTGTCCATAATGATGTGTTCGGGTGTGCCATAGTACGTAAAATACTGTATGAATGCATTAGCAGTTTCTACCGGATTCTTACTACTTATAGGTATTGCTGTCCCTAATTTTGAGAAAGTATCAATGATTGTTAAGAATACTTGATTTTCTATTATAAAGGTGTCAGCATGTATAACCTGAAAGGGTTTACTAGGGGTGTCTGTTAGCATTAAGGGTATATTGGGTGGATTTCTATCGTACTTGGCTCGCTTGCAAATTTCACATTCATTAATATAAGCCGTTATTTTTTCACGCATTTTTTGAAAGTAATACTTGTTGGATATTTGTTTTATAGTTTCTATTATACCTCTATGGTTAGTTTTTCCCTCGTGATAATTTCTAATTACCTCGTTAATCTCTTCATCGTCGGCTAAGGGCAGACGATGCTTGGGGCAACTGATAATAATGGGTGCATTGTTGTTAAATATTTCCACATACACTGAACAGAAATCTTGGTATAATTTTTCTGTTTCGAAATTAAAGTAATACCTTTTGCCTATTGTAGTATATTCCTTTAGAAAATTTATGATTGCTTGTCGATTATCATTTCTCGGGATTTGCACCAAATATTTATTTTGATTGTTAACCTTTAGTTGTTTTACTGGTCTTGGATTATTATGTACGGGAGATATATAATATTGGTTTAGTTGTTTTTCTATAGGAACATCTGATATCTGAATACCTATTTTTGGTTCTACATTTACTTGTGAATGATCACTGTCTCGTAAGTCGTTATTTTGTTCAAGTGTTGTTTTGTCTGTTCGGCTTATAGGTGGAATAGTGTTGCTTGAGGTGCTAGGAATTTCTACTGGAATAAAAGAGAGTTCTGGAGGGCTCATTGGCGGAATATATTCGGGTTTAGTTGGTTGCACAACGTCATCAAAATTTGGGGTGTTGAGCTGCCTTTGTAAATCTTGGAGAGGTCTTTCGTCCTCATCAAAATTATTAGCGATTGATGAAATTTCTGCATCCTCTAAAGCATGAACTTGGATGCGGGACAAGGAATCTGCGTTGCAGTTTAGAGACCCTTTTTTATAAATTATTTCATAGTCATATTCCTCGAGTTTTAAACGCCAACGTGTTAATTTTGAATTGGGTTCCTTTAGTTGCATAAGCCATACTAAAGGCCTGTGGTCAGTATATATATAGAACTTACGACCATAAAGATAGGGGCGGAAGTATTTGGTGGCCCAAACAATAGAAAGAAGTTCCCGTTCAATGGTGGAGTATCTCTGCTCTGTTTCATTGAGGGTACGAGAAGCATAACTAATAGGTTTATCATTACCTACTGACCCTTGAGAAAGGACAGCTCCAAGGGCTACATTGGAAGCATCCGTAGTGAGTATAAAGGGTTTTGTGAAATCAGGGTATTGTAATACGGGGTCATTCATTAATATATTTTTGCATGTTTCGAAAGCTTCTATAAAACTACTATCATGAACTATAGTTGCATTTTTTTTTAAGCATCGAGTCAATGGTTTTGTTAATTTACCGAAGTCTTTAATAAATTTTCGGTAGTACCCTACAAGACCTAGAAATCCTTTGATCTCTTTTCTTGTTTTAGGTATGGGGAATTCTCTTACAGCCTTTACTTTATCAGGATTTGGTTTTACGCCTTCGGACGTGATAATGTGCCCGAGGTAGGCTACTTCCTTTTTTAAAAATTCACTCTTGTCAAGCTGTATTTTTAAATTAGCCTTTCTTAACCTTTCGAATACATTTGTCAACCTTTCTATGTATTCTTGCAAAGAAGTACTGAAAATTATGATGTCATCAAGGTAGGTAAAACATTTTTCATTTTGAATACCCCTAAGGATATTATCCATAGCCCTTTGAAAGGTACTAGGCGCTCCCTTCAACCCGAATGGCATACGCCTGTACATATAGCGCCCCCCTTCAGAGCTGAAGGCAGTTTTTTCCATATCTTCAGGATTCATTTCAATTTGATGATATCCTGAGGCTAAGTCTAAAGTGGTATAATACTGGCTACGACCTAATTTATCCAATATTTCCGAAATATTGGGTAAGGGATACTTATCACCAATAGTTTGTTCATTAAGACGTCTATAGTCTATGACCATGCGAAATTTTTGTTTGCCACTGGCATCTGATTTTTTGTTAACAATTAGGACAGGGCTATTCCACGGGCTGGAAGATGGCTGAATGATTTTTTGTCTTAACAAGTCGTCAATTTGTCTTTTGACTTCTTGCTTTTGAGCTTCAGGTAATCGATATGGCTTAACAAATACTGGGTTAGGATTAGATAACCTAATACTATGTTTAACTTGATTAGAAAATGATAATGGGACACCTTCGCAATAAAATATGTCTCTGTACTCGTAACATAAGTTTTCTATCATGTCTCGTTCTTCGTCATTAGTGTGATCAAGTCTTAATCTGTTTAAATTTTGAATTTGTAATTTGTCAATTTCATTAGCAGTACCATCTATGTTTTCTAAGTCGATATCTTTGTTATGATGAATGGAATTTAATTCGTTAGTTGAAACAGGTTCTGCATAAATAGCTTTATGTATAATCAGCTGTACGGGATTTTCATTACTATTCACTATAGAGGTTATAGCCTGGCCATTTGAAACTGTCACGATAGATGCAGGAATAATTACACCTGACTCGAGTTTTATATTATTTATTATGCCTATGTTGGAACTACAGTCTATAGGAAGTTTGACTATTGTTTCACATCTCGCAGGCAGTATTATGTTATTTAATTCTTGTGGTTTCGAGTTACATTCGCGATGTATGTCGTCGTCACATGGTAAATACAAGGGAATGCATGTATGCTTCGTTACCAATTTCCTATTATAAAAATCTATTTTAGCTCCCAGTTGTTTGAGAAGGTCAGTACCAATTAACCCATGATATTGATTATTAATGTTAAATACATAGAATTTAAATTTAGCTCTGCCTGTTTTAAATATACTTGGTAGAGGAATTTTTAGAATTTCATTATGAACACTGGTTTGGTGAACAGATTTAATTTGAAATTTTTCATGCTCTATAAATTTGGAATAAAAATTATGGGCAATATTTTCACATAACAGCGATTTCATCGAACCGGTGTCAAGCATAAGTCGCATTTGAAATGAGGGGTTGATTTCGACCAGTATATAAGGCAATTTAGGGTGGTTTACAGAATTTATCTGTACTATATTTTTTTGTTTAGTTCGATAACCTGAATAAAATTTTGTTCGATGTTATCTGTTTGTTCAAAAGCTGCTTCAGGTCTAGTTTCTTCTTCGTACGTTTCATGATTCGTTTCGTCAAAGTAACGAGCGTCATCTTCAGGAATTGTATAAGAGTGTGTTTCTGAAGGATAATTTTCATAAGATTCGTCATAAACAGGGTTGTCTGATTTAAATTCATGTTGAACCTCTTGATGGTATAATTGGGTAGGTGATGACTGTGCGTTAGGCCCGTTAGGACCTCTCGGATGAGTATTGAAATTTCTAGATGACGCTTCCATAGGTTCGGGCTGGAAATGTTGTCTAAAATTTGGATTGGGACGTGTATGTATCGAGGAATTTTTTGCAGATACCTCCATAGGTGTTGGCTATAGTTTGGTCTGAAATTTGGATTTGGTCTGAATACGTTTTGTGTCAGCTGTTGTGGGGGCTGATTACGTAAATTTAAGGGCTTTCTGTATGTGGGTTGGTTATGGAATTGTCGGGGGTGCGTAAAATGCGGAACGTTATTTCTATTATTTTGCTGATTCTGTATGTATTGAGGTTGTTTATTTGGTACATTTGAGTTTTTAAAATTTGTGGATTGATTGTGGAGATATTTCATTTGTTTTTCTCCATATTGAAAATTCTCTTCTTCCAGAACAAGCGACATAGCGTGTTCTAGATTAGTCGGGTTTTGTAGCCTAACTGCTAACCCTAGTTGACCACTCAAACCATGTAAATAGGTTTTCAGTGCCACTTTATCGTAAAATTCATTTTTAATTAAACGAAATGCTTCGTTTGCAGTTGTTAGTCTTACTTTTGAAGCTAAAAGACTACGTGAGTCTTGTATTCTCATACCGAATTGGTATGGGGTTTCTCTAGGGTCTGGTTTTAAGAGCAAGAGGTCCCTAGCTAAACAGTCTTCGTCTCTCTGGTCGCCGAAGTATTGTTGCAATAATTGTTTAATACGAGGCCAATTTGTGGCATCTTCCCTACTACCTATCAATGTTCTAGCTCTACCTTCTAATTTACTTATTACTATTCTAAGCATCCATTGGTTATTTGGATTGTCATCATTTGTTCTATCAACAAATGAAGTGAGAAAATTTTCACACGCTGAAATAAATAAAGCTAAAGTATGCTGGTCCCCATCGTATGCGGGAATAGCATTAATGTGATAATTTTGTAATTGATTTGCCATAATTTGATTGTTATTTGAGCTTATTGTATTTTTCTCTGTTACTATAAGTTTGGGAGGTGCTAAATTTATTTTTACTTTATTATTAAAATTGTCAACTGTCTCTGTTTCAGAGTCTGACATTAATTTATTAATCAATAATTTAAATTTGGGTATAATTTTAATTAATATTTCCCGTAATATTTGCTTCTAACTTTAATCGATTTTAGATTAAGGTAGGACAAGGAAATTCAAAGGAACAATGAAAGCACTTACGCCAATGTGAAGATGAAGACGATTTCTGTTCTTCTTTGCTTCAGCATCATAAGAAACAGCGAATAAGGCAGACAACTTCGTAGGCAGAAGTTCCGTATCAAACCTTATTTTCTCTTATGATCGCTCGCGCACTCACTGTTTTTTTAATTGAAAGTTACTTAAATTATTTTTATCAACTTGGACGATGCTGTTCTTTGTTGACTTTGAAGCTGGTTCTGAGTTTTTAACGATAAAAATCGAAGTGCGGACTTTTGCGATTTTGTCAAAAGGGCACTAAACTCATACTAACGACTGCGCCACTTAGAGTTGTACTTCAATTGAACTTCATAAAGTTAAATTTATTTACTTGAAGTTACAGTACAACGATATATATATATTAAAATTTAAATAATATAAAAATTACAATAAAATACATATGAGTAATCTAATACCATTAAGGCTGGATGGCAAAGACTAACTGTTGAATATTAATGTTCGACATATATTTATAGACTATTAATTGCTGATCAATTTCCCCTCGGTAATGTCGCTGCACTTCAACCGGACGCTGAGTCGACGGAAAAGCCGGTGTAGCGCAACGTACCCATATGTGCTGACAGTAGCCTTGGTGTGTGTAGTATACCGGGTGGTGCAACCATAACTCGCGTATTATTTGCAGCCAACCGAACTTTACTGCAAACGCAAAGTTTATCACTCTTTCTTTTCTAATTCAGGAAAACAAAATATTCGCGGTAGCACTGTACTTGAACTGTACAAAATGCTTGAAATTTAATACACGAAAATTGTAAATAACTCGAAAAAAATTGAACTGTTAGAATACACTGAATATTTAGATCTAGTAAATAACTAGAAGGACATGAAATGAGATCTTGTAAGGGACTCTGGATAAATTTGGAATGAAGTTAGAACTCAGAGAGAACTCAGAAGGAACTGCGAAGATTGAGATCTGGTAGAGAAGTGAATAATGTTTGGCGGGAGGTAGGTTTATATAGCGGTCCATGTGGCATGCGCACCAACAGAACGTTGATGTAACAATATTTGCCTTCCTATATATTATTTCTCGAAAGATGTTTAGAAATATGTCAGAATAAAACTAAAGCTACTAGCTGAAGGAAGGAACCTAACAGTAAATATTTGAAGCTTGTCTGGCAGTAATCAGGGGTAAATAAGATGTACTAACGGTATTTCCTTATCGATGTAAAGGCGACTAGAGATTAAAAGTAATCGGCAATTTACTAAAATCTAAATTCCCCAAAGAGATTAAACCAGGTAGAAGATTATCAGTATGAGCAGCAGACCTATAAAGGCAGGGGCGTAACAGTCGCGTTTCTCCGACACAGGGTGATCTTTGGTTTTGGGGGATCTTTACACGGCTATTATATCTCAGGCGTGATCAAACCTCCCTGGTCCAAGGTACACAGGTGTGGTGACTTGATGGAACACTACATTTTTACACAGAATGATATCTTTATTCTAGTGCCGGACCAGCAATTTTAATTCATGTTGTTATCATTATTTATCAAATCTTTGACCTGCGATATATGACTGAATCTTGGTTCCAAACTATTTTGCGTGTGCTTCAAAAAAGGTGCTCTGGATGATCACTCCAACTATATGACTATCGCGCTTGTCAATAGTACTGTTAGACTATTTACACAAATACTCTCAAATATACTGTTTCGCTGGTCTGAAGGTACAGACATATAACCTGAGTGCCAGTCTGGTTTAAGAAAAATCGAGGTAGTATTGACAATGTTTTTACAGTTATTAGCGAATTTTTTTTGAAAATTCGCTAATGAGGAGATCTGTTATATATATATATATATATATATATATATATATATATATATATATATATATATATATATATATATATATATATATATATATATATATATATATATATATATATATATATATATATTTCCGACCGATAATTTAAAAAATAATGGACCTATCTTGATCAAATTTGGTGAGTACCTTCCTTTTGCAAGTGGTTTGGATAAGTCCATTAGCCAGGAAAATCGGACCAGGTTCTCTCAGAAAATTTTGTGTTTCCTTTCTAAAAAAATCATATCTCTGTAAATAACAAAGTAAGGGCAACCAAATTTGGTATGCGTGCTTGTTTTATAAAGAGCTAACGCTGTCTCTAGCTTTAAAGACAAAGAAGTTATGGGCAGTTAAAGAAACAAATTTTGGAGTTTTCCTCAGAACGTCAAACTCGCAATTTTAAAGGTCAAAATTGGCAATGTTTAGGCAAAGAATGTGAAACAAATACGGATTGTGAAACGAAAATGTGGCAAGAAGAGTGTTCTGCAAACCCTTAAGTTTCAGATTCAACCGTCATTGCCCTTCATTTTACTAAAATGTTTACAGAATATTCATTTTAACTGGACCCTTTCTCTGATGCTTTGGCTGTCAGTTTAGTTAAATTTATGCTTTTTTGGATATTTATTTGTAGGTTTAGTGAAGTTTATGGTTTAACGGTCTATAATTTTTTTAGCTAATTTTCGTAGAACAAATTTGTTAATGCATTTTTGCATTTTTATCGAAATATGATGCATTTATAAGAAAAAAATCTGGACGCAGTAAGTGCGTTTTGGTAGCGAATTTTCGGTAAATTTGCAGATTATCTCCCGAACGCTTTTCAAAAAACTGTTTTTAGAATCCTGCTTTAGACCCCCCCCCCCTGAATCCACAAACCCCAAGAAAGATTTCTTGTTCACACACCCCAAGGAAGTTACGGGACCAGGAGTGAATAGGGGTGCTGGGCGGGGTAGGTAGTAAAAAGGAAATATGAGCAGAAAATGCGAATAAAACGGGCTTGAAAGTTGTCTTTTTCACATCTTGAAGCCATATCCCTCTTAAACCCTGCCTACCCCGCACAGCACCCCTATTTCCCCAGGTGGCGTAACTTCCTTGGCGGGTATGAACAGGAAATTTTTCTTGTGATTTATGCATCGAGGGTGGTTGTATGAACGCGAGAGGGAAAGGAAAATCCTCACGACGAAGCAGCCACCCCCAACCCTCCAACCCTACTGCAAGTCAAAGCAGGCGGGGGGGGGTCCTGCTTCGTCGCATGCACCCCACCCCCCTCACGTGTGCATACAACCACCCTCGTTGCATAAACGACAAGAAAAACTTCTTGTTCATACCCCCCAAGGAAATTACGTGACCTGGGGGCGAATAGGGGTGCTGTGCGAGGTAGGTGGGGTTTAATGGGGATGTGGCTTCAAATAGACAGCTTTTAAGCAGTTCTCTTTGCTTTTTCTGCTCATATTTCCTTTTTACTACCTAGCACCCCTATTCACTCTCAGTCCAGTAACTTCCTTGGGGGGTGTGAACAAGAAATTTTTCTTGTGGTTTGGGCATCCAGGTGGGGTCCTAGTATTATTTCTGAAAACAATTTTTTGAAAAGCGTTCGGGAGCTAATCTGCAAATTTGCCTTATTTTCCTTAAATCCTTTAAATTTCAATAACTCAATTTGCTATTAACGTAAGCTTTGTTGGTTAGGAAACCAACATTTAGGTTTATTTTAGGTTTTCGGAAAATTTTTGTATATTTTCAAACCATAAGTAATTTTGATAAAATATGGTACATTGTTTCTACTATATAGGCTCTACCGATAATCAGATTGATGCCTGCTCGCATTTGATATTAAAAACATTTTTATGGAAATTCACTTTCATAACTTAATGTTTATATATTTTCAAACAATAAATTTATTTCGATGAAATATGGTACATTGTTTCTACTATATAGGCAACCAAGTTTGATGCCTGCTTTCATCAAAGAAAGACACTAGCTATTAAAAATATTTTAAAGAAAATTCGCTACCATAACGCACTTGCTGCGTCCAGAGATTTTTTCATTATTCAGCTGCATCTAAGGCTGCCCGGTCCGAGACTATATACTGCGTTTATTGACTTCAAGAGAGCGTTAGACTCTGTGTGTCATGATATTCTCTGAGGTGAGCACTAAATTTATTTTTATTTTCAGACATTTATATTACAACGCCGTTGTAAACATTAAAATCGCGAGTGTTCTTAGGAGACAATTCAGAATGAGCAGTGGAATTCTGAAGAGAGAAGTTTTCAGTCCTTTTCTTTTTGCTCTATTCATTGCAGATATGGAGGCATTCTTTCGAAGTAGAGGTGCTAAGAGTGTTAGTATATTTATGGTTCAAATTTTGTTTTATGCTCAGATCTTGTTCTATTATCGGACTCTCCTACTGATTTAATTCGCAAGTTGAAAATACTTGAGGAGTATTGTTCGGCAAACATCCTGACCATAAATAATGCAAAAAACTAAAACCATGTGGTTCGCGTGATCTGTACACACTCCAGATAAGGTACATTTTACTCTTGAAAGCAGATCTTTGGAAATGGTAAATCTGTATACATACCTTGACGTCTTATCTCTTCTTCTTCCCGTTTCTTCCTATGTACAAAATGATGGTAGGCAGGTTGGGAATTTCAGTGCGTGCCCTAATTTATCTGTTTGCCCGTACAATAATTGTTAATCGTCTGTCAAAGTTGCGTTCATACGACTCTATTATTGTGGGGTTAATATGCCACTGTTTTTGGCGCATTCGATATTGCAATACATCTGAGAGGATACAGGTTGGTTTTATTAAGTATATTTCCACCTTCCGCAATCTACAGCCGACGCAGCCTTACGTCATGTTAGGATTGCCGTCTAGTTCGGTTTGTTCCTGACTCAGTTACGAATCTCTTCGAGTAGATTATTCGAGTTAACAGCTAACTGTAATAATCACGTAATTAATTTTGATAGTTTTTGTACAATCTGTAATACGAATGATCCGGAATCCCTGGGGCACATCATGTTTGAGCGTCCGGTCTACGAGCCAGTCCAAAATTCACCAGTAGAAACTTTGAAATATTACGATGGCCTGGCTTGCCTCTTGTCGGGTACAAATAGGCCCGGACTAAGGGCGCTCTGCCGATACATTGCCAATGTGTGTACGATTCGTTCCTTTATTATGGATGAGTGTAGGTGATGGCGAATCTGATGCTTTGCTATGTATAAGAAATATATTTTAAAGTAATATTCATCGTTACCTTTCTAATACCAAAAATTTTCTTTATGAAAATTCGCTAAAAGTCACTAAAAATTAAAAACATTTGGTAAATTTAGAATAGTGCACTAGGTCTGCGTTTACCTCAGATAACATCGACAATTGTGAATTTTTTACTTTAGTGACTAACCTCAGAGCGAAATAAGAACTAGCTAGCTGGGATATTGCCTGAGTAACTTTGAAAAGTTTTCAGAATAATAGTAACATTCAGTAATAGTAACATTTGTTTATCTCACTTATAAAACGTGATATGCAAATATGCGTTGCTTGTGCTTGCATAAAGCAAAATTCAATTAAAGGTATGTTCCAAATAAAATTATCGAAAAGACCTGCAATCACTGTCACTATACATTGTAGAAATTGTTACCATCAAGAATGATTTATTATTTATATAAAAACAATTCGAAAATTATTCTTTTGCTTGTTTTTTTTGGCAACGGCACCTGAAGCTCTATGTTTGAACATGTTATTTTACTGGCCCTTTATTTATTTACTTAAATGAATGACTTTATTTTTTAAGTTTGAGTTAAATTTCTATTAAAATTGGCTATAATGCACATTTTGTGCCCCAGAACTTTTATATTCATCATAACGTTAGCGGGAAATCTGTGACCAAATGGATGTTTAATTAGTTGTTACAAGAAAATATTATCTTCCCGTCCATTTGATAAATTGGCCAGCTCTTATCATAATACATGTTGAAGAGGGTCCGGCTAATAATTCATTCTTTATCGCCTCGCAGAATATAGAACATTGCTTGCAACTCGAAAATATTTTTTAATTAAGCTGAAAGTTAATAGAAGGTAAAATTTGTCGTTTATACATTGTTCAAATAGAAAAATCGAAAATTGCTATTTACTATCGGTTTTTGGCGAATTTTGATAAAGAAAATTTCGCTCAAGAAAGTGCATAGTACCACGAGATAGAGGACATAAAAAAACAAACAAAAAATGTGCTTTCAAAAACCCCTTTGTTTTCGAGATGCAGTGTAAAATTCTTTTCTTTTTAACTTTATGCGATAGATAATTTAATTTTCTACAAAAAGTTTCTTTTGGTTTGTCGTCGTATTTCTGTCCAAAACCATTTTGTTTTCAAGATACGGTGCACATTTTTTTTATTTTAATTTATTTTGAATTTTCTTGCAATTAAGTAGTGATAATATAACCAAAATTCTAACAAAATATCCCCTTAGAGGTTGCCATATTGTGTAAAACTATTAGCGACTATAAGTAACCAGCAATTAGAGGTGTTCATTTTTATTAAGTTGATTAAATAAATCAGTACGGCTCCGCAAAAAATTACTATTAATTGATTGATTGTTGTTGCCCTTACTTGGTGAAACTGGTCCATACTACATACAGACTTGTAGACTACTTCTCTTGCTTCACTGTTCGGTTTCGTTTCTGTAGGTGAAGGGCGTAGCCAGCGCGTAAGCTAACTGGAGCAAGAACCCCTTGTAAATTCTAGCTGTTCTTGGATGATCTTCAACGTTTCTGTGACTAATTTCGCTGCTTGACAGCATCCAACCATGACAACTACAAATAAAGATCTGTTGCTATGTTATGATGTTTTGATCAAAAAATTCATCAAATTGAAAATAAAATGAAACACAGATGACGGATGAGGGTTTCAAAATGTCTACGTGATGTATGCCAATATTTAACATAAAAATACAACTAGCCTATAATAACTATAATAACACTTATAACAATAAAATAACTAAACAATAACAGTAATAAAGCAGACTTTATACAATTAAAGTATCGACATACATCAACTCATCATCTTATTACAACTTTTTTGAAAGAATAATTAAATTGATTTTCTTTGACTTATTTAAGAAGAATATCCAAGAAAGGGGCATTCGGTAAATCAGTTTGCTCATCTAAAACAAGGCAGCCATTGTCGTGTGTGTGCTTTTTGACTTATAAAGCTTCAAAAAAGTCTAGTTTACGTTTGTCGTGAGAACAATGTAGTGGTTGTATGCGCTTATTTACTGTCGGTCTATGTTCGGTATCAATAATATGTTTTGCAAATGTTGATTTGTCAGCGTGGTTATTTCTGAGTGCAGAAATATATTCTTTGTATCGGGTGTTTAAATTTTTAGAAGTTTGACCTATGCAGATTGCGTTACAATGTGTACAAGCTAATTTATAAATTCCAGCTTTTGTCAAGGAAAAAGATTTTTCTTTCGCGTTAAATAGCAAATCACGCGTCGTGTTGTAAGATTTAATAGCTACCTTTGTATTTGTACAGGTATTTAAAGTTTTTGAAATGTTTCCTGAAATGGTTCCAAAATAAGTTATCGAAACATAGGTACCTGTTGTCTTTTTTGTCTCTAATATTTGGATAAATTAAATTAATTGCTAATTTGTATTTTTTTCTTTCGATCATTAATTATTAAATATTCATATTATCTCGAGTAACAAGTAAACAAAACAAATTAATCAAAATCCACAACTTTATAAATTATGAGCAACTAAAAAGAAACAGAAATAATAACAAACATAATAAAAATAATCAAATAATAAAGGACAACTTTAAAGCAGGTAAAAGGCTGAGGTTGGACACTGGTTGGAAACTAAAACAAAAAACAGGATCACTCCAAAAACCACAAAAATAATAACAGAGAGTTGTGCGCTAGATATGTATTTCGACAACTAAGTTCTCTTCATTAGTAGCTGTCGCTAAACTGTTTACCGGCAGCTACTGGTCAAGACAACTTTGTTGTCAAAATACGTATCCAGCGCATAACTCTTTGTTATTATTTTTGTAGGTTTTGGGGCGATTCTGCTTTTTGTTTAAAGAAGGTGTTCAAATTAGCGGGCTCTTTCTTGAGTACACATTTCTAGTCTTCTGACTATCGACTGACGACATCTGTAAAATATCCCTGGAGTATTACCAAACCTATCAGCAGCTTTCATAATTCTGTTCCATAAATGGTTTTCATTATTTGTTTCTATGGAACAAAACTCATTTTTGAAAATCTCCCGAAATGAAGAAACGAGTGGACTATGGTCGGGACGAGATGAGTCATTATTTGAATACATATTAGGGGAGGAGCTGGTTGTCAACAACATAGGCCCGGAACCCACCTTTCTAACTGTCAATCGAAGAGAGGTTTTAGATCTTACGATCAGCTCAAGGCTGTTGAGCTCCAAAATCCTCAAATGGAGGATGTCCCCTGAACCCTCATGTTCGGACCATGCCCACATCCTGTTTGATATTGAAACAGGCCCTAGACCTGTGGTGGAGTATCGCGACCCGAGGAGGGCGGATTGGGAGGGGTACAAGAAATCCCTCGCCACCCGACTCGTGTCCGCTATCCCCACAGTGAGGGATCGTGAAGAGTTTGAGATTGCGGCAGAACAGGTAAGGGAAGCTCTAGTCTCAGCATATCACAAAAATTGTCCACTAAAGTCAAAAAAGATAGTCGAGGGTTTACTTGGTGGAACAATAACCTCGAAAAACTACGAAGAGAAGTGAGACGTCTCTTCAATCGTGCTAAGACAACAGGCAACTGGGAACAATATAGAACCGCTCTAACACAGTACAACAAAGATATAAGAAAAGCTAAGAGGGAATCCTGGAGGAGGTTCTGCGGGGACACCTATAATTTGCCCAGCAGCGCCAGAATCCACAGAATTCTCTCACGCGACCATGTCCAAGAACTGGGATCGATAAAACGACCAGATGGCTCCTTTACTGAATCACGGAAAGAAACGTTAGAGCTCTTAACACACACACACACTTCCCAGATTGTCTGATCCTGAGCAACGGAGATGTCCGGCGAGCCGAGGGTCGATTTAAACGCCCTCGGAGGAAGGACTGGCAGGTTGCTCGGAGAATAGTTACAGCCTTGGTGGTGGAGTGTGCTGTGAAACATTTCCAGCCATTCAAGGCGCCAGGGGAGGATGGGGTGGTACCGGTCCTTCTACAAAATGGACTGGAGATTCTCCTAACTTTCCTAATCAGGCTGTATAGAGCCAGTCTGGCTTGGAACTATATTCCATCCAGCTGGACGGTGATAAGGGGGGTTTACATTCCCGAATTGGGACGTGACGTAATGACCTCCTACCCAGATCACTGAGACCTCTCAGTATTACATCATTCCTCTTGAAGGGATTGGAAAAAATACTGGACGGACACATTAGGGGGAGCATCTTAGTCAACAACCCCCTTAATACCCACTAGTATGCCTACCAAACTGGCAAATCTACTGAGTTAGCACTCAATAACCTCGTCGAGAAGATCACACACTCCCTGGATAACAGGGAGGTGGCGGTGGCTGCATTTCTCGACATTGAAGGAGCATTCAACAATGCATTAGATGGGTGGAACCTCCCATTTGTGGCTGGATCGGAAGCATGCTCTACAGTCGACCGTTATTACCTCGCTGCAGGGGGAGGTGGTCGCCTTCAGGGCTTCGAGGGGTTGCCCTCAGGGGCGAGTTCTATCCCCCCTGCTGTGGTCTCTCTTTGTGGACGATTTGCTGGCTATCATCGGACTGTGGGAGGTTGAGGTCCAGGCGTATGCTGATGATCTAGTCATAATGGTTAGGGGCAAATATGAGGAGGAACTAGCAAGTACTCTTCAGGAGACACTAAATGTAGTGAATGATTGGTGCCGGAGGGAACAGATGTCTGTGAACCCCCGCAAAACGATCATTGTTCCATTTACCAGAAGAAGAAGGTTGGACAAATTAAAACCACCTATTCTTATGGGGGAAACGATTCCATTTTCGGAACAAGCAACATATCTGGGGGTCACCCTAGATAAGAAGCTCAACTGGGACATACAGTTAGAGAATGTAATCCGCAGGGCTAAACTGTCCCTGTGCACATGCGGGAGAATCTGTGGAAACAACTTGGGAACAACAACAGATGTACTGGCTCTATGTAGTGGTTATCAGACCAATGATAACATATGGAGCCATAGTATGGTGGCCTAAGCCACCTCGTGGTATCGCGAGGGCCAAACTGGCTTATCTACAGAGACAAGCTTGTCTGATGATAACGGGAGCTATAAGCACCGTACCATCAGCCGCTCTGGATATTCCACCTCTTCACATATGGTTGGAGAGGGTGGCGAGGTGGACAACGTACAGACTAAAACAAACGGCCGACAGTATGCCGAAGGAAATCAGACTGGGAGAGTCCGGACTCTTCGATGAAAATGAGGGTCACGGGATTCTGGGAATGGTCTCAGACTTCATGTCTACAAAGATCAGTAGAGATATGTCTTTCAAGAAAATCCTCCCGGAAAGGGAGGACTGGGAACGAAATCAAACGACCCTATTGAGAGCCGATCTCTGCTGGTACTCTGACGGCTCCAAAACCAATATGGGAGTAGGAGCCGGCGCATATGGGGGCAGCACACAAATCGATAAAGATATATGCAGATAGCCAAGCTACAATAAAGGCTCTTGGTTCCTACTGGTGTAATTCAAAAACGGTATGGAAATGTAAATCTGCTCTTAACGAACTGGGCAGCTGTAATGAGGTGTCGCTGGTCTGGATACCGGGTCACTCGGACCATGATGGCAATGTTGTGGCCGACGCGCTTGCCAGGAGTGGTGCCCAGAGAGACTTCGTCGGACCAGAACCGGTGCTGGGGATAACATCTTGCACAGCAAAACGCACCTTAAAGACTTGGACAGAAAGAATGACAATCCAATATTGGCAAAATCTTCCAGGATTAGCTCACTCTAAGGCCTTCATAAATGGCCTGTCTGAGTCAAGGGCTAAAAAACTTTTAGAGTTAAACAGAGAACAACTGAGTACTCTAGTCCGCCTGTATACAGGACACTGCCGCTTGCGGCACCACATGCACCGTATTGGGATCGGTCAGGAGACCGAGTACCGGCTGTGTATGGAGAGCGACGAGACAGCAGAGCACGTGCTGTGTTCCTGTCCGGCAGCGGACATGACTAGATACCTGCTCTTTGGCAAGAAAAAGCTTGCTCCGGAGGATCTGGATCAACTTTCGCCCACGAATATTATCGACCTCTGCAGGAGGCTGGCTTTGTTGGGCGAAATATAACTATTAGGCGTGAGCCACAATAGACCTTATGGTCGCGGTGGAGGGACCGGTATGGCCCACTCACAAACAAACCTAACCTAACCTAACCTAAGGTCGGGACTTTGTGCTGGATATGCAATAGGTCCATCACGACCAAACCACCTATTTCCAAATTTTCTATTTGAAAACTCCCTTGTTATTCGCAAAAAATAAACTGGCACCTCTTTATGCATGTAGTACATTCTCCTAATTATGTTACGGTACATCTTCTAGTAAACTGTAGAGTTCATCCCGCAAGAAATTTTGATAGGGTTCACCTGTCGAACAATTGGGTATGGGAAATGGTCCAATTAAAAAATTATCAATTATACCTTCCCACACATTAATTAAAAACCCATCTTGGTAGTTTCTTATTACGGTTTAATGGGGATTTTCGTCACGCCAGTAGAGCACGTTATGCATGCTTAGATACCGTTGCGACTAAAACGCCTTTGTGAAAACTTCTACGGTTAAATTCAATTATACTTACCATTAATGTTAACTTAATGATTTTATGGCAGGTTCCTTAAGACTGCAATAAATATCATATATCACCTTTATCAGCTTCTTTATATCTGTGGTATATTTTCTTGTTTCGCTTAATAATTCAGTGTTGCGTGTGCAGTTTTCTATGAAATTGACTAGCATGTCGTAAGTAATTACGTAGTTAATAGCATATTTTTCTGTTAACGGTTTTGATGAGTCCAACAGCTCACTTATTTTTTGCTCTTCCGTAGATCTTCATTTCTGAAATTTCTTCCGTTTCGGATGTGCTAGTTTTGGTAACGCAAACTTATCATCTTGAACTGTAAATGTTGATGGATGGTTAATTACTGGTGAGGGTAGGTTTTCCTTTTCGAGGTTTGATGACATGAGGACATGAGACTAGATGATGGTGGCCGCTTTGAGGACTCTGTTACGCGAGTTTGTTACGTATTTTCATATTTTTTTTCTTCGTTACCTTTGCTTTGTGCTAACTCTAAAGTTTGTGTTTCATTGTCGGTGTTTGGACACGTCCACTTCTTTTGCATGCAAAGCACATCATTTCATCCAAGGTTAGGAATATTCTGTAAACTGTGTCTTCAAAATGTAATACAGTCGAGGAGGGTAGTTCAAACAAATCATTGTCAGGTGGAGAAACGTATACTTGTCGCCTAAAACTAAAAACGCGATTAAATATACCATTTTGTACTCCAGTTGCTAAAAATGTTATTGGTGATACAAGTTTAAGGTCAAGATCGATAAGTAAGTTTTTAATAGCATCATGTGGTATTTACGGGCTGACGTTAGAAATTATTATCCTTTTGGATGGCGTCTTCTGATTCCCATTTCGGTGTCGCCTATTTCTAACTGTGTAGTTTGTTTTACTAATTTATCCACTAATTCTACGCTGCTAAAGTATATGCCTATTCTAATATTGGATATCTTTGATGCAAATGTTATATCTTTGGGCCCTATTAACTTTCCTATGGCTGTGAGATAGTTCTCTAGATTAAGGTTTTCTAGTGCATTAAGCATAATCGCTTGGTTTTTCTTGGGAAAAATTTCGTGATCTCACTCATTGTATCAATGTTAGGGTCTTATGTTATTGCAAATCATGTTATTGATTTGCTGGTTGCCTACCTAAAGGCACAAAGATCGACCTCTCCTGCGAGTGGTTTTTATTGATGTTTATACTGATTGATAAGATGTTAGTTATTATGGTTGGTACGCTATTTCTTATTAAAAATTTGTGTCAATACTAATTTATTCTTACCACAGTATATTGTTTACTGTCTGATGTCTGATGTTAAAAGCACTTAAATTTTAAACACATTGTTCCACCAAAACCCTTATTATACAATGATACACCAATATATGTGTGTCGTCAGTGAAATCACACTCGAAACTCTCCTAAACATAATTAATGACAGAAAATGTTCATTTTGTTTTGTAGCCACTCGCAATATTGTACACGGGGTGATCTTCTTCTAATAAGTGGTAAACTTTTTGAAAATGAAACAGGTGAAAAAGCTGTTCTTTAGTGACTTGTGTAGAGCATAAATTATTTTTCTTACGCTTATCCCAGGATTATTTTCTACCATTTGGAAAATTGATTCTTCGCTGTTAACAGTACGACGACTTCGTCGAACTCCACTGTCAACCATTCCTTTTTTAAAGCAGCCGTCTTCCCCCAATCGCCGATAAACCTTGAGTAATGTTCTCACATTAGGAACTTGCCTTCTGGGATATTGTTCTTGGTACATTGAATTGGAAGGAGCCTTGCCATAACACATAATCATGTCTCTGCATTCTACAAAGGTGTACTTGACCATTTTAAAAAGCAACCAACGAGAATTTAACAATAAACCTCCTTAGCGACGTAGCGACTTTAAATAAGTTATCAGAGCATCGGTGTTTCAGTGGTAAGCACGTGTGTCGATTCGATTCCCAGGGTTCACCTTTCGATTTTTCAGTACATACTGTCAAATTAACAGCAACAGATGTTGTGTCATTGTGTTTGAGCAAGTTGAATGTCTGCACGTTCCGCCGGTCGGAGAGCGCGTGAAGCCATCGGTCCCGTGTCCATGCGATATTGGGCACGTTAAGTATCCCTACCCTCCTTACCTAAAGGAGGGGGTAGGGTAGAAAATTTCTGGGACAGTGAGATGGAACTAATCCTTGTTGTCGGTGACTAGCCATAGTCGCGGGAATAGACCGACGATAAAGAAACAAAAAAAAAACACACACACAAATAAATTATTTCAATGTATGTTTGACAGTTGCCATGGATTGTTGATGTAGCCTACTGCATGTAAGCGATTGTTTCATTGTGCTTATTTGTTACTCTAGATAATATGGCTGTTTACATGCCAAGTTAACAAGAAATCTTTTTTGGTTTTTGTAGACAAATCATGAGCAATACGACACGTTAACAAGAACTCTTTTTGGTTTTTGTAATATGCAGACTTTCCTCTGCATATTTGTCTTGTCGCTCTATTGATTAACCGAGGTATCGTAAGATTTGATTCGGACGGCCATAAAATTTTACTCAAAAAGTTTATATTTACTTCGCTTTCATTATAACCCGTTCACAAAATGTTATTCTTTATTAATGGACACCATCGTGTGAACAGTTTATACAATGTTTGTACGAGTGTAACGTATATTTTCCAACTATGAGATTTATAGTACAATGTCAAAAAGCACGATATTAACCATTCTTGTGTGGACGCAGATTATTTTTTATTAAAAACATACAAAACATTTATTTTTATTTCCCCGTTACCCCTTATGATACTGGGTCCCCTTCTTTTAAATTGTGTTGAAATAACCATAATTAATCATATTGTTGCAAAGTCTGTGAAGTATTTCCTTCAAAACTATTTCTCTCTCTCTCTCTCTGGCTGTGTCTCAGTTAATAAATTAGGCGTTGCAGCAGCACTTTGCCGAGATTCACCACAGATCAATATTCAATTAATATAATCTTCAATTGTGTAATCCATTATGCAACTTAAATTTATTAATAACGTATTTATGCCATTAAATACGGACTTACGACATTAGTTTGGCTAACTTATTAACTAAGTAATTATTTAGTTAGGTACCAGCAAAATCAAAATGATTTTAGAAATCCACATTGATTTGTTACTACTCTAATTTGACTGTTGTGTTAATTTATTTTAGAATAGGTGTTATTTGCAAAGCTAACTTGAAATTTTTATTTATCTACAATTTGACGCTTACTTCTTTGCTGGGTGGATCCCTTCTGTAGTACCTGATCCATGAGATCGGTCCAAAATTTCATCTTATTTTTGATGGGGTATAAATACACATAGTTGTCTGTTTCCAATTACGCAAGGAAAGTTAATATCTATACTATGCGATGTAACTCGTGTTTTCTGGGTACATATTATAAATCCACCTATAAAAATAAGTAAGAATGCCAATAATAATCTTCGAAATCATAAAAATTAACGATAAAGAAGAAGTGGACACAACAAATGTATACATCACAGCCGCTTTCAGGTACACAAAGTACAACAAGAAAGAAACTGTGGAAAGAAAAATAGTGAGCGAAACATCTACTTCCCTGGTTAATACCACGACGGGCGTTTAATCACAATACTCGCTAGCTACTATTACTTTAGTCCTACCAAGACTTGCGGCAGGATGTATAGCGGGAAACAGACCTGTTTTGTCCTATTTTGGACTCTTCAGTATGCCATACATATGCTGCCCTCATAAGCAGAAGCAGTGTCTACTTATAGGATAGTTTTGAAATAATGATAATGATTGAAACAGAAACAATTTAGATTTTAGAATTGTGGAATTTGATAACGGTTGTTTCTTGTATTGTCATTATTGTTTTGACCAAGAGGAAAAAAAAAACATGTACTTTGAACTTAAATACTGATATTAGCATTACAACTAGATGCCACGTTTTTGCTTATGTCCACTGAACCATTAACAGATTATCAAAAGCAAATAACAATGAAGCATCTACAAAAGAAAACTGAAAATAAATTTTACCTGTAATTAAATAATATACGAACAATTATTTTAAAAATAAGCAATCAACGTTGTAATAATTTATTTGCTATGGCTTCTGCGATCGGCTCAGGTAATGATAGCCTGTCATTTTTTTGACACGTTTCGATTTTTGTCCCTTTGCTGTGGCTTCTTTGGTCGGCTTAGGTAGACTTCTCCAAAATGGGTTCTGACATTCTGGTAGAATATTGCGCGAATTGTGTAATAAATTATTATTTTTTTCTTCTTTGGAAATCCATCAAGTTGATTTTTTAATAAGAAAGGTCATACCACCGCTCTTCATAGCAAATTGCTTGAAAACATTTATCTCTTTGTAATCGTCAGTCTTTTCGTATCTCCTTTAATATTCCAGAGTAAAATGTCCTCCGATAGCTTTCAAACAAGCTATATGAATTTAATCCCGGATGAATAATCAAACCACTTATAATAATTCGCGTGATCTATTATATATATATATATATATATATATATATATATATATATATATATATATATATATATATATATATATATATTTATATAACCGCGATGCAACAATCGTTGAAATCATAAACTTTACCTACTTTTTTTCCAAGTTTAATATTTAAAGGAATGGTTTCGCATTGATGTGTTTTTTTGTGTGGTGCGTCTTTTGACTTCTAGACACTCGCAGTTATTAGAAATAAAATTTCTTCCTGTAACCACTGAAGCTTTTAAAATTGCTCACTAATAATGATCCTTCTTTCTTCACTAATTTTTCTGTACATTTTTTGCACTTTTCAGCACAAGGCTCTACTAATACATTGTGTTGCTTTGCCAAATCATTCATCTTTTTCGCTGTTTAATTTCAACCGAATTTTTTATTTTAGCTTTCTGGCAGTACCATGTTTTATTAACTGACTTGAATTTTCTGGAGTTTGTTTAAGTAGCTGAGAGTTATCAGCAGGGCTTGGACAAACTCAGCTGTCCTTCGTAAAGGCTGGTATATTTTCAATAGATCTTAAATTAAGTTTTTGTCCTATGTGAGGTAGGTCTCCTAAATAAGTCGGCCTAATTTCTTCTGGAGGAGAAGCATCCTGCAACATGTTGGAAGCAGCAGCAATTACTATTGATTGCATTTTCGATTTGAGTTAAATAACATTCTGCTATTACCAGGGTAGATGGTACAATGTTGTCCAACGTCAGGTATGACGCTGAATTCAAATAATTTTCTGATGTTTGGTTTGTAATAATATCTGCCCGCCTGCACAACACTGAACGGAAACGCGGTTGCTACGAACAAATGCCGCGTTTATGCTTCAAACTTTACAGAAGCCGCGTTTTTATCCCGTAGCGCGTGCCAAACCTGTGTAGATACGGCAGTTTTTTCGATGGAAATTCATTCATAGAGTGTAGATACCGTAGTTTTCTGTTTTTGGAATTGAAAAAAGATTTGTGTGTGTGTGTGTGTGTGCGTATTCGGGATGACCTCGGAAGCTTAAGTCCATTGGTCACAGACTTTTGATGATTTTTTTTGTATTCTTGGTTTCGCGGATACAATCTGAAATAAGATTTGATACAGACTTTTTATAGATGCCGCACATCTGCTTATGAGAGCAGTGTGCTTAAACAGAATGGCCTTAAGACATGCACTGCCGTATAAGAGAGTAAATATCTGGTTTTCTGATGATCGTTGGCTTCCACAGCAGCTTCCTTGTTGCTGTACTGTGTCTACGTAGAAGCTACTGTGGGAGTTTTGTGACGGTTGTAGGCTTCCAAAGCAGTTGACATGTCAACTTAAAGTACACAGCGTTGCTTATACATCCAATATCAAATTCACTAGCGCATTTTAGTGTTAGTTAAGCTGGATTTGTCTTTGAGTGAAATTTTGGACAGAGTATTAAATGGACAACGTCCTTACACCACTTCAAATCTATTAGAGCGAGTCATAGATTATTGTGTGACCAACATTGTAGCAAATTCAATTACGTCAAAGTAGCTATATCTTTGATTTATTAGACTGTCTTTGAAGGGGCAATTATAAAACATCATTAGTAGTCTGTTGACCATTCACATGAAACAAAGGATGTTATTGGTTATAATTCACTTATTGATAGGACAGTGAAAATACTTCAAATAAAAATCAACTTGGTCTATTCCTCTTTAGTAGTAGGTAATGCGGCACTTTGAGCAGACAGTGACGTCACAGGAAGTGACGTCACGGCGCCGGCGCCACGCCCTGGCGCCGGCGCCTAGCCACGCCCTGGCGCTTGCCCCGGCGCCGGCGCCACGCCCTGGCGCCTACCCTGACGCAGGCGCCTGCACTGGCGCCTGCCCTGGCGCCTGCCCCGGCCCCGGCGCCTAGCCACGCCCCGGCCCCCGGCGCCAAGCCCCGGCGCCAGCCCCGGCGCCCAGCCACGCCCTGGGCCAGACAGTCACATTTAGTCTTGTTATGTAAACATTCTAAGGTCATTGACCTGTCTTTGGCCAGACAGTGACGTCACATGACTTGTGCCAGACAATCACATAAGTGTCTAACCTATTACTTCAAATTATTATATTTTGAAAAAAACCATTTGGTGCAGGTGAGTTTCGAACCCGGGGCATTCAGATGGGAGGCAACGATGCTACCCGTTAAGCTAAGCAGACGCTTGTTAATTTATTGTTTTAGGTTGGTATATATATATACGACTTTTAATTACAAACCATACATGTAATAGAATTAAAGTTTATTATTAGACAAATGGATGATTTACAAAATAATGTTTAATATTAGAGGCGGAACCAAAACGGAAGAACCAAAATGGCGGAATGAAAGATGGAAGCCTGTGATACCTTAAGCTGACATTATAAAAAATGGCGGCTTTCTTTCTTAAAGATGGTGCCTTTCGCTTGATGGTTGAAGACTTATTTAAAAATAACACACAGAGGTCGTTAGCAAACAAAAGAAGGAAGTTCAGAAACATACTGTAGGGGGCCCCTTGATGGGTAAATGGTATTCGTGTTTGAGCTTGTCTAGAATACAGCCGTTAGAAGTATGACATCATCCACAAACCTGTTCCACAAACCTGTTTGAGTTTTGTCTGTACGGTTGTTATCTAGTGTAATTTCCGTTGAATGACATCACCCCATTATTTGTGTTTGAACTTGTCTGTGTATCTGTTTAATATACGCAAGAGAGAGGCCCGCTTAGGGTAAATAACGTGTCAGTTGATGACTTTGGTGAATGTTATCTTGTGTTATATCTGTTCAATCACCCCCATTACTCGTGTTTGAGCTTGTCTAGTACAAACCGAAAGGATGACATCATCCATGTAAATTGTTCACTACACACTGTTAAACTCATTCAAAATTTAGTTATCGTAGAGGTAAGACGTGCTTCAGTTAACTCTAACGTATCCAAGTGCTCAGTAGTGTGTTTAAAATGGCTACATTAAATGATGTGTGCTACCAGCAAATTAAAGACAACTTCTGGTATGGTTTATTTGCAGACTTTCAATTAATTATTGATAAAAACACTGGTTATTTTAATGCGACTAAGCTGTGTAAAGATGGTGAGAAAAGATTCAGACATTGGTTGGAAAATAAGAAAACTAAAGAGTTGATTACCTATTACAACGGTCAGGCGAAGAAACATTTAGGTAGCCAGAATACCGATTACCTTAATATTTCAACCGAAGATGTCCACTTAGAGTCACATCTAGGGGGCCGGAATTCCGGCCCCCTAGATGTGCTGGAAGCAACATCTCAACTAACACCTACAACCGCTACATACTTGGTGGACTTTGGTGGAACACAGACTGAAAACAACTTGATATCTGGTACATATGTCTGTAAAGATTTGATATTAAATTTGGCTTGTTGGATATCCAATAGTTTCTATGAAAAGTGCAACCAAATTATTTTTGATTTTTTCGTAAGTGAATTTAATCAAAAATACAAGGATAACCTCAAAGAAATTGAAGTGAAATTAATGGAGATAGATGATGAAGTGCAGCGTATGCGAGAAACAAATGCTAAAATCACAGAACATTTAGAAGATATATCTCCAAAACCAAGCAACCCTGGAAAACTTTGTGTTTTTGGTTTGCTTTCAAGAAATGAGAAGGATACTACCTATCCATATCATGCTGTAAGGACTCATTCTCGGCTCTGTTAAGTTTAAGCATTAAATGTTTTTTTCGAATATTGTCAGCAAGTTGTAAAATCCTTTTCTTAACTTTTCGCTCTTCCTTACCCAACACTTCCATTGTGCTACAACTGGTCGGTATTACCAGCTGGTCTAATAATTTGTTTGAGCGATACAGGTTGTGTGGTGGTTTAACATATACTGACTCCTTCATGGTACATGCCTTCTTATTTATCACGATGTCTGGCTGTCTTGTTAGACAGCTGTGTTAGACAGCTGTGTTAGACAGCTGTGTTAGACAGCTGTGTTAGACAGCTGTGTTAGACAGCTGTGTTAGACAGCTGTATGACAGCTGTATGACAGCTGTGTTAGACACTTGTATGACATCTGTGTTAGACACCTGTGTTAGACAGCTGACTGTCCTGTCTATCATCGTTTGTTAGAATAATATATATCTATCGAATCCTTTTCTATATCGACCTTTGTGTACATCGTTTTCCTTCACAATCACCAACACACCATACTTATTATCTTTCCAGCATTGGTGGCAGATAGTTTTAAATTGTTTAAAGTCCATATCGGTGGTCACATGATCGTCGTACACATGTTTTAAATTGGTTTCATCTTGCTTGAATAACACAATAACATTGGTGTTGTCACGTACCAGATGTTTGGGTATTCGTGTATATGTTTGACAGAGATAGAATGAATCAATATTCTTATGTCTGCCCATACTGAAGTATGCTCTTATTTTATCTTGTTTGTCACAAGCTACATCATCAAATATAAACACAGAGTTGTCCTTGGCATCTTCCGGATCTAATATTTCATCGTTTTCTCGATAAGGATAGTAACCAACACCTTTTGTGGCATTCATCACCTCCTTTAACATCTTGTATTTCGGTTGATACAGAGACTTTGAATACACATACACGTTATCAAATTTTAAACCGTTTGCTTCAAACAACAAACTCAGCATGACATTAGTTTTGCCACACCCACTGGGACCACATATGATACAGCGAACGGTGTTTGGAAAGAGAGGACCATGCCTCAGTTGTTGTTGAGCTGTGTCCGTAACAACATCGTCTATATTTGTAATGGGTAAGGCAGAAGCGTGTTTGCTGGTACGCATCTTAACTTAAACTAAACTATATTTTATTTGGGTGTGTATATATATGAATGCAAGTGAGACACCCAGTCAGTATGCATGTTGGTGTCACAGAGTGAGGGCTGTTATTAACAAAGACAGATACAGGTTTTGCTGAAACGTTGCGGGGCGTTACAAACACCATGAAAGTTAACAGAAAACTTAATGAGGGGTTTTATGTAATCAACTCGAAGCCAAAGAAGAAGGTTCCCTTTAAAAACATACTAAGTCTGATTGAGGAAGTTATAAAAGATAGAAATCTTATTCCAACAGCGAACGCCGTATTTGATATAGCTCATACAATCGTTAGAAACATTGGTGGGCGTAAGAATGTGCAGAAACCTCGAGTTATTCCAATACCTAAAAGTGGAGGCTTCCTTCCGCTGTTGCCTCTGATATTTGGTGGGCTGTCAGCACTAGGAGCTCTGGGTGGTGGTGCTGCAGGTATTGCCAAAGCCGTGAACGATGCCAAGTCTACGAAACAGAAACTAGAGGAGGAAGAACGGCACAACAAAACAATGGAAGCCATCGCGATGGGTAGGAGAGGGAGTGGCTTGAAATTTAAGCCAAAATGCAAGAGACTGGGCACAGGCATGTATCTCAAGAAACAGCGCTCCGGTTATGGGTTGTATCTGCAGAAACCAAAAAACGAGTAAGATGTTTACCAGCAAGACCTCTAACAAATGAAGACCTTGTGAAATTTGCTGGTAAAATGAAAATTCCATATTTTAGAGGTGTATACATGCGAGATACTTTGCCATCGAATGGGCCACGCAAGAATGAATCACTTATCATGAATTTGCAAACAAACAAGGAACCTGGCAGTCATTGGGTTGCAGTTAAGAAACGTGGTGACACAGCCGTGTACTTTGACTCATATGGAAACTTGAAACCACCAGTTGAGCTGCAGCGTTACCTTAAAAACTCTACTTTAATGTACAATCATGATGTGTATCAGAAATATAATACTTATAATTGTGGTCACTTATGTTTAAAATTTTTAAATAAAAGCCTTAAACAGTAGCCTGTGTGTATCAGTCATGGCGCACACCTTTGTGTTGAAAGACCGCAGCTCCCATCTGTCGTCAGACTACCATCCACCAATTGTTTTGGATGGTAATTATGCTGTTGCCTTGATAGGCTTTCACACCTACAACAACATACCCAACATCTATGAAGGTAAAAACAAATTTCATGTAAAAGAAGGAACCGGTTGGCGAACCATCACGATACCCACCGGTGCTTATGAAATAACACACTTGGAAGAGTTACTTCAAAATGAACTTGTTGGTGCTACAGCAACACACGAACAAAAGCAACAGGCTCTGCTTCTGAGACCTAATCCGAACACCATCAAATGTAGACTAAAGTGTTATACAAATGTCAGTTTTGAATTTGATGGTTCGATTGGGCGAATGTTGGGCTTTTCAAAACAAGTTCTTCAGCCGGACACCTTTTATGAATCTGATTTACCTGTTGATATAGTGGATGTTAGACAGATTCGCATCGAAACCAATATTGTGTCTGGTTCCTATTATAACGGACAACCCTCACATACGCTGTATGAGTTTGCTCCGATGGTTGATCCTGGCTACGCAATCGACATAGAACCTAACAATTTAATTTACTTGCCGGTGAACAAGCAAGAGATTTCCAATATAAGCATCGACATCGTCGACCAAGATTCAGTTCCTGTCAACTTTCAAGGTGAAGAGGTGTCTGTTCGCTTAAAACTTATAAAAGTTGCTTAGTATGTTGGTCTTCAAGGATATAAAATCAAGTGCATCTACCACATCAAATTCAGTTGAGTCAGACACGTCAAAGGGTACGCTTCGTCCCGATAATATTGAGTTCCTGCAAAGCCTGGGTTATCATGTCGTCAAAACTAGAAATATTCAAAGAACCCGTGTTTGATGATGGCATCGATCGAGAAGAGCTGCGTTCTTACTATTCACCAACTAAATCGTTTGGTAACAGCGATGAAATTGAAATAGCCATCAACCAACAAGATGCGTTCGTATGTCTGGCCGAGTCAGCTCTAATAATCGAAGGTGCTCTGGAACCTGTAGCAATCCAAAATGCCACTGGTGCTTGTTATCTGTCAAATAATGGAGGAGCAGCTCTGTTTGAATCAATGACCTATGAGTTAAATAACAAGGAAGTGGAACGAGTGCGAGACCCATACACCACAACCATCATCAAAAGTCTGCTATCGTTCAGTAAGAATGAAGCCCAATCTCTTAGCAACGCCGGTCTGAATGTGTCGTCGGAGCACATCACCTTAAATGATAACAAGTTTCACATGCTCATACCTGTCTGGTTCCTCTTCAGTTTCTTTCATCATTTCAAAGGAGTTCTCTGTGGCAAACATACTTTCCGCTTTACAAGAAGTCGAAACGATTCCAACGGCTATTACAGCACAGGTACGGCACGAGCAAAAATTACCGTAACCAATATGTTTTTAAAGGTAAAACATGTATTTCCCAATGATAAAATGAAATTGGAACTGATGGATAAAATAGCCAAAGACACCTCTATATTTCTCGCATACCGCAAATGGGACATATATGAGTTACCAGCACTCAGAGATATCAACAGAGATGTGTGGGCTGTTAAAACTGCAACCAACTTGGAAAGACCTCGATATGTGATTATAGCATTTCAAACAGATCGTAAGGATAACGTGAAGAAGAGGTCAGACTATTTCGATAACATTGGTATGTTGGACCTCAGAGTGTTTCTAAATTCAGAATGCTACCCTTATGAATCTATGAATATGGATTTTGAGAAATCGAAATATGCAGAAGCCTATAACATGTATACAGATTTTCAAAAAAACTTCTGTTATAAAAACATGTCGGAGCCTATCTTGAATTATGACGAGTTTAAAGACAGAGCTCTATTTGTGATTGACTGTCAGTACCAGAACGAGTCAATCAAGTCTTCAACGGTGGACATTAAGGTGGAGTTCATGAGTCACGCCAACTTCCCAAAAAATACTCGTGTTTATTGTTTGGTTATTCATGACAGTGTAATGGAATATAAACCTCTAACGGGTATCGTTAGAGCCATTATGTAATAATAGTATGTCATTTATGTATGTCATTTATGTATCAATATGTACAACTTAATTAATCCTAATAAATTTTTATTGTATGTAAATCAGTTGTTTTATTTTTATTTTGTTGCATTTTTATTAACCCCTTTCTGTAAGGTTAACAACTGTAAAAAACGTTGTTTATCCTTTGTAAGACCCCCTCTCTCTTACATCAGTTTGTTTCCTCAATACAAGAGAGAGAGACACTTGTTCAGTATGTGTTAAGTCGTGAAACAAGGATGACGTGTCTTGCTGTATGTAAGTACACTCTTCTTATTATGTCTGTTTGTATTCAAATAACAAATACAAACATAACCTTACTAACAATTGGATGGCAGGGTAATCAGCCTGTACAAGAGAGTGTGTGTTGGTTTTAGGTGTTAATACAGCTTGTTCTAACTTACTTAAATATTATATTTCTTCTGTTCAACAAGACGATTATTTTGATGTGTCACACATGTATGTAGCTCTAAGAATAGCTATACCGGAAGTGTCTACCGGAAGTAACATTTTTATTGAATATGCTTATAGAGTTTGCTTTGCTGAACAGCGTGTATGTATTGGTTCTATCGTACATCTCACGGATCTTCCGCGATAAGGGTTTGAAGTTTTTTATCTCAGTTTCTTGTAGAGCTTGTTACGAAACATACATTTTTGAAGATAGTTCCTTTCTATCACTTTCCATTGAAAAGATACAAGGATTTAAAGTTTTAGACCGGAAGTGGCCATTTTATTGTATATTCCACTTTGATTTGGCCTCCTTAACACCGTGCATATGTTGGTTCTATCGTACATCTCACGGATGTTCCGCGATAAGGGTTTAAAGTTTTTTATCTCAGTTTCTTGTAGATCTTGTTACGAAACATACATTTCTGAAGATAGTTCCTTTCTATCACTTGTCGTTGAAAAGATACAAGGATTTAAAGTTTAGACCGGAAGTGGCCATTTTATTGTATATTTCAATTTGATTTGGCCTCCTTAACACCGTGCATGTGTTGGTTCTCTCGTACATCTCACGGATCTTCCGCGATAAGGGTTTAAAGTTTTTTATCTCATTTTCTTGTAGACCTTGTTACGAAACATACATTTTTGAAGTCGGTTCCTTTCTATCACTTTCCGTTGAAAAGATATAACGATTTAAAGTTTAGACCGGAAGTGGCCATTTTATTGTATATTCCAATTTGATTTGGCCTCCTTAACACCGTGCATGTATTGGTTCCAGCGTACATCTCACGGATCTTCCGCGATAAGGGTTTGAAGTTTTTTATCTCAGTTTCTTGTAGACCTTGTTACGAAACATACATTTTTGAAGTCGGTTCCTTTCTATCACTTTCCGTTGAAAAGATATAACGATTTAAAGTTTAGACCGGAAGTGGCCATTTTATTGTATATTCCAATTTGATTTGGCCTCCTTAACACCGTGCATGTGTTGGTTCTATCGTACATCTCACGGATCTTCCGCGATAAGGGTTTAAAGTTTTTTTATCTCAGTTTCTTGTAGACCTTGTTACGAAACATACATTTTTAAAGTCAGTTCATTTCTATCACTTTCCGTTGAAAAGATATAACGATTTAAAGTTTAGACCGGAAGTGGCCATTTTATTGTATATTCCAATTTGATTTGGCCTCCTTAACACCGTGCATGTATTGGTTCCTGCGTACGTCTCACGGATCTTCCGCGATAAGGGTTTTAAGTTTTTTATCTCATTTTAGTCGCCATTTTTTAATTCTGCTTACTTAGACGAGTAACATGACACTAAACACGTGGTAGAAAGGAATTGAACCTGTAACCAACCATTGTTTCTAAGCTTAAGAGTTGAACCTGTTGTCCATTTTGTTTCTGAGCTTCTTTTGTTTTGCCAGCGACCTCTATTGTCTCTCCGATATTTGGTTATGTCTAATAACAAAAGCTTTATGAATGGTTTGTTTTAATGGGGGGCGTAACTTTCAATCATGGAGTCTTCGGCCAATACCATTATTCTCGCTTATCAACCTCACTCTCATTTGTCGGCTCTAAAGGTTGGGGTGACGTAACTTTAAATAAGTCTTCAACCATCTTTATCAGCAAAAGGCACCATCTTTAAGAACGAAAGCCGCCATTCTTTATCAGCGAAAGGCACCATCTTTAAGAACGAAAGCCGCCATTTTTATAATGTCAGGGATGTCAGCTTAAGGTATCACAGGCTTCCATCTTTCATTCCGCCATTTTTTTATTCCGCCATTTTGGTTCTTCCGTTTTGGTTCCGCCTCTAATATTAAACATTATTTTGTAAATCATCCATTTGTCTAATAATAAACTTTAATTCTATTACATGTATGGTTTGTTTGTAATTAAAAGTCGTATATATATATACCAACCTAAAACAATAAATTAACAAGCGTCTGCTTAGCTTAACGGGTAGCATCGTTGCCTCCCATCTGAATGCCCCGGGTTCGAAACTCACCTGCACCAAATGGTTTTTTTCAAAATATAATAATTTGAAGTAATAGGTTAGACACTTATGTGATTGTCTGGCACAAGTCATGTGACGTCACTGTCTGGCCAAAGACAGGTCAATGACCTTAGAATGTTTACATAACAAGACTAAATGTGACTGTCTGGCCCAGGGCGTGGCTGGGCGCCGGGACAGGCGCCGGGGCTTGGCGCCGGGGGCCGGGGCGTGGCTAGGCGCCGGGGCCGGGGCAGGCGCCGGGCAGGCGCCAGTGCAGGCGCCGGCGCCAGGGCGTGGCGCCGGCGCCGGGGCTGGCGCCAGGGCGTGGCGCCAGGGCGTGGCGCCGGCGCCGTGACGTCACTTCCTGTGACGTCACTGTCTGCTCAAAGTGCCGCATTACCTACTCTCTTTCATAGATATTTATTTCATGTGTTTAAAAAAAACTTAAAAGAGTTTAAGTACGTTCAAGGCTCACTGTTTAGCAGCGTGCACACAACTTCCACAACAGATGCAAAAAGACAGCCAGAATACATTTTAAAGCCCTTTTACCGTCTTTGTTATCACAAACGGCTAGATTATATCTAACCAAATAATGATATGATTTTATGACTACATTGTTTCTACTATCCACTTTAAATCGTCGCTTGCGAATATCTGGTCCGAACACACAAAGGGTTTGTTCAACCTCTTACACAAGTTTAATGCTGGGCACTTTGGAGTGTAATATCGCCAGGTATTTGAACTAAAATATATTCCATTTGTGAGGGTTACAGATAAGAAGAAATGGTTATCTGTGTATTGTTATTAATTCTAAACATAGCTTTGCGAATTTAGCAAATTTCCCTTCAAAAATCTGCTTTTTACGCAATCTAGAAATTTTTATGGGTTACCTTGCAAAGCTTGGAAGATTAGTTGCATTTGTAAACACTACACGGATGGTGCTAATTGAAAAGGAACAAGTGCCAAATAGGAAATTTGCATAGTCAGAGGTTATGTGTAATAATCGCGTTCTTTTAAATATTTTTATAAGTTTTTTCCGGATTAAAATGTTATAGGTTTAAAAGCAAATGATATACACTAGTGCATTATATTTTTTTCACGTGTCAACATATAATTTTGATACTTTTTTGACAGATGGATCCTTTTCAATAATCAGATAACAGTGTTTTATTAATTGAAAAAGATTCAAGCTCTCTGGTTCCGTTTAAATAAAAGGGAAAGAATAGCATATTTTTTTAAAGAAAAACGAACTTTCATTTTATTATTAATTATAAAACAAAGCATCTCATTCAGTAACAACAAAATGGTAAATCTTAGACCTAATGTTTAAACTCACAATCTATGTCGGAGCCACACCCTTCAATACTATCTTCTAAGTCCTCTACATTTTTTTATTTTGTAAAATTCAGTTGTATCGTTGGAAAGGAAGTTTAGTAAAGTCTTGAGATCATTCCATTTTTGTCTTTAAAATAGCTCTTCCCTCAGCGTAACTTTTATTCTTTGGGGATCAATATGATTTTTTTTACCTCGTATTGATTTTGAGATGTCCAATTCTTTAAACTGACTTTCTTGTGAGTGTGACTCACATATAAATATTGAGCACGATTTTGACTTCTCAAGTTTTATTATTTTCGTTTTAAACCAGTTAACATTCTCTTTATTAATTGTCACTTCTCTATTTGATCTTTTTTTCAATATTTCATAAGGTTTATTACACATTTATTATTTATGTTGCAACTTCCAATTACCATAAAGTCTGTTAAGGATAAATGCGGACATGATTTGACCTGTCCGGATTTTTAAGTGCCCTTTCTATTTGCCACAAATCTGTGTGTGTGAGAAAAGAACTGTGCCCAGGCACGAGATATTTAAAATATATATTTTTTGATGTAGGGTGCTGCATTAAAACTATTTTTTACATAAGCACAATTTTTATATTGCGGTTTTGTGTACAACTATCTAACCACAATATTATCTCCGACCGGTAAACCCTTCTTTCCTCAAACAAGAATATGGAGTATTTGCGAAGCCTGAGTGAACCCCGTCCATAAAAATACTTAACTTTTTCTTATAATAAACAATGTTTGTTATAATCCTAGGACCAATCCCAAATCGTAGCACAGCGTTTCGATAAGTGAGTTCTTACCTGCTTCCTTAAAATTTTTATTCAACTAATTTCGGACAAGCTGCACATTTTTAAGCTGCCTATCATATTGTTCTTTTAAAACTAGTTGTTGGTTTTCGTCTTGCGGATTTTTTACCTGTCCTGGCCTGACCTATCCTGATTTTTAAGCGCCCTTTCTATTTGCCCAAAAGATGTGTGGTTGGGAAGAAAACTGTGCCCAGACGCGAGATATTTAAAATATTTTTTTTAATGTAGGGTGTTGCATTAAAACTCTTTTAACATAAGCACATTTTTTATATTGCGGTTTTGTCTACCACTATCTAACCTCAATATTGTCTCCGACCGGTCAACCCTTTTTTCCACAAACAAGAATATGGAGTATTTGCGGAGCCTGTCCATAAAAATACTTGATTGTCTCACAATGTTGATATTTTGGGTAACCCTTTTCATATCGTAGCAAAGCGTTTCCATAAGTGGGTTCTTACCTGCTTCCTTAAAATATTTATTTAACTGATCTCGGGCAAGTTGCCGAATTTTTAAGGTGCCTATCATGTTGGTTTTTTTTAAACCAGTTGTTGGTTATCTTCTTGCGCATTTTTTACCTGTGAAAAATACATATCACACTTGCAACATGTATCTTTTATGTAGAGTTCGTACATTTTCCTTTCTGTAAGGTCGTAAGGTAGAAATTTCGCTTCAGTTTCTGAACGAGAATAGTGAGAAACATATGTAGGAAATTCACCTATATGATCAATAATTGTGTTTATTGATTCTTCACCAGCTTTCCCCCTCGAGATTTTCCTTGCACATTTTGTATTTGAGTCCTACATTTTTTTCCTCCTAGTATGCAGTGTTAATTCGTTTTTTTGGATATTTTGGATATCTAAGAGGTGTTTATATAAGTATAACGGCACACTTCAACTTCTCCAAGCATATACACTCTAGTATATGATTTACCTGCTCCATATTCAGCTCCCTTCCTTTTAATAAGCATTTCTTTAACTGTTGCTGCAATGAACTTGTTTTGGATTATATGATGCTAAATCATAAAATGTAAATTTTTTGGTTTCTTTTTCACCACTTTTTTTAGACACCCGCATTTGTAATTAGATAATTGTCTGGCTTCTCTCAATTTTCCTTTGACAGTGTGATAGGTCTCATTGGAACTTTTTTATTTTTTTTCGGTGGCGGAAGTTTTCCCTGGATATTTGTTATGTGGCCCTTTCTTAGAACGCCCTTTCCAATCTTCGTCTTCTAGCTTTAGTTTTTGCTTTCACCCAATTTATGCTTCGCTAAAGAGCAAGTCATCCTTATATTTCTTCAAACTACACTTTACTCCTCAACAATAAAATCAGGGTCTCTGACACTGTTATCTTAATCTAACACTAAAACCAACACCAACTATTGTCCGCAAATATAAAGGGAACCAGGTGACACTAATCATTTTCTATAAACAGCACTGCCAGGTTAATGTTATCCTATAACAGAAAAGCGGCTTTTTACTAGAAGTCGCTTGGATTTTTAGTCAATAGCTGTCGCTAGGATTCCAGTAGGCGCTTGATATTTTTTACACATTATAAATGCATGTCAAACTGTCGTATGGAACTATTACCTAGATTTTTGCAATTTGGCGCTTGGTTTCGTTTCAATTATCATCATCAATACATTGTATGGAATTTAAGGTATTTCGGTTAACGAAAAATTTAGTTGTGGGTCTCAGGAAAAAAATTGATTTTTGAGGTGACCAAGGAAGATAATGACTAGAATATTTAATACGAATAACGGAATCGATTAATTTGTATAGACAACTAAAAAGCTGTTTCGGGCTAAGGACCCGAGAATCATTGTAATCATATTATAAAGGGGTTGTCGGCTTGTCTTCGCAGCTTTTTGTGTCCTGCCGTTCTTTTTATTTTATACACCTTTTGCGCTTTTTTATTAAGTTAAGTTTTCTAAAAGATTTTTTCTAGAAGGTTTTGCATGTACTCAAAAACAAGAGCACAGACCAACTGCTCAGGAAGATTTCATCTTATTACAGTGTAAACTTTAAGGTGCATTCTTGTAAACTTTAAGTTAAGCTTGGCCCTTAATTTTAGTCTTAAATTATTTGACGTATAGCAGATATTTATTTGCGGTCGGCCAAATATTAACTTGAAGGTTCCGTTAAAATATTTAACATAAAATTAACTAGTAATATTAGTGTCCGGATATATCTTTTTTAATTGCGCATTGTTCTGAGAGTAATTCAGTCATTTAAATACCCCAACTGGGTAGTTTTATAATGAGGGGCTTGGAAAATATCAAATGTTGTTATGAATTTGTTTACATGTTTCCCCGTAAATAACATGATATTAAACATTGTTTGTTTCCTCTTTTATCCCGTGGAGGGATATATTTGACTAAGTAGAGTGAAAATTCCAGAACTTTGCGCTAAACTTTCGAATACAATAAAAAACTTGTGATTTGCTTTTCGCTTTTCGATGGCTGCTCGTCGACGTTTGATATCAGAACATTCAATAATTAAACGTGGCAAGTGTAGTATCAATATCTTAAAATCCAAAAAGACCCCTCATCTAGTTCTGTGAAGTCGAGATAACGTTTTAATTTGCTGCTGCCAGCATAAAATAAATACAACTAAAAAAAACTCACCAATAACAGAAAGTAAGGAAATTGCCTGCAATAAAAAAATAGAATAGATTTCTTCGTCCCAATTTCTTTTTATAACTCGTGTAATGTTCTCTTTGACCTTACTGTTCTAGCTATGAAAATGACTAACTGGCTTTTTCTCTTCCCAAACAATCATGACACCACCCATAAGGGTACCCATGAATTTCAATCAACTATAAGTAAATGACTAAGTGAAGTACTATAGATAGATCTTGCGTTGTCCGACATATTTGGGATAATGATCACCACGTAGAGAAAAAGAACCTAAAATTATTCAAAAATGTTAAACAACCAGGAAAGGTGAACGGTTTCGAAATTATTATTATTAGTACTAAATATAACAACAATAAAAATTGTCTGAATTCGGCACCGACGCCTATGTACAGTTTATTGATTGAACACTTTACAAGATATACCGATAAAGGTACCGTGAAAAGAATGATAAGCAAATTCAGATAGAGAGGTAGAAGGAATTTCCGGTAAGCAAGCAGTGAAAGTTTTTGTCTTGTTTCAACCACCCTTAATCGTCCAGTCCGAGTACCTGCTCAGAATATAAACGCAGTTGTATTCGTTAAACATTTAAAAATTTTAATCCTCAGATGACGCTAACTTGGTTAGTGAAACGAACGTCAGGTTTTTTTAATGTGTTGTGGCGATCTGGGACTCCAAGTATACTTACCAACTATAAGAAGCTTTTAAACTACACAATGAATCACTATACAATTTAATGTGATATTTCCTGTGTTAAAATGAACACATCAGAATATAAAACATGTTCCTTGATTTTCAGATGCTGATTAGAGGAACGCATATTTGGTATTGAAAAGAAATAGTTACAGCGCAGTTCTCTTCACCACTAAATAATCTTTGTAAAGTGTTCACTCCAAACTTGTCGCTATTGCTAGTTAAATCATTTTTTTACCAAAGGAACGGAGATACCTTGAAGCATGGGTACCACTACACTTTGAAACATACCACTACATAGGATTCGCTTTTTTTTAACTTTGAGATTTAGCTCCTTTCAACTTCGCTGCTTTTAAAATAAAATTGCAAATAGTGTAAACCTTAAAAAATCACAAGAAGTTTGGTTTCCACGGTAAAATACCTAAACATATTTGTTATGCGAAATAGCTAAACTTAAATAGATAGATAGTCAGTCTAGATAACCACCAGTTTACGTTGAACAAAGGTTTTGTGCCGTTGTTACCCGATGTTTTTATGCTACTACAGACTAAAAGGATTGTTGCTTCTATATCCCCTTCGCAGCTAAGTTTTTTCTGCTGAGAGTAAAATGCGGGCGAAAATATAAATTTTAACAGTTCTTACTTTTCTATCAAATATAAAAAGGATAGGAGCAGAGATGACGTAATTGCGCTGAATTTTTATAAGCATCTTTTAGTGAATTGATAAAATTTAAGAAAGTAATAAAAATTATACATCTAGCCCTAGTGGAAAATTACTGTTACCGCATGGTAACAATTAATATAATAAGAAAGGCATACTCATATTTTCATTTAACAAATTTTCAGATATACGTAGGTTATAAAATTTGCCAGTTGTAAGTTAGATCTTATATTGGCCAAACAAAAATCAAGTTTGTGGGGTGTTTAGCGATGCTCGCCCAAAACAGGGTGATAGTAGGGTCCACTTGTAACCCAAATAACCATATATATTTATATACCAAATGTTTCGGTTTTCTAGATATTGGCAGAATTTTTAGTAATTTCACAGAATTTATGGTTTATTTTAAAGTAAAATGGGCCAGTTGAAAATAGCTAATTTACGTTAGCGAAATATGTTTGCGTATGTCAAGTAATGTCTACTGCATCAGCGCAATGTAGTCATCAAACTACGAAGATAATACAAAACATATTTTTGGTTGTTGAAAGTTAAAAAATCTACCACCTATTTCAGTCATTTAAGTCTATCTCACTCTTCTTTTCAAGTATGTCCATATAAAATAGCGTTTAACTATTACCAAAAATTAGCTAATTTCATTCTTTTTAGATCTGTGTATCACATTTTATTATTAGTATTTGCTGAAATTTTCTTCAGTTAAGAAATGTTCAGGGCAGGTGTCCAAATATTTTAAAATTATTAACAGATAAGTGTCTGAAAAAGCCTATCTAAAGTACATATGACAAAATGGGTTAACTTGAACTCTAAACTACTTTTCTTTGATGATTTTTAAAATCTGAACCACCTAGTCGGATACCTAGTCATGCCCTTCTTCGGACCTGGGTTGTAGTCACACCCAAGTGAACTTCCTTCCTCAATGTTGCACATGCTACAATATATCTTTGGATTAATTGTAATCTATTGTTTTCTAAAAACAAGGCTTTTCATGTGGCCTTAATATAAACATTCACTAAGGTGAGGTCTGAGTGCCTAGTTAGTCATGCTGTCGGTCCATTTTTCTCTACTCATCAATTATGAAAATGGTTATCTAAAAATTCTCGCACTTGGAAACTATAGTGAATAAGGCAGTCATAATTTTGGAATATGGTCTGTCTTTCGACGTCAATTCTTCAGGAATACCTCGTGAGTTAGTTTAAACTGACTCGAAACGTTTTTTTAATTAGTATTGTCCGATAAAAAGTGCGGATATATAAAAACTCTTTCTATTATTCAATACATATTTTGACAATAAGCTTCAACTAAAACAAAGTCCCTTGCTTCTTCTGTGGATTTTTATGAACTAGTGGAAATTTGTTATACTTTATCGAGTCAATTCAGTATTGGATTAGATTGAATGTTTCCGTCCAAAAAAAATTTCTTAAAAGTTTTCTCTCTACTGTGCCAGCATTCGAAATACAACGGCAAAAATTAACCATACTTTCAGTATCTACTTCTCCTAGCCCTTGGACTGGTGTAATGAGATGGGTGTTTGCCTTCGGAGTGTAACAAAGATTAGACTTTCCACTAAGAAGATTTGGGTTGACGACCCCCATTGCGATTAAGCAAATCTTTTCTACGAAAATTAAATAATAAACTGTAACTGTTGATCCTGTATACTATGTATAGCTAGCCACATTAAAGACCATGGTTCGCAATTACAAGGCACCACAAATGTGTTGGGCTCAATTTCTATTATTTCTCCAGCGCCGATAATCAGGGTGTTGGTGTTCAAGTTTAACGTACTGACCATGGAAAATGTGCAAGCAAATTACAATCAAGTGATATCGCAGCGACTATTGCTCTCTGCTTTCCCTTTCATGTTCTAGTTTGCAGCTAGACATCCGTTTCGCCAAATACGATCACCACCGGCCGCATTTACTCTATACATTCTATCTGGATATCTTACTCGCCATATTTGTATCACGTCATGGCGAATAATCGTCCTATGACGACCATCTGGGTATTATTTGGGCTTACGCACACGTCTACGACGAGAGCGCTACAGGAATCGCTAATGAGAAACGCTTAGCGGCGTTTAATTCACGTTCTTCCGTACGCCGGATGACGGTGATCTTAAAGCCCAAAATTCGCCCATATACTTCCCACCTTGCCGCAGTTCCAACAACCCAAGGCATTTGCACGCTGTGCTCTTATGGAGTTACCATGACACGTAGGCTTCATCAGTTGTTTGATTTTCTTTAGTAGTTGCACAACCTCGGATTTTTTTCTTCTCGTATTTGGAGACTGCGAACTCTCACGCTTGAATTGCTACTTTAAACTACAAGAAATGTGCCAAAGCATCGTTCAAGTTTTGGTGTCTCGCCATCCTCAGGGCCTGTTGGATATCGGTACCTCTGATATCGCCAATAAAGGTTTGCAGCGACATCTGGTTCAAAGGTTCCATCGTAGCTATGGGGTAGGCTAATCGTGCGAGTCTGGCAATGTCGGCTTGGAAATGATGAAAACTGACTGGGTTCCTGACAACGATTTTTCAACTGGATTTGAGATAACTGTTGTGAATTCTGGTGGCCAAGTCTCATTTCTAGGTAATATCTAATTCTGTCAGTGATATCATGTTCTTTCCAGAAAATACCCTGAAGCACATCTTGGGCATCTCCTCTGAGAGCTACAATCCACGAAGTTGCTCTCTACCTCTCTCATTCCCCAACCATTTGCTGTAGCAACGACGTTAATAGGTACCCCATGCGGTACCATCAAATGCGGGGCGTCATTTCTTACGATGAGGCAATCTTTGTGTCTGGCTGCGGTATCACACTTCCTTTCTAGTAATTGAATTTTCTGCTGTACTTCTGCTTATACCTCTTACATAATCCTCAGTTTGTCATGTACATCATCACTGATACTTCTTCCTCGGCTCTCTATTTGTTGTTCTCTATCTCTTCTTCCCATTTCTCTTTATGCTTTTTGCTCTTGTCTTCTGACTACTGTATCTCCTTTTATTTCTTCTTCTCGTGCGAATTTATCTCTCCTTTCAGCTTCCTTTTTCTAACATTTTGTAAAGCTGGGTCTCGATATTGGTTGTAATGCTACGTGTTTTATAAGGCATCGGCGTACTTAAAGTTGGTACACCGTTTAGTATGTCTCAAATAGACAACCAGTTATAAGCTACCTATGACACTAACTTTCTAGATATTTCACAAGTGCCCATGTTGCTCAACGAATGTTCTAAGACATCAGTTGTTACGTTCTTTGGGGTTCGCTATTGGGTAACAAAACATAGCTTTTCAAGCTACTAATTGATTAAAACGAACTATTTTGTGACCATAAGCACACCGACAATTATATATATATATATATATATATATATATATATATATATATATATATATATATATATATATATATATATATATATATATATATATATATATATATATATATATATATATATATATATATATATATATATATATATATATATATATATATATATATATATATATATATATATTCCTAAATGTATATAGCACAATAGTTCACCTCGTCTTCTACTATCGCTTATTCTGCACACATACTGAATCATCTGACAGGTCTACCTGCCGCTCGCTTATTTATAACGTTTATGGTAATTCCAGGCTTTTCTACATAATTCAATCTATCCCTTCTCGTTCCCATATATATATATATATATATATATATATATATATATATATATATATATATATATATATATATATATATATATATATATATATATAACATATAAAAATTGAAACTGACCCCGGAGATGTGTTCTAGGGGCCCTAATTAGCACTCATTTGAAAAAATTTATTCAAAATTCAAAAATCGGGATCTCCTCATTAGTTAATTTTTTTTAAAGAAAATTCATTAAAAACACAAATTTCATACTTATCACTTATGTCTGCATCAATGACAGAGAAAACAGAATCAATTTTTGTAATATTTTTTTCCAATATGATTGAAGAAATTCCATAGCTTTGTTTAGCGGCGAAGCAACTTTTAATAACATCGGCGTAGTTAACACACATAATATGCATTATTAGGGTCGAAAAAATCGACTTTGGGCACGTCAAGTGGATTTTCAGCATCAATGGTCCTTGAATGTGTGGGGAGGAATACAAAGTCTGAAGTAGACCAGTTTTTTCACTCTTAACTCCTTATAGTTGGAGAAAGGTTGAAATTAACCCAAGACAATATGGCATCAGTTTAACCATCATCGACGTGGCTTTCCAAAAATACCATAATATACAGGCTGTTCCATTAAAAAAATAAGTTTGGTGCAACATTCTGTATAAATTAATGCAAATAATTTTAAAATGTGCACTCCTGGAACATCTATTGCCACGGAAAAACCGCATTTTAAAATATAGGCTAAGTATGGAGCTATCTTCCATTCTCACACGGATGGGACACGCTGTATACATGGTGATGCATTTCTACGGTAAAGCTGAATATGTCCGTTATTATACAAGTTACGAGAAAAAATTGTATACATTAATTATAGCTACATCTTATAAAGTTATTTTGACAATCACATAAGGCCCATAAGTCGAACACTCCTTGCATTATTGCATTTTTGTATTTTCCATAGAATTGTAATGCATGTATGTAAGGAAAAAATTTGAGAGCGTTCATTGTTTTCGAGTTATTTCAATTGTTTTGCAACTTTTCCCATTTTTAGAACATATCAAAACTTATGATACGACGTTTTTATCAATGGATTTCAGAGTCCCATGAATTTTTTTGTATATTTTCAAATAAAGTCATTTTGATGAAGTATGGTACAATGTTTCTACTATAGGGGTTATGCTGCTAACCAAATCTGAAGCTCGCTTTCATTAAAATAAACAGAAATTTTACTTTGAAAACGTTATAGTTTTTCTTCGTAACACGTCAAAGTTGTGATTTGTAACATCAAAATTAACGACTTTAAAACAAAGATTCTGAAATGAATGCGAGTTATGTAAAAGCAATGTCGTAAGAGGTTTGTTTACAAAGTTATTCGTTTCTGCTTCAACCGACACTGTCCTTCATTTTACTAAAATATTTGCAGAAAATTCGCTACCATGACGCACCTGCCGCATCCGAAGTTCCTTAGTGTGTTTTTAAAACTGTTCATTTTTTATTACCAAACATTTATTCTTATATGCTACCTTAGGTAAAAGTCTGCCTGAAAAACAAATTATTAAATAGGTAGGGGCACTACCAACGTTTTGTATTAAAATTCTAAAGCCCCATTATTTGTCGGAGTTCATATAAAGGAAACACAAATCTAGTTACATTAGTCTTTATCAGACTAGTATTTCTTCGAGCAGTTCCCAACTGTGTCTGAAAAGGCTTCACATAAAAATAGATAAATGTGAACGAGTGACCAGCAGGATTTTGGGTAAAATCAATAAAAGAAGGGTGATTCAATTCTGGGCAATCTGTTAAGTACGGCCTGTAAACTAGTTAAGCCTCGGACGATGTGATAAGCGAAGATCCTTGATAATGCCCGTCTTCAACAACTGACCACTTCAGATAAGGACCAGGCTTTTGCAGACCATCGTTCTTACTCATTACTTCTGTAACAGATTGCCTTGTATTATTATTTTTTGTATAAAGCAAATATAAGCCAAAAAAGACTTTAAAATTTATTGCAACCGGCTTTTATCTTTACAACTCCAATCCAGTTACTTACTTAACTTATATGACAATTGAAATAATTTTTCTTCCTAAAGAATTGATATAAAACAGTATAGGTACCTAGTAGCCTAGTAACCGATCCATAATTGATGTTCAAAGTACTATTTCCGATAAAAAAATATTTCAGCGTCCATTAAAAATTTTCTGGGCTTTTATTTTCGCGCTACGAATGGACAGTTTTGAAATGAAATCCAATCAACAATTTTACTTAGAGAAAGAAGCATATTAGTCATTATATGGACTTGTCGTATACTGTGGAAATGAGTTATGTGTGTGTTTCGGTTTACTGGCTGTGGCTTTGATCAGCCATTGGAACATTATGACTCTCCTTTGTTACCCTTCTCTAAAGTCGTTAGATCACCTTTACACTTTTCTGGAAATGAGTTTCAAACTACAATTTTTTACCTAAATTAATTGCCTGGGTTGAACGACTCTTATCATATATAATTTTGTTGAGATCTCCTCATTAGTGATTTTTTCTACGAAAGTTCACTACGATAAAAATACTGTTTTATTCTAAATAAAAAGAGTATAAAAAAATTATAGTACTTATTAGACAAAAACAATGGGCATCAATTAAATGTTAAACTCTTTTGCACAACAGATGTGTTGGAAATAAATGCATCTTACTTTAAATGTAAAATGATGCCTAATAATCATAGGTAAACGTTAAACAAAAGAAATATCTAAGAATTAAAAATGCGGGCGCAGCAAATGGTACCGAATTTTCATAAGAATAGATGTACATAAATTGTTAGCTTACTAGTTTATAAAAGTAAAAAGAAATACTAGTAAGAAGCTTGTATGAAAATGTAAATATAAATGTGTAAATAAATCATACATTATAATGTGTGAGAAAATCTTAAGTTATGAAATAGTTAATGCAAAGTTAGATCAGGTACTTGAATTATGTTTTATTACAAGCATAAACTTTGCTTATTTGTAAGACTCTTTTAAGGGTACATAATTTCATTTCAATTTCTTGAGATCTGTGAGTAATCCCAAACCAGAATATTCCTTTTTTTGTCAATACAAATGAATAAACTGTTTTTATCTTACATTTTTTTAAATAATGTGCCTACATTTTAAGAAAAAAATATTGAATGCCTAAAACTCAATTTTCTATAAACTAAAAGATTTAAATGTGGTGTATGTAGATTATAGATACTGTAGCCTCTTTAAAGGAAAGCTGTGAAGATGCATTCATTGGAAGGTAAACCACTAAAACTTTGACAGGCCAGTTAAAAAGTATATATTTTAAAGCATTTTCCCATTAAAATTAACTTCAAAGACCCAATGTGATGATATAAGCAGACAATATAAACGTTTAAAAAACATTTAGTATTAAATAATATACGGCAAACCCGTAAAAATTGCAGATAAACGTTTTCAAAATATCACTATGTAAAAATCGGATTATTTTGACACAAATCATTAAACTATATTATATTACATACAGAAAACTGAGTTTACTTACAATCGCATTAATAATCACTTGATAAATAATTACTCTCACACGAGAAGATAGTAATATATTGCAAAACTATACACGATCTTCTTGTCTGAAAATGCTTTATAACAATAATATCATATTTCTCAAATATATGGACGTCAACCAAGAATTATAGTAAAAGGCATTATCGACCTAAAGAATAGATGAAAAGGATCAATTTAAAAACGGTTTTTAATTAACAAATTCGACTCAATCTGTGGATAAAAACGTAATCTCTAATAGTCAATCGAGGTTAATCGCGCATTATAATTACGGACGTAACGTACACGTCGTTTTAGGCTTGCAAAGTGTGGCAAATTCTGACGTTTGAGCAAATAATTTTTAGACTCTCTCTGTCAAAAATTCCACTGACGAACTTTGTTGTGGGTGGACTAATTTTACGCAAATCAGCCGCTCTCCATAAAGTACTTGAACTTTAATTTTCAATAAAAAAATTCCCGACGACTCTAAAAGAATAAAAGCCGGCTCGATGTAAAATTTTCTGGAGGTTCCGAGTTTCACAGTGCCGTATATTCAGAGGAGATAGGACCCCGCGCCGCCCAACAGGAGCACCCTTTTAGGCCAAAAATTCGATTTTTGCTCTTGTTTTTCGGATTTTTTTGCTCCAACGTCCGCAAAAAGTTTTGCCTCGATAAAATTATCCCCTCTACGTTTCGGAAGGGCCCTTTTCTCCTGCAGCTTTTTGTTAGCTCCCAGGACGTTCTAAAAAATGGATTCTTCATGCCCCTGTGTCACTCCTCCCAGATTGATCGCCCCCGTTCGCCCCCTAATGCCAGCGTCCGTCACGTCCGCCTCGCCCACTTTTTAAATCATCGAAATCCAAAAATTTTCAACGACATTATTCAAATTCATCCGTTTACTGTCAAAATCCGATGCTTTTTAGTGAATTATATATATATATATATATATATATATATATATATATATATATATATATATATATATATATATATATATATATATATATATATATATATATATATATATATATATATATATATATATATATATATATATATATATATATATACATCTGTGTGTGTGTGTGTGTGTGTCACACCGATAACTCAAAAAATAATGTGCCGATTTTGATCAAATTTGGTGAGTACCATCCCTTTGTAAGTGGCTTGGATCAGTTCGCTAACCAGGAAAATCGACGCAGGTTTTCCTGCAAAATTTTGAGTTTTCTTTCGGAAAAAAATTATATCTTCAGAAATAACAAAGTAAGGTCAACCAAATTTGGTGCGCGTGTTTGTATCACAAAGGCTGAAGCATGTGCCCAAATTTAGGTCTCCAAGTTGAAACAAGAAAAAGTTATGGGCAGCTAAAGAACAAAAAATTGGGGTTTTCACCAAAACGTAAAAGGCGCGATTTGGAACGTCAAAATTCGCAACATTTGGGCAAAGAACCTGAAACAAATATGGAACATGTAAAAAACAATGTCGCAAGAAGAGTATTCTGTAAGCCCTTCAGTTTCAGCTTAAACCGTCATTGTCCTTCATTTCACTAAAATGTTTACAGAAAATTCATTTTAAATAGACCCTTTCTCTGATGCTTTGGCTGTAAAATTTAGTTAACTTGCTGGCTTGGCTGTAGGTTTAGTTAAGTCTGTGGTTTAACGGTCTATAATTTTTAGCTAATTTTCAAATGAGCGCAAACTAGGCCCCCTAGAATCCATATCCGGGTTTACTTTCAATTTTTATCTGGTTAGATATATACAAAGCGATGCATTTTTACGGTAAAGCTCAATATAATTGTTATTATACAAGATACGACAAAAAATTGTATACGTTAATTGTAGGGTGTCTTAAGCTGCATCTCATAAAAATATTTTGATAATCACAGGATCGTTGGTGATCCCTACAATTGTTTTTTTTTCGAACGCCCTTATTATTGCATTTTTGCATTTTTTATCGAAATATGATAGTAAGAGAAAAATCTAGACGCAGTAAGTGCAGTTTGGTAGCGAATTTTCATGAAATCCTTCAAATTTCTGTAACTCAGTTTGCTATTAACCTAAGGTTTGTTGGGTAGGAAACCAACATTTTAAGTTTATTTTCGAAAAATGCTTGTACATTTTCAAACAATAAGTAATTTTGATAAAATATGGTACATTATTTCTACTATATAGGCTATACCGGTAACCAGAGTGATACCTGCTTGCATTAGTGATACATATTTTCTTTTAAAGCATTTTTATGAAAATTCACTTCTATAACGCACTTGATGCGTCCAGACTTTTATTAAATAAAACCTATAATTTACATAGTAGGTATTCTTATAATTGTTGGCTGCTATATTATTATATACCTATTTAATGAAATCAAAAAAGTAAATTGGAATAAAGAAATAATTTGATTTCAACAAAAAAAAAAAAACTATGAAATATTTAATGAAAGTTCCAGGAACTCTGTAAATGTTCTGTCTTACGACAGATACGTTTCGAAGAATTATTTCATTTTAGTGAGTTTTCTTAACAACAATTTACTAGTGAGGAGATCACGACTTTTTAATTATGACAAAATTTCTGTAAATGAGCGCAAACTAGGACCCCGAAAGTCATATCCACGGTCAGTTTCAATATATATATATATATATATATATATATATATATATATATATATATATATATATATATATATATATATATATATATATATATATATATATATATATGCGTGTGTGTAAAATGGGGCGATTTTGATCAAATTCGGTGACTACCTTTCTTTCGGAAAAAATGTATGTCTCCGGAGATAACAAGTAAGGCAATAAAATTTGGTATACGTATTTGTATTAAATATAGTGACCCCCGTAGCAAAATTTAGGTATGTAGGTTAAAAGACAAAAAGTTAAGGGCATTTAAAAAAAATGGGGTTTTCCTCAAAACGTCAAAGTCGCGATTTGAAACTTCAAATGTGGCAACATTTAGTCAAAGAACCTGAAACTAATACAGATTATGTAAACAAAATGTCGCAAGACGAATGTTCTGCAAACCCTTAAGTTTCAGCTTCAACCGTCATTGTCCTTCATTTTACTAAAATATTTACAGAAAATTCATTTTAAATATACCCTTTTTCTGATGGTTTGGCAGTAGTTTAAGCTATAGAGTTTGTCGTTTGATGGTATATAGTTTTTAGGAATTTTCGTAAAAAAACAATGAAGCTCAATATATTCGTTATTATACAAGATACGAAAAAAAGTTGTATACGTTAATTATAGGAGTCTTGAGCTACATCTTAACAAATTATTTCTACAATCACAAGCTGGTTGCTGGTCGCTGGTGATACAATTTTTTTTAATCGAACATTCCCCATATTATTGCATTTTTGCATTTTCCATCGAATTATAATGCAGGTTTGTGAGACAAGAAATGCGGGGCGCAGCAAGTGCGTTATGCTAACGAATTGTCATTAAATGCTTCAAATTTGAATAGCCTATAAGGTTCGTTGGCTAGAAAACTAGTTTTTTCGAGAACATTTTAAGTTGATTTTCGAAAATTTTTTTGCATGTTTTCAAACAATAAAGTTATTTTGATGAAATATGGTACAATGTTTCTACTATATAGGTTATACGGGTAACCAAATTTGATGCCTGCTTTCATTAAAAAAACACATATATGCTATTTAAAACATTTTAATGAAAATTCACTACCATAACGCACTTGCTGAGTCCAGACTTTTTCCTTGCTGCTTTAGTTGTATAGATAATTTTTAATTTATTTCACTAGCGAGGAAATTGTTCTTAAAGTAGCAAGTTTTCTTACAAAAAGTTTACAGTAAAGTTTCTTAAAAAAATGCCGGACACAGCAAGTGTTATACGGTAGCGAATTTTCAGAGAAACGATCTACGCATTTTTACGAAAATTATATATGCGCCAAGAAAACATGATATTTATCGGTAATATTAATAGATTTTCTTGAACAGGCAAATATTTTTATATTATGCTCTCCTGTGACTTCCAGTCGCAACAAAAGTTTTTCAATAAATGTCTTTAACTTCTTTTTCTCTCAACTCAGAGATCTAGGTTTTGGATCATCGCATACCTTTTTATAATAGAAACCTACGTACCAAATTCGGTTACAAAAGCTTTATTATTTTCTGAGGAACCGAAAATTTTCCAAAGAAAATCCTGTTTTTCCGGTAAAAAACTGGTCCAATTTTTCTGGCTGGCTAACTTATCCAAGTCCTCACAAGTGGAAGGTATAAGTATGCTAATTTTCTCAAAATCTGCTTATCATTTTTTGAGTTATTTTTATACACTTATATATATATATATATATATATATATATATATATATATATATATATATATATATATATATATATATGTGTGTGTGTGTGTGTGTGTGTGTGTGTGTGTGTGTGTGTGTGAGAGAACATAAAAATTGAAACTGACCACAAATATGAGTTACACTTTAAAGAAGTGCTTTCGAATTTTAAAAGTGGCCATATCTGTATTAGTGAATTTTTTCTACGAAAATTCATTACAATTGTTTCTAATTTTCTTGAAGAAATGTTTGGCGAAGTTTCGACATAACATTTTTAATAGCGAAATTCGTGAAAAGTAGTCTTTAAATTAATTTTCGTGCAAAAATCTAGAATCCAATGTTTTACGTAAAAATTCTTTAGGCAATTTTGGTAGAAATAGAATTTTTAGGGAATTTTTTTAGCGAATTCGCATAGAAAACATTCGCTTACGACATTAAGGCTTTCAAAATTTTCTTCAGGTGAGCGTGCAGTACGAGCCTAAGAACCCATATCCGAAGATATATATATATATATATATATATATATATATATATATATATATATATATATATATATATATATATATATATATAATGAGCGGCAAAATTATGGAGTAAATTCATTAAAATTTAAGCGATGTGTCTTTTGAAGAAATGCTCGGACACGTCAACTCTAGTCTTTAAAAATACAGATTTTTGCATAAAATTTACGTTTTTTCCACTTCTGTTTTTCAAATCGTCATCGACATTTTTTTTTTAATGGCAACCCTCTTTTTTGATAGATCATTGAATTGTCTACACGGTACTATCAAATATTGATACCTCGCATTGTTGAATTTTCGAATGAAAGTAATTTAAACTATATTTATAACAACAGTCAAATGATAAAGGCTATTATTCAACAAATTAAAGTATTGTTTGCCTTAAATGCAATGTTCGAAATGCAATTCACTGACTTCTTGACAATAAGCAGATCTGTTGACACATTCCTCTTGTATATCATGATGGACGTTAGGGTTAATTCGACTCATTTCATGCCTAATTAGATTTTTCAAATCTTCTAGGTTATTTGGTTTGTTAACATAGAATTTTGATTTTAGTATAAAACAATTTAGGGGCGTAAGATCTGGGAGCCGCGGGGACATGCTATTAGTGCTCACCCACCGATCTATTTGCCAGGAAAGCAGTCATTGAAAACCTTGCGTACAGGACGACCAAAGTGCAGAGATGAACCCTCTTGCTGAAACCAAATTGAATCAAGATTATCTTCAATTTGGAAAACTCCTTAAAAAATTATGATATCGATGCCGAGTGAGAGTTTCGTCGAATAGGAAAGGACCTATGATTTTATTGTGGACTACCCCTGCACAAAAGTTAACTTTACGAGGCTGTTGTGTATGTGCTTCATTCATCCCGTGAGGAATCTCTCTACTCAAATAACTGTAATTTTGTTTATTCACTGTTCGATTTAGCCAAAATGATGCTTTCTCCGAAAAAGTAATTTGGCGAATAAAGTTTGGAGTACGATTGCATAAATCTTGCATTATTTTGCAAAAATGCGTTCGCCGGTCAGGGTTATCTTCATTAAGTTCGCGTAGCAGCTGTATTTTGTGAGGATGGTTATTTTCTAACTTTAATGTACGTTCTACTGGTCGCTGAGAAATTTCATAGTCAGCTGCAATTGCTCGAGATGTAACATCGGGATTCTCACCCACGGTTAATAAAATATTAAGTTTTACGTCTTCATCAAGTTTCTTAGGAGGCCCCCCACTTCGCATGTGTTTAACATATTTGGTTTATCTGAATTTCTTCTCGATTTTATTCACAGTAGACTAAATAATACGACAATCGGGATATTTGTCATTAAACAAATTTCACACTTCTTGCTCTGTTTTGGTTTTTATCACCGCATCCAACAAGAATTAAAATTATATACGCTGCGTTTCACTTAAATGTGCCATACTTAATTAACTTTCAAAAGAGATTTATATTATTAAAAGTAACGTTTATTTGACAATGACGTACACCTGATTCTTCTGTATTATTGATTAATACCTACTTGTTGATCGAATTTTATTTACAGGAAATAATCTTATTTTATTCGCTTTCTTTTGATTGTTGTTATAAATAGAGTTTATGTTTTTAACTCTTCAAATGACTTTGATTCGAAAATTTAACAATGTAAGGTATCAAAATTTTGATGGTACCGTGTAGACAATTCAATCATATATTAAAATATAATAAGAAAACGGGGGTCGTCCTTAAAAAATGTCGATGCCGTCATATTTGAGAAGCAAGAGTGGGAAAACATGAATTTTATGCAACAATGTGTATTTTTAAAAACGATGTGTCCCATCATTTCGTCAAAACACAGATTGCTCAAATTTTAATGAATTTATTCCATAATGTTGCCACTCACTGTATATACCTACCATACCGCACTTGCTGTGTCCAGACTTTTAAAGATTTTTCTGTCTAACGTTACTCTATAAGAACTCTTGTAAAATAATAAAATAATTAATTACAAATGGCGAACAACTAACTGGCATGGCAGTAAACAACACAGTGCACAAGTTACAGAAGCTCTCATTTAAAAATTTATCAGATAATTCATATTGATGAAACAAACTGTATAAACTGTTGGATTACTCAGTGATAAACAGCTGTGAATTTCAACGCTGAGCATCGAGTTCGACCAATATTCGAACATGCGATGAATTTCACATCACAGTTCATTGTAAATCGCACCGGATGACGACACTGTTATTTCCAGCTATTGATATCAAATTCCAATTTAGCGTGAGTCGAGCTCTCAGCTCTCCAATTCTTCAAGTGTTTCAGTTTTCTACCTCGCTTGAAACTTGTAATGCCAGCTCCATTTTCCAAACAGGAAATGAGTTTTCTAATGGCAGTTTTACCTTCCTAATCCTCTGTATAAAAATTTTAATTTGCTAAAATCGAATAAGATTCGAGATTGCTTAGTCGCTTTTCTTATTGCAATATTTGCGAGCTTGTGGCTGTATTTTATTGAAACAAGACTTTAGCATCTCATTTCAGACTAAATAAGCTAGCATTACGAAGCCAGCTTGAAATATAGTAGGTCTTTAAAACTTTGCATCTGCAATGTGTGTTTGAAAAAGTCTTGCAAAACCAAAACAGCGTAAATGTTTTATGAAATTGTGAAGTAAATACATATTGGAATAAGCATCTATCAAACTACATACAGACTTGGAGACAACTTCTCTGGCTTTACTGTTGGTTTTCGTTTTTGTAGGTGAAGGACGTAGCCAGCGCGTAAGCTAACTGGAGCAAGTGGCCTTTACGAATTCTGGATGTTCTAGGATGTTCTTCAACGTTTTTGTGACTATAGTTTCGCTGCTTGACAGCATTCTCAGACAGATAAAAATTGAATTAGTACGAAATCATGACAACTACAAATAAAGATCTGTTGCTATGTTATGATATGATGTTTTGATCGAAAATTTATCAAATTGAAAATAAAATGAAACACAGATGACAGATGAGGCTTTCAAAATGTCTATGTGATGTATGTCAATATTTAACATAAAAATAGAACTAGCCTATAATAAATATGATAACAGTTACAACAATAAAATAACTAAACAAAAACAGTATAAAAGGAGTCTCTATAGAACGAAAATATCGACATAGATCAACTCATTATCTTATTACAACTTTTTTGAAAGAATATTTAAATTTATTTTCTTTGACTTATTTAATTAGAAAGAAGAATATCCAAGCAAGGGGAATTCATTAAATCAGTTTGCTCGTTTAAAACAAGGTACCTATTGTCGTGTGTGTGCTTTTTGACTTATAAAGCTTCAAAAAAGTCTAGTTTACGTAAGGGCAACAACAATCAATGAAAGCATCTATCAACTCCAAATTTTTCCTTTTTTAGTAATTTAAAATACAGAGTCATCTTCAAAATTTTTATAAAGTAAATCTTTCTAGACTCTGCATAGCTGTAAAGGGCGCAGGGCGAGCTGCTAAACTATTTGCTATTAGCAAAGATCTGACGTGAATAGTTGAGGTTGCGACTCGCATTGAACATATGAGTGACCAGTGACCACAACCTCTCGTCTTGACTATTTTCTGACGACTATACTCTGGTTTCAATATATATGAAGTGACTCATTCCTACCGAACCAAACTATTATAGGAATTTCATAGGCGGAACAATTTACTTTTTAAGCAAACAATATTTAGTTAAAACATATATATTTCATATTGGGCGAATTCACCAGGCACCTGCAGCTGTCAGCAGTTGCATTGTTCGTCAACATTTTGTCAATATTTTTTGACATAATAATGCAACGCTAACAGCGCTGGTGCCTGGTGAACTCGCCCATTGTTATCTTATCGAGCTCGACATATACGCACATGGGATGGGAATTCAAATGTATTCTATACCTGCTCCTCTGTCAGCGAAATTACGTACATGTTAAGGCTAGATTTCTTTACCACCCCTGCATTGCCATTGTTCGTTAAGTTACCGTTGCAGCTCGACATAAACACTTTTAACTTGTTGAGAGTTAAATATCATCATTTCTACTATGCGCAAACTTCATGTGGCGATATATAGCGGGAAAATAACTGCAGTTATACACAACGCTATTTCATAATTGTGAGCCGATTTTAGAGATATCACTTCATTTATTCCCGAACCTAAGTATAGCTCCTAAATAGAGAGTACTACCCATGCTCTCTCCCCAGCCTTTCCCCCATAGACAATGCTGAGCATTGAGTAATATTCGTAACACATTCCCTACAAACACACCACTTCTCACAAGTATACATTCGACAAATCTGGTATTATAAATGAGACAAAGTAAGAAATGTTTATTTTTCATTTCACTGGGTAGATGCTTGTTTTCAAAATAATTATCCCACAGAATGCGCCAACATTATTACTAAAATTATCATATAAGGCATGGAAACCTATATTGGTCATTAATTAAAACGTGCAAATTCCAAATCAAAACCCTGGTTCAATAAAGCTTAGCGAAAAACAGTAGTTAGTAAAAATTCTGCCTTCTATTCTTGCGCAAAAACCTTTCACCAAAAGGCACACCGCCTTTATATCTGCAGGGACGAGGTGCAAGCAGATAATACATCATGAAAAAAATAACTTTCACTCATCAGCAAGAGGCAAAGTTATATGTCCAAACAATGCCCAACGTTTCATCTCTATGGTAAAAATTATAGGTATAAATGTAGTATACAGGCTAATTTCCCCTTCAGGCGTCAAATAGTTTTTCATTTTATTTTATTTTATTAATTTGAATATCCAACAGAACAGATGCAGCATATTATACATAAAACAAGAGTACATATACTCATAGACAATTAAGAAATACAATTGTATGAATTAGCCCTAAAATAATAATTAAAAAATAACAAATCATATCCTATATACATTCTAAAAGTAATAACATTAGATTTAAATTATAAAGAGGCACATAACTATATAAACTTCAATCAGACAGTAATGATAAATAACTGTAGGCAAAACAAAGGTAAAAATTCAGCTCATTGAATCCGCAATTATATCACAATAATTTTGACTTATGTTATTAAGTTAAACGTTACAAAGTAAATAGGAGAATCAAGCAGGAGATTAGGCCTAGCTTAAGGACAATAGAAGAAACATGAGGATTTAGAATTAAGTCGTGGCGCAATCCTGTAAATCTGAGCCAAGATGTCTCAAGGGTCAATACCATCATGCAGGATACTGTAAAGAAACTTCAAGGAGATAATAATTCTGCGGCTTAGTAAAGAAGTTTCATTCGGCTGTAGTAGAAGAATTTCCTCAGGTATACCTCCTGGAAGAAAAACTCCATGAATTTGATAGATACATAGCCTATCTATCCAGATAAACGTTATTACACTTAAGCTGTTACAAAAAAAAAATCGTGACGCAGCAAGTGCGTTATGATAACGAATTTTCATTAAATGCTTTAAATTTGCATACCTCAATTTTATAAAAACCTAGAAAGTTAAGTTTTGGTACGTAGTAAGGTATTCGCAAGGGAGACTTACCAACCAAATGTCATCAAAATAGCATTGTTGTTTTTTGATATACAATTTTTTTTAGAAACCTGGTCTGGTAGAGCTGGCTAATGAACTCGTCCAAGTCATTGATTGAAAAAAAGATTCATGCAGAGTTTAATCAAAATCGGTTAATAAGTTTTTGAGTTATCGTGTGGATATAAACATATATATATATATATATATATATATATATATATATATATATATATATATATATATATATATATATATATATATATATATATATATATATATATACAGTGGGTCCCAAACTGGATGGGAATGTATTGATGTCTCCGTTATGATTAGAGATAGGGAGACGGTTAAATTAGCAATGTTTTGTAGAATTTCATGATCGCTCCAAATATGACTTGTATTTTGCCCTGTCTCTTTTCATTTTCGAGTTATTTTGAAAAAAACAAAATTTGTCGATTTTTTTTCTTCAATACATAGGCGTTGATCTGACATGTCTAAGGATTGCACATTATCAGGACACTTTTTACAGAGTAATCTTTTCGTGTTAAAAAAGCAGTAGGCCATGGAGTCTAACAATAGACTTCTACTTTTAACATAATTTTCCATAATGATTCACAATAAAAAAAATAGGAGCTTTAAGCACACCAATGAATCGGCCCATTATTTCAAATGATATTTCACATTATAACATTATCCTAAAAAATTGTTATAATTTAATTAAATAGGTAAACCTAGTAAGTAACTGAATTTACTAACAGAACTCAATAAAAATCAGATTAATGATATACGAAGACGCATTTGAAAATTGTATGATTTTTAAACGTAAGTCAACTGAAAAACAATTGAAGAAAGATTGCTATGGATATAACACTATCGCGACAATTAAGAATCCTGTCATTCTTAATTATCTTAACAGTTTAAGGTGTATTTAATACGTTGCTTAAAATTTTGTACTAAATAGTTTGTTCCCTATTTATTTTAAATATTATTCAACAATATGTTTAGTAATGAAGAATGTTTTGATATGTTGGAATGTTATATTCGTTCTAGCCGAAATACTGAGGCAGTTGCAAATTCATATTAAAACAACTACCCAGAAAGACGACAACCAAACACCAAAATATTTTGCAGGGTAGTGACCAATCTATTGAACGACGGTAGCTTCCTCGCAAAGAAACTACCAATGCCTAGAAATGAAGAAAGAAATAATGCCGTCTTACAGGTTTCAAACGAAAACCCTCCGCAATCTGTTCGGGTTTATGGTGAACAAATTGACGTTCCAAAAAGTATGGTACACCGTGTATTAAAACAAAGTCATTACCATCCATACAAACCTACAATCGTACAAGGCTTAAATGTTGACCATCACCCAAGCGACTTCAAATCTGCAGATGGTATCAAGGACAATGTCAGCAACATGAAAATTTTCATTTGTAAATAATATGGACTAATGAATCCAGGTTTACAAAGTGTGGTGTGTATAATCGCCATAATAAACATTATTGGGTAAATGAAAATTCCCATCTAAAGAAAGAAAGACGATTGCAAGACAGATTTGGTATTAATGTTTGGTGCGGCTTATTAGGTAAGTAGCTGTTATTTTTATTTGTAGATTAGACAGTTCATTTTAAAAAATTTCAGGTAACTTCATTGTTGGTCCGTTCTTTTTTGAAAATAATTTAACTAGGGAAAGTATCTTAATCTATTGAGAAGTGATATCTTACCAACAATTAGAAAATTTCATGATAATTTAGACAAGATTTGGTACCAACAAAACGGCTGTCCAGCTCACAATGATAGGATCGTTAAAGAATTTGTTTACCATAATTTTAATAATCGTGTCATTTGTAACAATGGTTCATTGGTGTGCTCGAAGTCCTGATATAACACCCATGGATTTTTATTTTTGGTGTACTCTGAAGAATGATGTGTATAAATTCGATAAACCACAAAATATCAATGAATTACGAAACAGAATCACGGAAGCTATAAATAATATTAACCAAAACACCCTCACCAGAGTTTGCAGGCATGTTTCAAAAAGGTGTATAAAGTACATTGAAGAAAACGGTGGCCATATTGAACAATTTTCTATTTAGTGTATTTTTAGGTTATTATTTTATTATTTGTTGAGTTCCGCTTCTGATTGTGTTGTTTTGTGGAATTTAAGTTTTTATTTGTTATTGCTTGGTTTCGTTATTAAACTGTTTCACATAATATTACCTAGCATTATTACCTAATTAAGTATTGTAAATTAAATCACAATATTTTTTTATCGTGAATAATTACGGAAAATTATGTTAAAAGTAGAAGTCTATTGTTAGACTCCATGGCCTACTGCTTTTTTTGTCATTAGTTTTCGGGTATTGGATTTCATAGCCAACTATCCTCAAAATAGTTTGTCTGAAAATTGTCAGTCAATTACAAGATTTCTCAAGCATGTTGTACATCATTGCAAAGCTCTTTTCACAGAATATTACATGAGCAAAAAATCCAATATGGCTGCCATAATAAAAACAAACGTTGATACCTGTAGCTCAAAAACAAATGTCAATCCAAAGTTGAGAATAGCACAAAAAGCTTACTCTGTAAAAATTGTCCTGATAATGTGCAAGTCTTAGACATGTCAGATCAACGCCTACTTAGATATTGAAGAAAAAAGAAATCAACAATTTTTTTAAATAACTTGAAAACGAAGAGGCAGGGCAAAATACAAGTCATATTTGGAATGAGCATGAAATTTAACCGTATCCCTATCTCTAATAATAACGGAGAAAGCAATACATACCCATCCATTTTGGGACACACTGTATATATATATATATATATATATATATATATATATATATATATATATATATATATATATATATATATATATAAACATATACAAATTCAAACTGACCTTGGTTGCGGGTTCTAGGGCCCAAATTCGCGCTCATTTGAAAAATGTTTGCAAAGCCTCACCATTGATACCTCTCTAAGAGCGAATTTTTTAGAAAATAAAAGTTCGCTAAAAGATGTCTTTGTCAGGTGCCTTCATATAAACATTGACTTATCAAACACCAAAATATGCATCCAGATGCACGAATGAATAACAAATACAACAGGTAAAAAAATGAAATGAAAGAGTCCATGAATAAATATAAATAAACATAAACGACAACAAAACACAAAAAAAGTAAAGATGTTAAAAACACATTTCTTGTAGGTCCTTTGATAAGATTAAAAGCTAAAATATTTTACATAAATAAAATAAAACTAACAAATCAGGTCATTGACACTGTTAAAAACAAAACATCATTTTGTTGCCGATAAAAATTCACCCACCGAATAAAAACATTTACTTATCAACAAGATTTTAACGGATTTTCTAAAAATATTGGACAAATAGCAGGTGATGCCGACAAGTTTTAATACACGTAGCAGGTGATTATACAGTTTAGTTGCTGCATGTATGTTGTCGGTGGTGGTTCATCAGATAAATTATAAATTAGTCTGGATCATCCGGGGGTTTATATTTTCTCTTCCACACTTTTTCCTTTGTATATAAATAACCTTGTGTTAACAACCAATAATCCGAATCTTAGCTTTGAGACGGTTCTAAACCTCTCTTAAGATTTATACCAGCTTGTTAACTTCCGGGGTGGAAAAACATAGTAAATATAGGAGCATAATACACACTTGTGAACACTCTGTAGATAACAGTTTGCATGTTCTGCTTTATAAATAGTTTGTTTGTATTGCACACTTGTAAAACCTTAGAGATGCACCAATTACACGTTCACTTCTGTTGTAGCTTAAGGTTAAATACAAATTAACAACCCTCTTCATCTAAGTTCACTGGTAAAAATTAACCTAAGTCCAAAATGTTAACAAATAAGTAGGAGGTTTTGTTTACATTTTTAAATAAAAGCAATTGTCCTTATGTATGTACTGTCTCCTTCTCTCTTTTGACTATCCATGTTTGTCTATCTCCCTCTTCAGTTTATAGTGTCATCTTTTTCATTCTCTCTCTTTCTACCAGATATAATTCTGAAATTTAATAAAAATTCACTTAAAATGAAATATCAACATCTCTTATCACTTCTTATCAAAAGGTTTTTTGTTCTCTGAAAAATGATTAGTATCCACATGAAATGATATTTTTATTAATAATCCTGTAACTGAACAGTAAGGTTGACTGCAGCTAGAAGCTGGATTTTGTTGCTTTACAATTAATAACTTTGATTATTCAGTGGAGATTGTTTTTTTTTGTGGAACAAGAAACCTCGTCTATTTTGGGGTTTCTTGTCGGGGGCTGAAGTCTGGTGTTCTTCTACCTTTACTGGGTCAGTCACTCACACCTGCAAGCCCAAAGACGTGGAAAGACACGGACGTACACCCAGATAAGTCCACGAAGTTTTGTTTGTCTGTTCTGGATAACTCTGTAACTGGAAATAGGCGAGCAGTCGTGACCGACCTGCGGAGCCTGGTACCAACTGTCGACGCTGAAGTTCCCAGTTCCTGAGTGTAGCGTGAAACCATTCTCTATTCTTTCTCTTTTACTCTCCCCTGTGTTTTGTTTAATTTCCGTTTCCCTTCTTCTTTATTTTTTTTCCTTTTTCCTAAATTGTGACGGGCCAGAAGCCAGGCAAGTTTTCATTATTTTATCGAGAAAACCCGTGACAGCTTCGCTGATAATGCGCTCTTCATGGTACGTTCTCATCGACTTGCGAAATATTTGCTCATATCTGATTACCAATTTACGGCGATGTCTGGAAGGTACTTGTTGTAACACAAATATATATAAACATATACAAATTCAATATATATATATATATATATATATATATATATATATATATATATATATATATATATATATATATATATATATATATATATATATACAGTAAAATTAATGTAAAAATTGGAATGTCGAAGTTTCGAAGCAAATAATAATATCACTGTCGGATGAAGTTTATGTCTATTGAACCTTTTGTATAGTTTCAATTTCAATTTTAAGAATTGATCAAGTGAGTAATGTCCATTTTGTTTTTCTCTTTTAATCTCTCATAAGTTTCCTTAACTTAATGGTTATCATTGGGTTTTTGCTTGATTGTGCTTGCCACTTGTGGTGTCTACCCTGTCAGTTTTGCTGCTTGGCTTGTTTTAGACTTAATTGTTTAATATTCAAAATAATAGACTTTTTGCATTTTATAGCTTTCAACGCTTGTCAGTTTACTCTGATGTTTTTATTTGATTCATTTTTGACTGCATGTTTTAGCTTCAACATAGTTTTTTAGCTTGTGAAACTGTATCTGCTTGTATTTTATTGCAACTCTTTTAGTTTAGCTTGACTGTTAGTTAGCTTTTTACTGTGTGACTTATGATTTTAGACTTTGACGTTTTCTGTAGAGAGTGTCTTGTCACCATTGTGCTCTAACCTGCACAATTGCCTACCAGAGAGACTAATGTTTTTCTGACAGACCTTTTTTGTTATGACTTTAGATTTATCCCCTGAAGATGACCTCTTAGAGTGTCGAACCGCGTCGGGATATATTTTAAATAAATTTGTTGTCTGGAGAGAAGCCTTTCATTTAATATATTGGTATATTGCATACGTTTCATAATATAAATTTGTGTAGCAGATTTCGTTACCCTAGCTTCGTTATTTTTAGAGATACAAAAATTATGCGAAAAGAAATCAAAAATTATTCCGGAAAAACAGGTCTGATTTTCCTGGCTGACAAACTTATTCAATCTACTTACAGAAAAAAGGAACCTACCAAATTTATAGAGTGATATACATATATATATATATATATATATATATATATATATATATATATATATATATATATATATATATAATGTGGTAGTTGAAATAAAAATTTAAGACCTTAGTAAAGACATTTCGTGGAATATTTAATCTCCATAGGCCGCATAAGTTCCATAGTCACAATAAATACAGACGTATTTAGTATGGAATAATTTCACCAAGTAAGGGCAACAACAATTAATAAATTTCATAGTCACAGGTTTGACGTTTATGCGTCAAAACATACGTTTTTTGTTGATTTTGTGATTGATTCAAAGTTTCCGCCTTACCATTATTCCAAAGAAATTTGTATTTTGAGAAATCTTTACAACAATACAACAAACATCAGAAAAAGTAAAGCCATTTCTACAGATGAACAATTGACCGATCAAAGGCTTTTACCGATTTCATAATGTTGCGCTATAGGGAAAAATGTGCCCCTGGTTAAAACAGGGGGTGAACCACGAATACGACGCAGAAACATTTTTTTATAAATATTTGGCGACGAGTTTTCTAACTCCCCAAAACTTCTTTCATGTGGATGAAATAACCTAAATTTTATTTATCATGAAAACTTTGTAACCAAAGTCTTCGTCATTTGCCCTCCATGTGCTCAAAAGTGTTACAAAATGCTTTGTAAACGCCACCAGACCATTGTAGCAAAATAACGTTGCATTTTCGCAACCTCCCAGAGTCAAACAAAAATAACTAAATTATAATCTTTACCCACTGTAAGATTCTATTTTTAATTCTGACAACTTGACCACCAGTCGTAGTTTCTTACTATAGGAGTATCATACAGAATGTCAAGACAAAAGAAAAACGTTAGATGGCTAACGGTTAGTTTAAATGTTTATGTTTATCTAGATAGGTTTCGTAAAAAAAATTCCTTATAGTTTTTGTGAAAACCATAACGCACTTTCTGGGCTCAGAGTTTTTCGACACGCGACTTAACTTTACGGTTAAGACGTTTGAGTTTTTAAAACAATTTATTTAATCTTTAAACAATCAATACTTAATTACTTAATTACAAAAAATGAATAATACAACATAATAAAATTATGACGATCAACCTACATGTGATCTATTGTCTAGCACGCGATGTGCAGAGTACTTAACTCGGAACAAGAATGAACGGTCTTATCCCTGTGAGTAGCCTCTTTATACAATTCACTCCAGGCGTGGCACTTATTGTCTCTGGATGAAACAAAGGATCTGCTGATATAGATTCTCACAGTGATATTCCGTCGGACTTGCTGTTTGAGCCTGCATATTTGTTGGCCCTTTCTGACTACGGTTGACTCAGCGGTTCTTACTGTGGGAAGGCGACTTTGTAGCATAACGGGCCATTGTTTGGGCTCCATTTATCTCGCGAACCTTTAAGATTTAAATAATTTGTTTTTTGCAGCGCCTCTCCAACAACGCGATACTCTCCAAAAATGTCTTTTTGTAACACCGCAAAAAAGTTTAAAATGACCTCCTTTGTTTCCTCATTTGAACACAAACCTCGCAAGTGTTTCTTTCTTCAACACATGAAAGAAGTAACGGATATATCGTAGCTCAACACACCCGCAGTTGTTGATTTCTTTCTGAACTTTGTGGTCCTGATGTTGTGCAACATTAGGTTATTGGTCAAAGTAAGTGCCTCTTTTGGAGTATAAAAGTTTCTGCATCTTTAGTTGCTCCTTTGCAAGCATCTGCGGTGATTTTAGACCCCCTTCATGTATTAAATTTAAGTATGCCCTTATCTTCTCTGCTTGCTTGCTTTTTTGCCACTAGCGATCATTTATTGTACAACCATTGCGTTAATTCTTGTGTTATTGGAGAATGTCGTGGAACATATCTACGTCCTATCGCCAGCTACAATTTTCGAAAAAATATATTTGTCACGAGGTACAGCCAACAAATTCGTAAATTTTTTCAGCATAAGTACACTTTGGAGAACTCAGTTTACCACAACACATCTCTAAGACCTTATCATTTTGCTAACATAGTTAGCATTATACGATGAATAATTGTCAGCTCTTAGAAGTGTATTGTGATGAATTGAGTTCTCCAAAGTGTACTAGTCAGTGCTTATCTTAGATAAACAATTTGGAGAACATCACAATAGAGTTTTTAGACCTGACCATCGTTTATATATATATATATATATATATATATATATATATATATATATATATATATATATATATATATATATATATATATATATATATATATATATATATATATATATAGCTTATTATAGGTTTAAATTTAATCTGTATATTATAGTATTATTTATACGTAAAACCATTATTTTTTCAAACTGATAATCTTTACAGACAGTATGAAATAAAGCCTGAAATGTAATTTATCAACAAGTAAAAATTTTAGACTGTCAACTGATGTGTTATCATTTAAAAGTTTATATTTTAGACTTGAACTATTTTATGCAGTTTACTAAACTTACTCCGAATTGCGTTGGTTAGACATTTTTCTAGTTATTAACGTGTGTCAATTCTGAAAATTTGCATTCATATATAAGACATAACGCTCTTTCAATGTAAAGTAATTTGGAGTCGATATCACTTCCGGTTTAATCGGAAGTAGCGATCAAATTTGCTATTTTAAATGGAACACGCTGTAAATTTTTACAAGATTTGGATTGTACGTAAAATTCTGTGTACACCAACGTCTACCTTCAATTGTTTCAAAGTTATTGTGATTTTTTAAAATACTTATTCATTTGCATTGAAATATTGAAGCCATTCGTTGTCATTTATTTTTCATAACAGTAACATTTTGTTAGTCGCTAGTACGCTAGTACAGATATTAGGTATTGTATTTTTACATATTTGGATAGAAAATTTAATTCTACGTCGACTAGATATAGTATACCATATAGCTATCTGCGATAGTTTTCCTGTGTATTAACGTTTAATTTTTTAGAAAGAGAAAAGAGTAGGTGGTTATGGCAATAATAGTGTTGGCAGTGTCGATTATAATGAGTTTGTTATAGTGTAACAAGTGAATAACTAAAAACTAAATTACTACATTTTTTATGACTAGGTATGTTAAAAAATATACAAACAAAACACGATTGCTTTCAATACTTATAAGTAAGGAGACATTAACAAACAAAGAAAGAATATTAGGTATACAATAATAAAAGCTAATAATTAGATTAGGTAAATACAAATAGAATAACAGGGAATGTTATAAGTGTTCTATATGACATCCCTGCTGTTGAATACATTTGAGTATTCTTAGTTTAGACTCATTTACAGGTGCTTACTCGATTTAATAAATCTTGCCTACTTTCTATGGGTCTGGAGTGAACCTTGCTCTTTATATGTCCCCACAAGTAGAAGTCTAAGAGTGGAGGCCACCTGCAAGGTCCATTTGGACCGATTCAGTTGTTTCCAAACATATGTGTCAGCTCTTGACAAACTACTCTAGCAGAGTGGGCATGCACATCATCTAGCTGATACCATAAATTATTACGTAAATTTTTGGTAGGTTGTTAATGAAATTTACTACTGTATGTCTCAAAATCTCTAAATACTTCTGAGAAGTAAGGTTCTCATTGTAAATTTCATAATTCCCTTTTTGATTTTGTAAAAACTTGAAAATAACCCAAAACATTTACCTGATTTAGCTCATCAGCTGTAACAGGCTTTGTAGAGTTGACCTTACGTCGCTTGATACTGCCAGTTTCCAAAAAATGGGATTCCAGTCTTAGAAATTCACTTATGTTTATTAATGGTAAATTCGGATACCTTTGGTTAAGTATCTTACAGGTTCTGGCCACAATTTTTCCACATTCACCATGAATATAAAATAAATTTAGAATATCACATTTTGGAATATTCACAATTTTCCATTTTATAGCAATCAGATAATGCACCTTATACAACTAGCAATATCACTAATAACAATGCTTAATGTGTAATACTACGATTGATTTCGCACTTTTGACAAATAATGACAAGAACTTTTTTATGTTTTTAAGATAGTTGTCAAACTCATGGCCTACATTCTGAATGCGGATTCCTATTTAGTATATATAGGGCGTTCTATTTAAAATAACAAAGTTGATCGCGACTTTCAGTTAAGTCGGAAGTGATATCGACTCCAAATTATTTTACTGGGAAAGAGCGTTATATCTTATATGTGAATGCAAATTTTCAGAATTGAAATACGTTGTAACGTGTTACATGTTTTACAACTTACATAGTCATTATGATTAATTTAATAACACCATTGCTCCATGATTGCCCCTTTTTTTCTCAGTCAATAATTACACTGTGTTGTTAGTCGATTACATTCATCGACATCGATTTATCATGGTCGTAGTCAATCAAATACCACTTCCTTATTTAATAAACTTTAGAATATGATTCCCAGAGCTGTGCCATAGAAACACAGATATTCTCTGCGGATTGTCAGCTGACAACACAAAAATTCCATTCTCGTTTACGTTCGTCAAGTTCGTAAGAGCGTCTATACCAGTCACGCCGCCTCCTACTGGAGCTCTCTTTCGACTAAATTATTGACAGAGTTAAAATGTGGAAAGCAATTGCAGATAAATTAAATGTTAATTGAACGCTAGCTGGATTGTAACGTAATTGTTTGGCCAAATGCTTCTCCTGTTTTGTGGTAGCTTGGAGCGTTATTCACGAACACTTTCATTAGTAAAAAGAATTATATTTTTCTAAAATCAAAACGCAGATTAGCCTTGTTCTTATGGGAAACCTAGCAAGCTATCACACCTACAAATAACCTCGTATTCAGCAGTTCACTAAGGCGATATTGATTGTATCTATCTGCCCTGTTTTGTCCCGTATGCCGTATGTTTTTCCTGGCTATTATGGAAGAGCACACGTTCCTGTTAGGTAAAATGGAAGAAGACCGCCGGCAATGAACCATCCTACAACGTGGCTTGAAAGTCCCCCCTACTATCTCTGTTGCAACCCTTCCTGGTCAAGCCCAGAAGAGCTCATACTAGGGTCTTGCAACGGCCTGGGTAGCCTTGAGTTGTCCCCATAACATTTTTAGTAGTCCTGCTAGCACTAAATAGCTCCAAAACTCTCCAAATCTACTGGGCCCCAAGGAACGCCACATCACAGACAAAAGTTAAGTACATCGTTCATCTGCTTTCATTGTTTACATTCAAAATTTAATTTATAGCTGCTGCAAGGAATCGTTACACAACACTTTGCATTATACGCATTCTCCTTTTATCAATAAACAACATTAACCGAGTCCTGATTTTCATTTGTGTGTTTGTCACCACCTAAAGTATAAGGCCTGCTCCAATGCATTTTTTGATTTGCATTAAATATTAGCTCTTCGCTGACTAGCCACCTAATTTTTCGTAATAGTTAAACTTAAGTGAACTCTCTTGGGATTAAATTTTAAATAAACTAACCATTCAATATAAGGTTATAACGTTAATAACTAGAGAAACGTCTAACCAACGTATTATGTGGTATACCCTATAGTTAGACAAATAAGTAAATAAATAGGCATAGCAAGCTTTGTTATGCATCTATGATATATATAGGAATTATTTGTATTAATATTTAAACTGTGACAAAGAGCACTAAGAATAAATACTACTTTAAAAATGCATGAAGTATTTAATACTGCAGCATTTGACAGAGTGCTCTACTAAGTTGAAATTTGCAGGAATATTTAATATGAAAAATGACACCAGTGTTTCTAAAAGACTAATTAAGACTCCATAAAGCTCTCCTAAATTTATTTCTATTGTTTGAGACAAGAGCTACAATTTGCATAGCCTTCGCCGAATTCAGAAACTTCTAATTGATGAAAGGAATCGAGGGATGCTAAAAGTATATAAAAATAAGGAGCTTTATTCAGAGAATAAAAGCAAATACGCCTGTATCTTCGCAACAGTTCCTGCTAATTAGAGCAGACTGTTTCAGAATACAGTTTCACCAAATTTCCTTTTCTACTCATTGACTGTCTTCAGGAAAGTTCTAGAAGTCATTTAAATTTCCTTATCAGCCCAGTTGTTCATTGTCGGTACAAAGACAATAATCATAAGTTTTACAGTAGAGATGCAATTTTATTATGTGTGTCTTCAGTAATCCCGAACTTTACAAGGTAAGATAATTCTAATTTTGTGTAATAAACAAAGCTGTCCTAGCGATTTGAATTGCATTTCTTTTTGTAATCATGCAGCACAATACCTAAATTCCTATGTGTAGTCATTGTATTAAACTGTTACTATTACAAGTTACAGTGAGTAAATAATAATGCTGTAATAATATTAAATATTCAGTGTGCTGACTGCCTAATATAATGGTTCACCATTGTCAAGCTTTACTTTAACGTAAAACATATTATATAACACTGTTCACCTGTCAACACATTTTTACTTGCTACTACATTGTGTTTTAACATCTGTTTTCCAGCCACACAACATTTCATAACAGGATGAAAACTATATACAGGGTCGCTGATAAGTCTGGAAACGGTCGATTATCCGGGAAAATATACAAGGTGTCGAAAAAAGTTTTATACAAAAGTTTTTGGGTTCTTCAATGTCTACTAGGTGGTGATAATTTCATTTATACAGGGTTGGTCATACAGGCGTGGCACACCAATATTAATTTTTTTTTAATGGAACACCCTATATATTATTCGATATTTCAATCCTTCTCTTAATTTTGAGCAACATTTATCAGAAGCATGATGTACATAAACTCAATCGTTTCCGGGTAAAAAAATAAATAAGAATAAACGCTATTGTTTTTAAAATCTATTGGATGAAGAACAAAAATAAATGAAAAGTAGAATATCTCTTGAAAACAATCTGTGAGTGTGAAAAGAACCGGTTGCGATGTTTTTAACATTGTTTGGAATCCTATTTTATAAGATGTTCAAAGTGTTCTCCATTGACCTCCTGACAATCATGAATTCGCTTAACAAAACATTGCACTGCATTTACAAGAGCGTTTTGAGGAATGTTATTAATTTCATGCACAATCCTTGCTTGCAACTCTTCAATATTCTGCGGTCTATTTTGGTAAATTAAATTTTTTACATGACCCCACAAAAAAAGTCAAGCGGCGTCATGTCGGGAGACCTAGCTGGCCATTCAATAGTTCCCCTGCGCCCTATCCATCTGCCAGGAAAGGTTTGATTCAGATATTCCCGTACCTCAATTCCAAAATGAGGGGGTGCCCCATCCTGCTGAAACCATATTTCTTCCGCTGGTAGATTTGGGTCGTTATTGTTCGGAAATAATCGACTTACGTCTGGAACAATTGATTCTTGCAAAAGTGTCAAATATCGAGCAGAGTTCAAATTACCGTGTATAAAATAAGGTCCTATGATATGTCCACCAATAATAGCACACCAAACATTTACTTTTTGCGGTCTTTGGGTGTGAATTTGTTCCATCCAATGTGGGTTTTCGTCTGACCAGTACCTACAGTTGTGTCGGTTGACTTGTCCATTCAAACAAAATGTAGATTCGTCGGAAAACAAAATGTGGTTGGCAAAGTTAAAATTTTGGCGTAACTTCTCCATAATAAGTTCACAGAACTCGATTCTGCGATCAAAATCGTCTTCACTCAGTTCTTGCAATAAATGAATTTTATATGGACGGAACTTTTCCCGCTTCGTAATCTTTTGAATTGAATATCGACTCATATTGTGATTTAAAGCCAATTGCTGTGCCGAAGTTTTCGGATTTTCCACCACATCCAATATTACATTCAAAGAATTTTCTTCATTTGTAACGGTTACTGGCCTTCCAGTTCTAGGTTTATCCTTGATACCGCCAGTTTCGTGAAAACGATGCAAAGTTTTCGAAACTGTGGATTTGGAGATCGATTCCCGCTCAGGATGCAACTCATTGAACATAATCACCACTTGAGCAAAACTTCGTGTTCTATCACCGTACCCTATCATCATTAAAATTTCGATACGTTCGGTTTCACTTAAACTTGCCATTTTGCACAAAAACTGTTGACACTAAATTACTAATGTTTCAAAACTGTTGACACTGAATGAATGTTTGACATTCGTTGTCCTGGAAACATTTTAAAACAAAAGAATAATACTGCGTTTCTTATGGGCATCTTATCTTATCTTGGGATTCCAAACAATGTTAAAAACATCGCAACCGGTTCTTTTCACACTCACAGATTGTTTTCAAGAGATATTCTACTTTTCATTTATTTTTGTTCTTCATCCAATAGATTTTAAAAACAGTAGCGTTTATTTTTATTTATTTTTTTACCCGGAAACGATTGAGTTTAGGTACATTATGCTTCTCATAAATGTTGCTCAAAATTAAGAGAAGGATTGAAATATCGAATAATATATAGGGTGTTCCATTAAAAAAAAATTAATATTGGTGTGCCACGCCTGTATGACCAACCCTGTATAAATAAAATTATCACCGCCTAGTAGACATTGAAGAACCCAAAAACTTTTGTATAAAACTTTTTTCGACACCTTGTATATTTTCCCGGATAATCGACCGTTTCCAGACTTATCAGCGACCCTGTATATTATATATATATATATATATATATATATATATATATATATATATATATATATATATATATATATATATATATATATATATATATATATACATATATATATATATATATATATATATATATATATATATATATATATATATATATATATATATATATTAGAAATTTTCATGGTTAAAAAACTTCTGAATTTTTTGAATTCAAGGTTATTCAAAATTTCCTTTCATTTTAAAGTATTTTTAAGTTCAAACCACTTCCGGTTGACCCGGAAGTCGCCAGTAGGTTTCTTATTTTTAACAAAACACCTGGTATATTATCTTATTTTTGGATTCCTGAGAAAATTTCATGATGAGTTTCATTAAATTTACCTTTACCTATTTTCAACTGTTTCTTAGATATCTTGGTTTATTTGAAAATTTTGAAAGATGTAGCCTTGTTTTCCTGCGCCTTTTATCAATTTTCGACTGGTGGTAAGCGCTTCTATGGTAAACAAAAGCACAAGAATGATACGTTCGAAATCCACATTAATAACTGATTTATCGCAAACCGGGTGTAAAAAAAAATAATGACCAATTACACTATTTTCAAAGTTGAAAAAGTTCGTTCTTCCAAATATGAAACGATGTATATTACTGAATGGTGGGATGCAGAAGTTTATTCCGCATCGATTCGCTGTGTTTTTTTCTAAACTTATTCCCAACGGTTATATTGTTATATTTTCTATTTTAATGTGATTTTTAAAAAAGTTCGTCCTTTCAAATGTGACACCCTGTATATTATTTGATGACCGAATGCAGAATTTGATTCTGCGTCGGTTCGTTATAACTTTCTCTATACCTATTTCTAATGGATATTCTTATACTGTTTGCCAACTGTTTGCTCTGTTACGTGGAGGTGGAGCATTTAGGAAATCACTAACGAACCCTCTGAGTATCTCTCAATTTCTAGCCTCATTCAAATGTTTTGTTTATTAAATAAAACCTGCATCAGCCTCGAGGGCCATTAGCAGGCTGACATATACATTATAATTATAATATATATATATATATATATATATATATATATATATATATATATATATATATATATATATATATATATATATATATTGTTGTTCTGGAAACCAGATCCACTAAACATTACACATTAACATACACCATTAGAGCCATAAAAACGTACCATGAGATAATCCACAACAGCTATTTTACCAACAAAGCATTAAAGTTCAAACAGGAATGCAAAGAATTTAGTGGGAAAGTAGTAAATAAATGAATGGAGCAAATATAATTCAATTCAGTCATTGATATGCGGTATAAGATAATTAGATTAAGTTAATATAAGATGGTTTCAGAGGACTTAAAAGACTAAACTAGCTAAGCCCAAATTTACATTAACAAAAAATGTTGTGATTGTCAAAGTTAGATTAAGTATCGATAGTGTATGTAGACAATCGAACTAGAACAAAATTGGAATATTTAGAATGACTGTTGTAATTAGCATTAAGGAGGTGTGCACAAAGTGACAGTTCCACAAGAATTTGAAATTTTTGTGAAAAATGACAGTTCCACAAAGGTGACAATAAAGCGATGACAGCACAGAAAAACGGAGGTTTTTTTTGACAGAAAAAGATTGCTGTGAAAAAATGCGAGGAAAAGTTTGACAGAAGAAAATAGACTGACATGGTTTTTTTTTTTGAAGTTTAGAGAGCGGTGGTCATTAGCTGGTTATAAGAACAGAAAAAAGTTTTGTTCTGAAGTAAAGTTAGAGAGCGGAAGTCATTAGCTGTTTATAAGAACAGGAAAAAGTATTGTTCGGAAATAAAGTTTAGAGAGCGGGGTCCTTGGCGGTTTGTAAGACCAGCGAAAGTACCTAAAAGAAGCAAACGCCATCACTCAAGATATGGTTACGTAGAATCCAGATGCAGATCTAAATACAAATACAAATACATATCTAGTGAAGTACACGTATGGTAAATGAGAACAAGCATAACACACAAGAGTAGTCTGTGTGTTCCAAGCTTTCAAGGTAAAGTGAAAATGACATTTTAAATTTGAATCGTGATATTGTTTGGTTTGTTTGATTTTCCTAAGACAAGATAGTAGTTTTTGAAGTTAAACAAGAAAATTAAATTAAAATTAAATTTAGGTTGTTCATAAAAAAGACTACTTAGTCGAATAAGTATAGACGGATCCAATAGGTAATATAAGGTAATTTTTTTAATATTCTGTGGGGAGAAGTTTTATGTAACTTAATATATAAATGATTATTCAATAAATTATGTAAATAATGGAAAAAAAAGACATATCAATTACTTAGTTGAATACTTAAGGTGGAAAAATTAAAAGAATATCACTAATTATAAAAAGGGCATATATTTAATTGGGAAATATTATTGTTGAACATTGTTATTAGATCGTTTAATAAATCGTTGTAGGGGTTTGAACCGATGCTCTGAGCTAGGAGAAACAGCTGGGGCGAAAAGAAATACAACAATAGATAGATATATTAAACAGACACATAAAAACTTTACAATATATATATATATATATATATATATATATATATATATATATATATATATATATATATATATATATATATATATATATATATATATATATATGTATATATATATATATATATATATATATATATATATATATATATATATATATATATATCATAGCAAGTTTTATACTTGATTGAATAGATTGTTGTCCTTTGGAATATCGCACAGGTGATGTATCTTCACTGTAGGTCCCAGTATATTTATAATACTAATAATTTATGTAATTCTCGTAGATGTTGGAATTTAGGACAAGCACATAATATGTGTTTCACCCCCACTATCACATTACAAATATCGCACTTTGGCGGAGTTTATCTTTTAAATAGATGACTGTGTATAGCCTTGTATGACCAAGTCGTAGTCTATTCACTAGCACTTGTTGAGAGCATGATGGAGGAAGCGGTAAGGGATGTTGAATGAATGGCATCACTATCTTGAGTTCGCTGTTCCTAGAGCTACATGATTTTTCCATATGTCACTGATGGTTGCACAGATTGATCTTTTAAGATCTGGTAAAAGCAGAGGTTAGTTTCTTCAGTAACTGCTTGATCATTTCCCTCTATTTTTACATGTGATGGGGTATACATAAAAGTTATTAAGTCCCTTTGACACTTTTTTTGAGTTCGTGATAAAGTTGATTTAATTTGTTCAATAAGAGAGTTCTTTGTGTAGATGTGTTTAGTAGCTTCCAGTGCGCTGAGGGTGTAGGAGCAAATTACATACCGACGAGCACTGTTATTTTCCACATATTCAGTTGCGTTTAGGATAGCGTATAACTCCCCTGAGTAGACTGATGTTTGTTTTTGGTAAGATATATTGTTCCGATCCGCTGGGTGTAACCATTGCTGATCCAACTCCAGAATTGCATTTTGAAGCATCGCAGTAAATAAAACCATGGTCAGGTAGTCTGACGTTATATTTTTAAACATTGCATGTATTATAGATTGAGGAGTGTTTCTTTTGCCGTATTGGGCTAAGTCCAAAATAATGTTGGCTTGTGTCAGTGTCCAGGGAAGGTACTCTCGTGGCAAGCTATGTACTCCGTTGGGCAATGTAATGATGGATTCCTTTAGAATTTTTACTACTCTCCTGTAAAAAGCTAGCTTTACATTTGCTTTTTTGTCAAATAGGGTTTTAAACCTGGTTGGGGTAACTATGTCACTGTTTGGGTGTGTAGGGTCGCTCATAATCTCTAAAAGCCCCCAAAACTATTATTAAGACAGTGCTTTGGATAACATCTAAGGTTTTTAGCTTGTTATTGCTTGCTGTATAGTAAGCTATGCACCCGTAATCTAATTCACTGCAAATTAAGCTTTTGTAGATACGAAGCAATGATTTTGTACCGGCTCTCTACTGGTGGCTTGCTAAAGTCCTCCTCAAGTTGATAGTTCGCACACAAGAATTTTTTAAATTGGTGATATGTGTTTTCCAATTTAGTTTGTGATCGAAGACCATCCCCAGAAATGTATGCTCTTTGCTATACTGCAACTCATTGCCCAGGAACTGCAAAGTTAGTCCTTCTCGGATTTTCTTGTTTGTAAAAAGCACACATTTAGTTTTAGTTGGCGAAAATTTAAATCCACACTTTAGTGACCAAGTGGATAATCTATTTAAAATATTTTGCAATGAAGCTTGAATGGTTTCCAAATTTCTACTTTTACAGAAAATCAGAAAATCATCGTCGTACAGATTTGATTTGACTAGTGGATCTGTTGTATCTGTTATGTCATTTATTGCGACAAGGAAAAGGGTAACACTCACTGACCACTGTGGTAGTCCATTTTCAAGAGTTCTAGGCCGCGATTGAACTCCATTCTGTTTGGTGTAAAAACTTCTTTTGCTCAGGAAGTTTTGAAGGTATGCGATCATGTTCCCTAGAATTTTCCACTCTTCCAGCTTTTTAAGGATTCTGTGTCTCCAAGCCATATCATACGCTTTTTCAATATCAAAGAATATCGATAACACATGCTGATTGTTCACAAAAGCCTAATTTATTTCTGTTTCTAAACGAACAATGTTAGCTGTCGTTGATCTGTTTTGACGAAAGCCATTTTGTGCTGAAGCAAGTAGGTTGCGTTGTTCTAAAACATGTAGCAATATTCGATTTGTAATCTTTTCTAGTATTTTACACATCGTACAGGTGAGTGAAATCCGTCGATATGGGCTGACTTGGTCTTTAGGTTGGTTGGACTTGAGAAAAGAAATTATTATGGCTTCTGTTCATTTTCCTGGAAGGACTTGTTGTATCCATATTGCTTTATAGATGTTTAGAAGAGTGAGTTTGTCAATGTCAGGAAGATGTAGAAATAAGTATGGTATATTGTCAGGACCTGGTGCTGAATCTTGGCATGATCTTAGTGCTTCATTCAGCTCATTTAATGTTATAATATTATTGATAGGTTCAGAGCTGTTGGGTACAGTGTCTATAACGTTTTGTTCTTGTTCTTGTTTATATTTTAGGAAATCCTCGTGATAGTTTGTATCATTTGAATTGGATTCATACTTATCTGCAAGCAGTTCGGCTATTTCTTTTGGGATGTTATAAATTTGCCACCATGTTTTAATAACTTAATATCGTTGTAAGTTGAAATACCGCAAACTTTCCGAATTTTTTTGCCAGAGTTGTGAGGCTAGTGTCAAGTTATTAATGAAGGAGAGATATTTTTTCCAGGAAGCTTCTTTACTTTCTTTGATTATATACTTTGCTCGATTTCGGAGTTGGTTGAAATTTTAGAGCTTTTCAGCATTATCTTGCTTTTTCAGTTTAGTGAGCGCACGTTTGCTTTCTCTTATAGCAGTTTTTCAGTCGTTGTTCCACCAAGGTACAACCTTGCGCCTCGCCTGAAACAACTTGTTTCACTGTTTTTTGTGCAGCTTATAGAATTATGTTAGTAAACTGTTCTACCTTGTTATATATATTTCCATCTTCATTATGTTTGGCCACCAGAAATTCAGTCGTAGACTTAAAATTTTCCCAATTAGCATACTCCAGGTTCCATTTAAAATGGTCCCTTTCTGATTGTTGATCTTCAGATTGGGGATAATCTATTTTCACTGGAAAGTGATCACTTCCATATAAGCAATCAAATGGATTACATTATGGGCATGGGTCTAAAACAGGAGAACATAGAGCGATATCTATAGCTGAGAAAGTGCCGTTGGTGGCATTATATCTTGTAGCCTGTCCGGTATTCAGAATAGTTAACCCATGGTTGTCAATTGTGTTTTCAGTAAGTTTCCCACGACAATCGAAATAACTTCATCCCCACATAAGACTCTTCCTGTTAAAATCCCCCAGGAGGAGATAAGGCTTTGCAAGTTGAGCTAAGAGGTTATCCATTTCATTAGATGACAAGAAATAATCAGGTGATATGTATATAATACAAATTGTTATTTTCATGGGATGTTTCATTACAACAGTCAATGCTTCGAGATATATAGCAAGTGCAACTTGTTCGACTGGTATTTGATCTAAAACATAAGTAGTGACTCCCCCGCTGGCAGTTTCTCGATTAGCACGGTTCTTGTAGAATGTAGTGTAGTTTTTTATGGTATAATGTTTGTTACTTTTGAAGTGAGTTTATTGAAGACATAGTAGTTTTGGTTATTGTTTTGCAATAAGCATTTGTAGTTCAGCAATGTGGACAATGAATGTTGCAGTTTAAAATGATGTTTGTGATGCAGTTTCAAGATCTATATCAACGTGCGTGGGCGTTGGTCTTCTTGGTCTGTTTCAATGGTCATTTGGCGCAAAATATTTTTCCTAAGTAGTGTGCATCTGGCTTTAATACTTCTGGCTGACAAATGTGGGTATATCTTTTTCAACATATCCAGAAGTGCAATTATATAAGTAGTATATTGTCGAGTAACACTTAAAGCATCAGGCACTTGAGCATTTTCAAAAAAGTCATATATATTAATTAGAACTTATTGATTGGATTGTTGATAAAATCGGTTGCTGGATCTAGTACGTCTGAGTGTGAGGTTATGCTTTCCAGCGACTCACTTTTTTTAAACTTTTTTGGTTTGCTTTGTTTTGAAGTTTTCAGTTTGTGCTGTGGGTACGAGTAGGTATAGCATTATCAGCACAGCTTGGAGCAGTTGATTCTTCAGTGGGAGTTGGGGTTGCCAATGAAGTGTGGGCCGTTTTTTTCATTGTTCTTGGTTCCATAATGTCGGAATGACCACTATCTTCTTTTGTTTGTGTGGATTCGCCTGCTACATATTTATTGGTAGTAATTGACATTGGTTCACGGTTTACATTTGGAGATTGGCTTGGACAGTTACTCGCCACGTGGCCTTGCAGTTTGCAAGTAAAGCAAGTCATGTCACCATAAGTAAGAAATATCCTGTAACTAATTTCTTTGTCCTGAATGAGTATCGAAGATGGGAGAGGGGTATTATCGTCTGGCTGGATAATCACTTGGCGTCTAAAACTTAGTATATGCCAAAATTTTTCTGCCTGTACCCCAGCTTGTAAAAATGATACGGGAGAAACAGTTCTAAAACCCACCTTTTTAATAGCATCTTTGCAAATGGAGGGACAGAGATTTGACCGAATAATCCTTTTTGCGGGGGTTACAAGTCGTCTGACACCTATAAGATGTTCATTTATTTGTATTTCTTTGTAGTTTTCTACAGTTGTGTCTACGTGTCTTACAGTGGTTAAGTACATACAGGTGCGATTGTTTGATATCTTTGATGCAAAAGTTATATTATTTGGTCCTACAATTTCTGCGCTAGTCTCTAAGTAATCATAAAGTTTAAGGGTGTCAACTGCCTTCAGAATTATAGCCTGCTCCTTTTTGGGGTATGTAATTGTTGGTAATGTCTTTGCAACTTTTGGGTAGGAATTTTTGCTTTGGTTTTGATTTTTATTTACGCTTATATTATTGGTATTTACGTTAGATATTGGTTGAATCTTATGCTGAGAGCTCCTGCATCTAGAGGCTTCCAGCTCAGTTGGCTGTGTTGGCTTTTTCATATTATTATCCATTGTCCTTTAAATACAATATACACAGCATTGTTTGTATCAAATGTGTTGAAAACAAATAAGGAAAAAGTACTGGTGCAAATGAAAAACATCATTTATATTGGATGATAAGACACAACTGGCATGCAACAATTCACCTTATTGAATATCAGCCTCTCGCCTTAAACTATGGAGAAACTTCACATATCACCAAGTTTTACACAATCACATTAGATACATGCAGTTATAGCGATTACTGTATTTGAAAACTATAGGTATATCTAATTATTAAACGTTACTAATCTACTTATTTTTGACAATTCCACGGCCACGTTGTCACGTGTTAGTATCGAAAATCTCGAACAAATTCAAATTTTTATCATACGCTTGATATGCTACTCTATTGCCCATCATTAAACAAAAAACATTCAAACTAAAGTGGTCCTGGTAATTATGTTCCCTTATGACAAGTGGATTAGCTTGTGCCCAGTAGTGATTATTTCGGCGATTTATAATTCCCTGCCTGTTGAATTTTTATTCATCAGTCTACATAATCTTATGAAGAAATCTCGGATTATTGGTTATTTTATGCACATGAGCTCGCAAAAGTTGCCTCGTCTTGCCTTATTACCGAGACGTAATCCGTGAACTGTTATCTCAGAAAAAGGATGCATTTTATATTTTCTTGATATTCTCTGGATTGATGCTCTTGAAATATCCAACTCCAGCGCTGCTGCTGGAGTTCGACTCCTTGGATAAGCTTGAAAATAAGCCAACACATACACCTCGTTATCTTCATTATATATTACGGGTTTTAGGTGTCTTCGAGTCGCCTTGGCACTGCCATAAACCAAGCTTGGATTCTTACGAATTTTCCGCGAGTCATTGTTGGTAGGTCCGGATATATTTCGTTAAATAAACGGCATGCTCGTCTAACAATTCGTCCACATTCACTATGCGTATAAACAAATGTAACAAATCATTATTGGCATATTCTTCAAGATTCTTCATTATAACCTGTACTTGAGAAAATTTACAAAATTACCAGTAATGTAAGTGGATACGTTACGTACCTGTGAGCTAATACTGCTTACTATATAGGGTTTTTGGAGTTTCATCGACTTTTGATAAAAAACATGGATTAACAAGATAACCGTTGGAAATATGTGTAGGGAATGTTATAGCACATCGGTGCAGAATCAATAATATACAGGGTTTCACGTTTGAAAGAACGAACTTTTTCAACCTTGAAAATGATGTAATTGGTCTTCAAATTTTGGACATCCTGTTTGCGATAAATCAATTGCCAATGTGGATTTCTAAATAATCATTCGTGTGCTTTCTTCTACCCCAGGCGTGCTTCCCACTAGTCGAAAATGAGTAAAAGGCGCTGCATCTTTCACAATTTTCAAAATAATCAAGATATCTAAGAAACAGTCAGTAATAGATAAAGGGAAGCCTGATACAACTCATCGTAAATTTTTCTCAGCAATCCAAGTATGTAATAATATACCGGGTGTTCTATTTAAAATAAGAAAATTAATGGCGACTTCCTATAACCGGAAGTACGGCCTTTAAAATATTTTGAAGTATGCATCCAGCTTTATTTCTTTTTGTGAATTTGGGGAAAAAACGCTCGGACTCGTGGTTCTATATTTTTAGGGGGACACATTTTGAGCATATTTTCCAACCTACCCCTTTAACATCCTGGCAGGAAACAAATGCACCCTTAAAATTTTAAATGGGAAGTGGGGTCGAGTCATAAATTATTTCAAAGAGTACACAATTACCTTTCCAATGATCTTTATTTGTTGAATTTTACTTAAACAGTTAAAGCAAAAACGGCCTTACAAACTTAAACACCACAGTTTTGGTATCAATGAAAAGGTACCAAGAAAGGGTAGTTAATTATTATTTTCCGATTCCAATATATATATATATATATATATATATATATATATATATATATATATATATATATATATATATATATATGTATATATAGATATATATATATATATATATATATATATATATATATATATATATATATATAAATAAATTTGTGTGTGTGTATAAACTTAAGAAAACGTTTAGCTGCCCTGGTTGTCTAAGATTTTTGATTATGTTTGAATGAATATTATTTTTATCTACGTAGTGATTATTATCCCAAATATGTCCTTCTTAAAACTCCTATCTAGACCATATTGTAATTTGTCGTTCAAATGGTAAGCAAACAAGTTTTTTTCGCATTTCTCTTTTCTAAAGGTGGTTGATTCCACTTCCATTTTCTGTGTCTTTTGTTTGCTAATTCATTTTTTCACTGGGCAAGCAGTGTATCCGTTAAAGTCCGCCACGTTCGTAATATACCCCAATTCTTTGCTACATATATTCGTTACTAAAGGAAAATGTATTAACTAATTTTCCAAAAAAATCAAATTAGTCATTTTTTGTGCGTACGTGTGTTGTGAGTTATTCGGGATGTACTTTAGAGTGATGGTTTCCTTACTATGGATATCGAGTTCTAAAGTGTCTTTATTTTTGATAACTAAAACACCAAGGAAGGGTAGTTAATTATTGATTTCCAATTCGTGGGTAAATTTTTTTGGGTCAAATTTATTGTTCAATTCGACAATAAAATCACCTATTTTGCAAATATTTGTGTTGACCACGGGGAATCTCTAGCAAAATACTCACTTTCACTTTCAAGATCTACCCATGAAGAGGTCGGCAATAAATTAAGTTAGAGGATGGATTTATACAAAAAAACTAATTGGTGAATTGAAAAATATGGTGTTTAATACAAAGTTAACCTTTAACAAATTTTGTATTATTATTATTATTCTTATTATTAGTTTCTTGGAATATAAATTTTACAATGCATCCTACAAAATAGTATTAAACAAAATATCTTTAAATTCAGCAATGAGTTTCTTGAACAGGCCGCAGGGCACAGCAATGGGCTATATATATATATATATATATATATATATATATATATATATATATATATATATATATATATATATATATATATATATATATATATATATATATATATATATATATATATATATATATATATATATATATATACCACAAAACACTTGCTAGTAGATAGAGAAGAGGGGTTCTCGGCTCTCCACCCACCATCCAGTCTATACGCATGCGTGTGACGTCATAGTACGAAAAACGATGGCGGCTGAAAAGGAGACCGCTAGAGATCTAACCTGAGCTGATGTAATCCAAGATGGAATCCGTGATGGTGGCTGTTGGCAAGAAAATTAAAAAAATAATAAATTTGATCAGGGATTTGATCTGACCTGTGTAAATAAGAGAGCTTGTCATTTCCATTTCATATATCGTGACGTATGTAAAGATGGCGGTTGGCGTTTGCGCAAACCAACTTTGTTGGTCTTCTGTTTAAAGGCATAGTGTTTGCTGTCATGTTACTCTCCTAGACGAGTAAAATTCAAATACGGCGGTTGGCGCACGCGCAAACCTAACTTTTTATTCTTTTGTTTAGATACCTGGTGTTTGGTGTCATGCGACTTGGATCAACGAGTATAATTTAAATATAGCATTGGAGTAAACGAACACCGGATGCTTGCGGTTTTACCTTAGATATAACTTTAAAAAGTTTAGTCAGTGAATATTTGGCGGGTTATTTAAACATTCAAATTTTTGGAGTAAACAACTACCGGATGGTTGCGGTTTTACTTTCCTCATATAAGTCTGTGCGTGCTCGTAATAGAAATTGCTAGCAAACTACATGATATAAGAAGTCCGTATATTTTATCGAATTCGTTTCTATATCCCATAAGAAACCATGTTAAAAAGGCAAATATAAGAAAAATAACATGCAAGTTCATGTATTTTAGGCATACATGGTAAAGAGCTAATCAAATTACCGTTATTTTCGGAACATATAAATACTCAACACAAAATTAAATTCAATCACAATTACATTTTTGTATATGAAACATTAGTGAGTATGCAGTCGCGTAAAAGAACAATACCTATGCCTGAGCACAGTGGTAAACAAATTAAAGTGCTTGAAAATATCTTGCTTAAACAAGGTAGTGACCAAGTAGTTGAAGAAGTAAAAAGCTAACAAACTCCTCAACAAATAATAGGCAAGATGCTTCTACCAGATACAATAGCCCCAGAGAATTATCAGCCTGGACAAGATGTATTTAACCAAAAGTTATTGGAAATCAGTAGGAAAGTCAGTGAGAGAAAAGCCGGAAGATTGCGAACTTATATACCAAACAACATATTTTCTTACACCAAACGGGAAAAAACGCTCCATGTTGGTGTAGACACCTTACTAAAATTCCTACCTATAGTAAAATTGTCGCAGAAAATTTGCAACGTACCAGTGTTTTTCGATTTGTGGGCATTTGAAGAATTTTTAAATGTATTACCTACAATAATTTACAATATGGAAAACAACTTGGAAGAGAAAACCGACGGATCCTATAATTTAACTAAACATCTGGTGGAAATACAAAGAAAAACAGCATTTTTTAAGTTTAAACCACATAATGAGGAAACAACCATTTTTGAGATGCCAATAGAAGCTCTTAAAATAATAGAAGGCACCTGCAGTGTAACTAGGAACTCATTATTAGAATTAAAGTTTAAATATTTTTTTTTTATTTAAACATGTTAGTAACCGAAATCAGAGCAGGATTATCTAGATATAAGGGCATTTTGATTCGTCCTTGTATGTTTATATTGCGAAACAAAAACACCAGGAAGACTTATGTATTGTGTGTGAATTTATTACAGTATATCTGCATATATTAAAATATATGCTTCTTTGCAGCCAATTTTAATGTATTAATTAGGTAACAACTATATTGTAGTATTTTTATGTTATAAATAAAATATAAGACTTATAACCATATTAAAAGAGTTTTGAAAATGTATATGTTTTATTACAATAAGATATCACCCGATTTCCATTCCATATCAACCCGAATTGGCACAATCAAACTTCCGTTACAAGATATATAACCGATATTCTATCAATTACAAAAACAGGACGTAAAATTTAACATCCTTTATGGTTAGCCATACGTACTAAACAGGACATTAAATTTAACATCCTTGTTAGCTGGTCTGTCATTCTAATTCCAAAAAATAAAAAACATAGGCAGACTGCAGCTGTTTTTAAGTAAACCTTAAGCCTCACGCTATTTTTGACTAGTGAATATCTAGAAACCATTTCCTATAGATACACCAAAAACGAAAAAATAGTGCCCTGTTTGTCAGAGAAAAGCAATAATAAGATAAGCGTTGAGAACAGTCATCGTTCTGCGGCACAAGGTGTTTATCGCGGCTGTAACGTATGCAATCAATCTTTAATTGTGATGACAAATTTCCTGGGAATATGAAAACAGCAAGATTTTCGTATAGGAGTAAAAATTAGTCTGCTTCAGAGTTTGTCTTGGCGTTGACAGTGCAGTTGTCTTAGTAATCCACCACCATGTTCAAATGCAATAGCTGTGATAAGTCTTTCTCTCGCAAAGACGCCCTTCATAGACACAAAAAACAATGTGCGGGTCATAGCGCAAGTACTCTTCTTCAATGTATGATCTGTTTTAGTTTATTTGCAAGAGACATTTTGGTAAAGCACCATAAACGAATGCCCCCTAACATAGGTGAGTAATAACCCTCTTTTGGACATCTTAATTATATATTATCATTTATCGTTGGTAACACATTTAAAATTTTTAAATATATATATATATATATATATATATATATATATATATATATATATATATATATCAAATATGCAACAATGTTTCAAACATAAGTCTATGATTGACACTTTTAAAAATAGAGCCTATGTTCGAATAGGGAATTTTCATAATATCAAGATGTAGTACTTAAAGCCTGACACTTGAAGGAAATTGAAGTTTGTACACTTTACAGTTATATAAAAATATTTTGCAGATTGTGTTTTTACAGCACGATGTGCACAGCCTACGGGGCCATACTCAGCTCATGATCCATGTAAAAGAAGGGCTGATGCTGATGATGCAGGTCCATTAACCAAAAAGAGGGCTGTTTCGAGGTGTTTCACATGTTTCCAAAATATAGATAAAGTAAGTAGTTACTCAAAAATATATGGTAGTAAGAATACTCGTTGATTATAAATCTAACATTATTGCTAGCGAATTTTCAAAAAAAAATTATTTAATTTAACCTAGCTTAAACTTATAAGGTGCGGCGAATTTTTATAAAATTATTCAACCAATTTAACCTAGTTTGAAGCTCATGAGGTATAAATAAAAATTTTAATCTATTATCTTTGAGTACTCAACCAGATACTTATATGTTTTGCGCTTTATAGACATTATTTGGAGCGCATTTACGAAGCTTGGAGCATTAGAATAAAGTCTGCATTACCGGAGAAGACGGGGTCCAACTCATCCAACATGCTTTTGAAACGAGACTGACCACATATAGGATACCAGCCAGGGGTGTAGTGGTGGGTGTGGAGGAACTCTTGCAGTATGCTCGTCTAAAAGCTCTACATACCATGAGAGGAAAAATCAATCAACTTGGACCCATTAAAATTAGCTTTGAGCTGTTTGGCTTATATCATCACCCAAACAAACAGCTAGAAGAAACCAAAAGTTTTGACACCAAAACTACGTAAGTCACTATCCCAAGCGAGCTAACCGAAGTAGTGGAGAGTCTGTAAGATGTTGTGACAACCAAAGCCCAGGAGTTTCAACAGAATGAGAGCGCTATGTTATTATTTACAATTACACATTTTATTATGTGGAGGCTGTAACATGTTTAGATTTCACAGAGATAACAACCGCAACATATCTATTTCAGCATCCAAGGTGTCTGTTTTTTTTTGTAGGTGCAGAAAGAGTTTTTTTGTTTTTTTAAGCTACAGCAGGTTTCGTAGATAGAGTTGTGAAGGTTTATATTTGTTTAGTATTCAACCGTTACTTATAAACATTTCTTTATAGCATGGGTGTTGAAAAATTGGATTTGGTTGGAGATTAACATCGCTGGCTTCACCCCGTTCGGTGGCAGCTCATACATGACGCAACCTAAGAGCATCGAGGCCAGGAAGGCCGTGCTGAATATACAAAATAATGACGAGCGGTGTTTTATGTGGTCGGTCCTGGCAGCTCTCCATCCCATTGAACATAGACACCACCCTCATCGCATATCTCGACATGTGTCTTATGAGAACGATTTGGATTTTTTAGGTATTGAGTTTCTTGTGTCTTTAACTCAGATTAGTCAATCAGAAGAACAGAATGACATATCAGTTAACGTTTACGGAGTAAAGAAACATTTTGATGATGACAAATTTTACTGCCACATGTGTGGTCCCTTATATTTTACGAATTCTCGCAAGACGAGACATATCAATTTATTATTGTTAACAGACGACGTCTAAAACAATAACCATTATTGTTTAATAAAATATATGTCTCGTCTTGTGAGAAGCTAAATATCTAAACGTGCATGCAAAAAATTCTTTTGTGATGTGTGTTTAGTCTTTTTTGGAACAGAATTGAAATTGTGTATTTTTAAAATGAGAGCATCAAAAATATGATTGCAATCACGTTAGAGTTAATTTACCGACCACCGATTTACGCAAGGACAAATATGGTAAATACGTACCGGCGAATTTCCTCAGATTTGTCGATTTTGCAAAGAAAATGTGTTCCTTTCGTTATGTATGCTGATTTCGAGACACTTTTGTGCCCTTTAGAAACTAAACAACCTCAAAATTGTTGTGAGTCATTTAGACAAAAGACTCACAAACACATACCGTATATTCGCGTACTATATAAAATGCTCTTTCGACGACTCGCAGTCAATATTTGTCACTTATCGTAGTCAGGACGCCGCTCGAGTTTTTGCAGAGCGACTAGAAAACGATGTTATACAGATTCTCAAAACTATTTAAGTGAAGCTTGGCCCATGACACCCTTAACCGATGAACAAGAGCGCAAATGTCAAAATTTAAAATTATGTCATATTTGTGAAAGACATTTTCGTTTAATGAGGACAAAGTCCGCGACCACGACCATTTACTTGAATTTAATAATTATCGTGGCAAGCTCACTCCATCTGTAATCTAAATTATAAAGTGCCAAAATACATTCCGGTAGCTTTCCATAATCTCTCCGATTACGATGCTCATCTCTTCATCATAGATTTGGCAGAATACGGTTCTAAATTGAATGTTATCGCTCATAATAAAGAGTGATACATCACGTTCAGTAAACATGTCTTGGTTGATCAGGAGGAGTTGGATGATAAACGAAAAGAACACACATTAAACTTAGATTTTTGGATTCATTTATAGTCAGTGTAGGGAAGTTAAGAAATATTTCACCGATTTAAACAAATGTAACCTAATTCAACAGAAAGGTGTATTTCCATATTCGTATGTTGACTCCTTTGAAAAATTACAAGAGACTAAGCTTCTATCTGAAGAGGGGTTCTATGATAGTCTACGAGGTGAAGACAGTATGCATGCTGACTACGAGAGTGCCTGCAAAGTATGGCAGGTATTTGAGTGTGAAACTTTAGGGAGTATTCAGATATATATTTAAAATCAGATGTTCTACTTTTGGCTGATGTGTTTGAGAATTTCCGGAATGTTTGTTTTAAGGTGTACAATCTTGATCCTTGTCAACACGTTACAGCTCCATCTCTTGTCTGGAATGCTGTCCTAAAGGCTACTACACTTTTTCAAAAAAGGTATGCGACGGGGTGTCCGTCAGTGTAGTGTTAGACGGGCAGTAGTTAACAACGAACACGCACCGAACTATGACGAAACAAAGCCGAAAACATGGCTTATATAGACGGATGCGACCAACTTGTATGAAAAATTTAGAGCGAGCTAATGCCCATCGGGAACTTTCGTTGGCTTGTCGAGCAAGAAATTCAAAATTTAAAAATTCAAAATTTGGGGGACACTGATGATTTCGGCTCTTTTTAAGGGTGATTTAGAGTAACCGAACACCTATACGATTTACATAATGGATTGCCCTTTTGTCCAGAACCGTTTGTCCCCCCAACAGGTAAAATTAAACTCCCGAAACTTACTCCCAATTTAAATGATAAAACTCAATATATCCCTCACTATAGAAATTTAAAACAATGTTTGGCAAACGGACTGACGCTGAAGAAGATACATCGCGTTATAACATTTAGGCAATCTCCATCGTTGAAAATTTACATCGATAAGAACACAAAATTGAGGAATCGGGCTAAAAACGAGTTTGAAAAGGATTTTTACAAATTGATGAACAACGCGATTTTCGGTAAAACCATGAAGAACTTGGACAAAAGGCTGGACGTTAAACTTGTGACACACAGGAACAGTATCGGGCGCAAACCGCGTGCCTCAACATACATTAACAAGTCTCACTTTAAGAACCATTCAATATTCACGAACGACTTTGTCGCCATTCAGATGAATAGAACCCGCGTGACATACAACAGACCGAAATATGTTGGTTATCGATATTAGATATGTCGAAAACCATCATGTATGACTTTATGTACAGCTACCTAAAGACTAAGTATGGCGACAAAGTGACTTTACTGTACACTGATACCGCGTCTTCGATTATTTTATAGATACATACAACTTTTACGACGACATGAACTATGCTGTTGGCAACCCTTACGGAATACCGGTGAATAAAAGCGTGCTTGGAAGAATGAAGGATGAATATAAGGGCAAAATTTTATATGAAATGGTTGGGACAGGCGCTAAATCTTACATGGTTAATGGAACAGATGTTTTAACAAAGAAGGCGAAAGGAGGGCAAGCGTGTGTGACTAAAAGAGATTGAGTGTGGATCATTATAGGAATGTTGTGAATAGTATGGGTGAGAGTTTTAAAACGTATGACTCTTTTTCACAACAGTATGCATGAGGTGTATACTCAAATGGTGAATAAGGTAGCTGTTGTGAGTTTCCGGTGATGATCCCCACAACGGTGTTGTAAATGTAGGTATGTTGAAATGAAATAGTGGACTGTATATACTAGAAATTGATATGTATTGATATGTGCTATTCACAAAGTATTTAAAATAACTTAAACTGATTTCTGTTACTTTAGTTAGACGGTAATAATTGTTTGTTACTTGATTCGCACTTGAAGCGATACTTGACTGGAGTAATGACTGTACAATGCACCAGGAAAAAGCACTACACTCTAGGCCTGAATACATGAGAACCCCACTGCTCCAGGTGCAACAACTTACTTGTTTATTATAGCGGATTTTTAGCAGAAATGCTTTCACGCGCGCATAGATGCAGGTTCTTAGTTCTCGGAAAATAATGCAGACGGTCGATAACTACACATACATAATAAAAAACAGTTTCTTGTGCTCTAACATGCCGCCCACCTTGAACGTACCAAGTACTTCAACACCAAATACGCGCACTAATCATCTAGCGGCAGTACGCATTTCTTAGACACTGCAAGTTTGGTAATACCATTAGGCGGTTTTATACTCACTACTCGTATGACTTTGTCGTTTCCCGGAAACAGTTCTGTCACACGACCCAATGGCATGAAGAGGTGGTACATTATCCTCCTTCAGTAGGACTATGCCTATCTTGATAAGACTGCTGCTATTGGTTCTCCACTTCACTCTTGTCTGAAGCTCGGAAAGGTACTCGAGATGTCACCTTTTCCAGAAATGCTGAATGATTTGCTGCAGTTGCTGAAACCTATTAATTCTGGACCCGCTTATATTCAGGAAACTGGGTTCTGGTAACGACGTTAAACTCTTTCCGACAAGGAAATGTGCCGGGGTTAGGGAAGATAAATCGGAAGGATCATTAGTGAGAGGACATATAGGACATGAATTCATTTGGCTTTCTACCTGTGTTGTACAGTAATGAATTTTTCTAAGTTTAAAATTGATTTATTGATTACTCTTTATAAATGATGCTTCATGCTTTTAATAGGCGCTTCCCATAGGCCTCCGAACGTTGGAGATCGTGGGGGCACAAAATGCTACCTGATCTTCTCGTTTGCTACATAAGACAAAAAACTCTTGAGCTCGGTCTCAAAAAATATCTGAAGCTCTCTGAGTCAGGTATACAGTAAACATCGGATGAGTAAACATCGGATGGCTTCCCTTGTCTTACGACAAATCGTTTGAACATTAAAATGAATGACTCACTTGACAAGTTGTAACGGTTATGTTTTATTCATCACCGTGACTCCCTTACTAACGTAAAGGGAACCTCAAAGGAAGCTTAAATAAGAACAGATGACTTTGTTTCTGAAAAGCAATTCAAGCTTTGGTTTCAAAATTATTTATTGGAAATTCGCAATTGACTTTTACCATCGTAGTGCCTTTACTGCATTCCTTTTTATGTACGTTGAAATTAAAATATCCACAGACGAAATATCTGCCTTAATGAAAAATATAGTTTTTAGCTACAATTTCCTGTTGAAATACATATTTCAGTCCATGATGATGTAATAGGCAATAAATAAATATGTCAACATATACTGGTCGCATATAACCGTTGGACTGCAAACCCCGGCTTGGGTCTGCGACTAGAAAAGTAGATCCTTCTCTCTGCCTCCCTCTCACATACATGGAGGTAGATGGGTGACTAAAGAGGGACAAAGAACATGCTCGAACGAACGCTGAAAAGAGCGCCAAGCCAGCCGAGACCTGAGCGCGTGAATGCCGGTATCGAGAGAGTCTTCCGCCAACCACCTATGAAGAAACAGCTCAACTAAGTCGTGGAGTTTTTTTTTCTATCGGGCAAAATGAACTAAAATCTTGACCTCCTCAGGTCATATCGGCTAATCTGGTTATCTGCAAGTGCTACAGGTAATTTCATTTCGGTTTAGGCGAAAATTAAGTAACTCAAACAGTGCATCCTATATATCTTGTACAGTGAACATTATTTAACGTAATTTCGGGTGAATAACTTCAGTTTCCAAGAGCAAATTTTCAACCTCAGTCTCCGAGTCAAATCTGCTTTCATGTCCGATATTTCCGTATACACTCAGGTATACCTTGGTCGTAGAATTTTCAAGTAAAGTACCTCCTGCTATTTCATTGTAAGTGTAAAAAGCTTCAGCTCCAGGCCTGCCTGGCCTCTTTAGTAATACATGGTACGTACAAGTTATCTGGTCGCCACCTGGGAAAGCGTGTCCACCACTTCCTGACTTCTCTCTCTCTCTCTCTCTCTCTCTTGGGAGAAACTAAGCGCATATGGTAAGCGCTGAATGCTGATGTCACCTTGTGCAATCTCCACAATCCGTCAACAGGAGAATCAAGATCCTTGAGATCTCAGCTCTAGATCCAGACAACGGTGAACCTCCGGAAGGTCGACTGTCCTACATGTAAGTCATTTTCAGTTTTGTGTGTGACCCTTGAAACTAAACAGATATAACACTCCTACGTCACTACGTCATTTAAATCTCTTATTAACTTGCAGTATGAACTTTAGTTCAGTCCAAATTAAAACCCTAGCCAGTGAGATTGTCGGATAACAACAAATGTATTTTGTTATTTTTCTTGATATTTTGTTAATTATGTAAAGCAGAAATGTTACTGTATTTTTAATTAAGCAACATTTTCTAGCCACAATTTTCTTTAACCTTCAAATGTTTTGGAATACACAGAATAACCTGTAAACTTTCATTACACAGTAGTAAACAATCACTTAACTTTGTAATATTTGAGCTTCTCTCACATACTTTTAAGAAAATAATATATTCTCTGGCCAGGCAAACCAATTAAAAAAATTACCTAACATATTCGATCTTACCTAGATATTAATATTAAGATTATTAGTAAATTAGATAGAAAAATATTTACTTTCACGTTTAATATTTATTTTCTTTCTTGTAACATTTAATATGTATTTTATTTCTTGTAATGTACAATGTTTATTTGATTTACCAGGAGTATTAACTTAAATAACTCCCATTATTTATTTATGACAATAAATTTAAGTATTTGTGTTTTTAATGTCTGTTTGATTGAATAATCAATTCCTCATTTGACCTTCATCAATTCTGGTGGTGCTGTAGCTGGAAATTCTTTATATCTGTTATCTAGATCTCTTCAAATTAACTAAGGAATGTAGTGTCGTGTTTTGACTCGAAGATCTCATAAATCTAGGACTTTGGGCAGAACAGGATTAAAGCCAAGTAAGTATTTGATTATCTTTACATCTTCAAACCAAACTGAGTGTTCTTTATCTTGTAGAATAATAAATCTGAGAGATAAATGCAACTAGGTTAGGGTTTGGTAGGTGATGGTGACCTCACTATCGACCGGATTTGAATCCGTTTAAAATCTGTCGCGAGATAACAATCGCGGACAACCATTAAATAAATACTCTAGGTTAAGCCTCTAAAAATTGGCACAAAGTCAGATACAATTTCTAAGTGTACTACCTTAGTAGTTATACATACAAACCAAGAAATATAACACTTTTCAATCTTTGCTGGTCTAGTTTTACGATCTTTAATAAGAAAAGGATCGGCATAGTCAACACCAGTATGCGTGAATGGTAGATGCCTATTAATTCTCATCGATGGTAAATTACCCATCATGTATTGTTCACTTGTAGGTTTCACTTTAAAACACTGTATGCACTGATGAACTGTGTCTTTTGCTAAATTACGACCTGCAACTGGCCAGTATTGTTCTCGTATTGGCGATAATAACTGTTGAGCTCCACAGTTCATAAGTCTGACATGCTTATGACAAAATATTAGTTTTGTAAGTGGATGTTTAGAGGATAACACGATTGGATGCTTCTTTGAGAAGTCACGATTTGCCTCACATATTCTTCCACCTACCCTTATTAGTCCTACTTCATTCATGAAGGGTGCTATGGACAGTAAGGTGCTTGATCTTCTTACAGGCTTATGTTTCTGTAAGTCTTGATAATCTTGAGGAAAGCACTGAATTTGGGAAAGTTTCAGTAATAGTGTTATTGAATTTTCTAGTTCTAAAACAGTTAGTCTTAAAAGTTTACGATCAAAACGTGTTCTTTGGGAATTGTTTACGAATCTTATACCGTATTCAAAAATTATCTGTAACTTGAGCAATGATGAAATTCGTTCGAAAACATCGAAGTCACTATCTAAGCAACTTGCTAAAACATGAACAGTTGTACGTTGTTCAGGTAAATCCTTGTGATTTACGCTTGATATGGCTAGTTGAGCTTGTTCTTCAAAACTGTTGCTGGCTAGCCAATGGATCCTTTTCACCAAAGTTTGTTATGTAGTAAATCCCTAGCGTGATAACCTCTTGATAGTAAGTCAGCTGGATTTTCTGGAGATCTATCGTGATGTCACTCCTCGGGAAATACTCTTTGAAATCTCCTTTTATCTGGATTAATTGAGATCATTCTGCACATCTTACTAATATCACTTGTCATCACAAATTTGTGTGATCTAAAACGCAATAATGTTGACAAGAAATCACTTTGAATAGTAGGTCCCACGTGTTGGACGCTATTAATTAAAAGATCATTATCTGTTTGCATTGAGGCATTGAATTTGTATTGTATTCTTTTTTTTTTTGTTGACATAAAAAAAAAAGAATACAACACGAATCTTTGTTGTTCGACTGGACTCCTTAATTACTGCATAATGCGGTAAATAGTAGGCTTGACTATTGTCACTTGTAATTCTTGACATGTGTCGCAGATCCCCGTATTTTTGCATAAACTCATTGTAGTTTTTTCTTAAACGGGAACACCTTTATAACCTTTTCCTAAGGAAGAAAATCTGCTTGTAGCTTGCTGCCTTGAATTGCCTAGTAGGCTGACCTTTTCTGCGAAAGGTACTCTAACGATGAACTTGCCGTCAACTCCCCTTGAATGAGTTTCTTGGAAATGAGTCTCAGAAAACTGCTCTGCTTGTGAGTATGGTTTGTTGGCACTTGTGTAATCCTCGATCTGCCAAAATCTTGTAATGACATTATCTGAGATGTCATCATTGGTTGTAAAACAGTTTACAAATTGACTTGCGTAGCCACAAAAGCTTAGATTGCCTGTTACAATCCAACCTAGTAATGTTTTCTGTAAAATCTGTCCGTTTTTACTGAGCTTGATTTGCCCCACGCTGATCAAACTCCAGAAAATGCTCAAACCTAGAAGAATACATATTTCCCCTAGTTATTTGAATGTGGGATCAGCTAGCCTGACTCCCGTTGGTATTATAATGTTGTTTGAACTGAATGAAGCAGAAGTTGATTCTTCTGTGATTTTAGGTAGCACTAAACATTTTATTTACCCTCCTAAAATTGGTATTGCAGGAAAATAGCTGTACTTGATGCTTGATAAAGCTTCACGTACACACTTGACAGCATAGTTGGCCTTTATTTTCTTTAAGCCTAAGCAAACGCATAGTTTATTTGTGATAAAGTTGCTTTGCAAGCCGTTATCTAGAAGACACCTAGCCTTGTGCAGATGTCCCTTGTTATCTCTTGCTTGAATTACTGATGACCAGTAATGCTTGTGTGGCTACTAAACTATTAACAGTGTTAATATTTGATTATTCTCTTGATCAGAATTGCTTCTTTGCCTCTGATCAGACTGACATAAGATAGTATTGTGTTTCATCTTGCAGATTTTGGATGAAGGTGACTTACAATCTTGATAATTATGATTAGGTCTTAAACAATTGAGACATAGTTGTAATGCTTTAACCTTTTGTAGTCTAATGTGAACTGGTAATTTTAATAAAGACTCACAATAGTATATAGAATGCTTTACTTTGCAGTAATAACATGAATAATTGTATGTAGTAACATGGCTGTTTACTTGCGTGTATCTGTTTTTAGTTTCTGAAGTATCTTGTTTTGATTCAGCTTCGTTTGGTTGCAGTTTTTCTAGAAGCTCACATTTAACACGCAAAAACTTGTTTAAATCATCCATGGTGGGTATATGCCTTTCATAAATTGGATTAAATGACTCCCAGTCCCAACTTGTCACGGAATCAAACTTATTTACAATGATATGTATTAACAGAGTGTCCCAATACTGCGTTGGTTCACCTATCCCATTTGATGAACGCAAGTGCCTAGTTACACTATCGAAAAGTTTTCTTAAATAGATATGCGATTCCTTGTGTAAATGTGGAGAGTCAAAAATTGCTTTTACGTGATTATGAATTATTAAAAGCTTGTTCTCGAATCTGTCTTCCAAAAGTTTCCAAGCAATATGATAATTACCTGCAGAAACTTGAAATGACTGTATAAATTCAGAAGCTTCACCCTGTAGTGATGATTTTAAATAGTAAAATGTTTGTATGTCACTCAAACTTATGTAGTTATGCACTAAAACGTTAAAAGAATCTTAAAATTGAAAGCAGCCCTCGTATTGGCCGATAAATATTGGTAATCTTATAACTGGCAGCTTTACAAATTGTTCTTGTTTATTACCACTAAAACTTGCACTTGCATTTGCACTAGACTGCAAACTACCCTGCATTACTTTATTGTTTCCATTAAATTGTATACTACAATTATCTGGTAAAGCACCCTGTATGCCATTACTAGGCCTAGATGTATCTTGACTTGTTACTTGTGGTAAATTTTAATCATTATCTTGAGCAATATTGTCAAAACTAGAGACAACATTGGCTTGAATTGAACCTGTATTTGTAATTTGTCGCTTATTAATATCATTGCGACATGCTAAGCCATCAGAAATTACATCAGATGTAACACTAAATGTTTGAATTAAATGCTTTATCTCAGCAATAGCTAACAATATTTGTTTTCAAATTTATCTCGATCTTCCAACTCAGAAATTTCAGCTTCAGCGTCTGAAGTGAGCAGTTCAATTTCTAATTGAATATCTTGATATAAATTCCATAAGGTTTCGACTTTTTTCAGACGTGATTTTAGTTCTAAAATGATTTTGTTGTATATTTCATTTAATTTTATTGATTCTACTTTATTTTTTGATCATGTAAGTTGTCCTTTAAGAACCGCTAGTTTTTTAGTCAATTCTTCTCTAGGAGACATATTAAATGAAATTTAAATTAAATACACAAACTTCAAATTAAATTAGAAAATGTCAGAAAACAAATTGTTAACTAGGGTATTAATAGCTGTCTAGATATATGTTTGAATAAAATGTATGCTTAGTTTATTTACTATTAAGATAACTGTAAACACATTAACACACAAGTAGAAATCGATAATAAAGTGAGAAATCGATAATAAAGAACTTACGGGTTATCCGTCTAGTGTGGAAGGGGGTTGAAAGGACGCACGTTCACATTAAAAGTTATCTGCGTCGGTGAGCCTCGGTGAAGATGCCACTGAAATGTTGTAGGGGCTGCTTGTACAGGTCTTGACATCGACCTTATAATATCGATCGATGGCAGATGCCCTTGGTGTGGTCTCGCTGTTGCGACGCTGCAGACGTGGAAGTGGATATCCTTGACTAGCGACGTTCAACTTGTTGTCAGTCAGTCCTGCGCTGATGCGACTGAAGAGAATATGTTATACACTGACTGACTAGCTGCACTAGGTAATTAAACGGGAATGCACCTGGAAAACGCCTCCTGCTCGGATGCACCTGAATATTAATTATACTGTATTTTCTGCGGTAATTGCTGCACTGAAATATCGCTTGATTGCTCATAAATCCGGCTCGAAGGACCAAAAGTATGTTGTGAGTTTCTGGTGATGATCCCCACAACGGTGTTGTAAATGTAGGTATGTTGAAATGATATAGTGTATAAACTGATATGTATTGATATGTACTATTCACAAAGTATTTAAAATAACTTAAATTGATTTCTGTTACCTTAGTTAGACGGTAATAATTGTTTGTTACTTGATTCGCACTCGAAGCGATACTTGACTGGAGTAATGACTGTACAATACACCAGGAAGAAGCACTACACTCTAGGTCTGAATACATGAGAACCTCACTGCTCCAGGTGTAACAACTTACTTGTTTATTCTAGCGGGTTTTTAGCAGAGTTGCTTTCACGCGCGCATAGAGACAGATTCCTAGTTCTCGGAAAATAATGCAGACGGTCGATAAATACACATATATAATAACAGTTTCTTGTGCTATAACAACAGAGCTTTCGCATTTTGACGATAAACACTACCTTATTCCCTACGATTATAGAACTCTTGCTTGAGGCCACAAAGACATCGCGAAAGAGTAACACACGGACTGCTCTTTCGCGATTAGTTGTTGAAATGTTTCTCTAATGCATAAACAATACCTGATATCAGTTCTTAAGGCAGCTCAATACAAGGAAAATCCAATACGTTCTCAGTGCAACTCATTTCACTCATTTGGGCTAAGTGTTTATACTTGTATATTTTATTATTATTATTATTATTATTATTATTATTATTGTTGTTGTTGTTATTGTTATTATTATTAGTATGTTTCAATTTAAAGTATATTTATTGATGCTGTATTTTCTTAAGCTCCGCATTCTATTTTGCCCGTTAGGTGGGTTGTTATAAGTGTTTATACTTACATATTTTATTATCGATGTGCTAATCAGTTATATTTTCGTAAGCTGTGTAACACGTTATAACTGTTAGGTTGGTTGTTAATAAAATACATGTATTTACCAATGTTTGTTTTATTTAATACATTTTAATACAAATAATAGAAACCATTTAAACTATTTACTAGTTATCCAGGAATTATGAGATTTATCAAAACCAAGCCATTTCACATATGACTTGGTACCTTTTTTTAGCACTTTTTTGACTAAATAATCATCTGAGGATGCATTCTTTTGCAGTTCCTCTTCATAAAATCCTCCAATGATAGGCTTGCCATGCATGTCTTCTATTAAATAGGTGGCAGGGTTAGTGTAGTGTATCTTAGTGATCTTAAACAGGTCTGTTGACCAACGCGGTGTATAGCCTTTCTCAAATAATGTTTTAGCTTTGTTTAGACGCACAACATCACCCACTTTGAATTTATTCTGATCAAACACTTTCAGATTTGAGTAGACTTGTTTAAGAATAGCTACTTCATTTTTTCGGTTGACAAATGGGCGAGTCCACAAATGCTTTGAAAAACAATTGATAACCACTAAAATGTACTTGTAACCAGAGTTTTGTATGTAGTAGTCTGTAAATTCAACTAAATCAATCATCCAAACCTTTTATTATGGTCCGCCTACGTTTAAAATTGATTCTTGCTGGTTTATATAGCTCACCAATAATTTGCTTCTTGGTATCAGATTGTTTAAGACGTTTCACGGCGATACATTTAAACGTTTCCACTTAGCTTCTAGAGCTGAGATCTTAGTGTCCACTTGACTCCATTTCTTACTTAAATGTTTAATCTTTGGTATATCAACATAATGCATCATTGTTATATCCTTGGTTAATTTTTTCAATTTGTTTTCAAACTCGCTTTTAAGAGAACCTAACTCTAGAAGCTGTTTTAGGCACAGCTTCAAGAGTAATGGTGATTAGATTTTGTGTAACCTCATCTTTATTCTTCTTATAATCAGTCGCCCATACATAGACAGATTTTCTATTTACGCCATCTGTAGGATCGATAGGATCACCAACGTTACACAATTTATGGGTTTCCACATCAAAATCGCCATTTACAGTTTTCGAAAATGTCTCTCTTTGCACAATTTTGTTAAGAAGCTGAGAGACTTTGCAGAACGTTCGAACTTATCGATAGACATTTTTACACTAAAATTATTTTATTTGAGTCCAAGTAAACTCCATTTTTGCTATACGATTATTCACCATAACCCAAACTGCAGTCACTGCTACTTAAACTAGAGTTTATTTTCAATCGTGTTCATTGCTTTATTTAAATCGTCTTTAGTAGCAAACGTATTTTTCAGGTCTGCTTCGAGCTTTAAAACTGTTAGATCTATATAATCTTTTTGGAGTTTAGATATCGTGATATCAACAGAATTCATGGTAGCAAACGATTTATCAAGAGTAGACGTTGTTTGGTGTATGGACTCCTTGATATCCTTTCCTAGGCTAATTAATGCTTGATCAACACTGCTTTTAAGACAAAATAAGTTGTAGGCTTCATGTTTAAGGTCGGTACAATTTTTCAATAATTGAGCCTCCAACGCCTGTACTGTTTGATCAACACTAGTTTTAAGTAAAAATGAGTTGTAGGCTTCGTGTTTAAAATCAGCATATTTTTTCAATAATTGGGTTACAAACTTTTGTAATGTTTGATCAACACTGGTTTTAAGTGAAAATGAGTTGTAGGCTTCACGTTTAAACACAACACAATTTTTCTTTTCATTTTCATATTCGTTTTTTAGATCTTCCAACTCTGTCTTATGAGCAGCATTAAGTAGAATGGTAATTATTATTTGTGTTACCTCATCTCTGTACTTCTTATAAACATCTATCCAGACATCAATATATTTTTTATTCACACCGTCTATAGGTTCAATAGGACCACCTGTGCTACATAACCTACGTTTTTGTAAATAAAAATCCCCAGGTAGTTTTCGGAAGCTTCTCTCTTTGAACCACCCTGTTTAGATGTTTTAAACTATTTAAAGAACGTCCGAATTTATCGATTGGCATTTTGAAAATAATTAAAAACACAAATCTGTCTCTTTATATAACACCTACTTCCTTCAGTTCTTCAATAGTCGATTTAATTTCATTGTTATGTGCGTTATTACCAGCTGCTTTAGAAGCCACTAAAAGCCGAAGTATATCAACCAGCTCGTTTATATCATCCCAGTACACGTAATGTTTCTGTTTCTTAGTCTGAATCATGTATGGCATACTAGAGCCCAAACTTAGCGGGGAAGTTCGCGGTCTTAAATTTATCAGATTTTCTAGAATTGGTCTTATTACCTGCTAGTATTTCTTAGAGTTGTTTCTCAAAACTGTTTCTTTAGGATCACACTCTTTGTGAAGACTAGTGGCTTCCATAATGTCTGCAGAATCTCGCAGAGCTTGTATATTTTCTGTAACTCGAGCAGACGGTTTTTTGAAAAATAATAACTCCAACAGATGATTAAATACAACATATATTCTCTTACCAATTACAAGTTCAAGAACTTCTCTAGCTATCATAGTAAGTTGACTAGGCATAACAATAAAGTGGACTTGCTTATTACCAAGCATCCAAGTGTTAGTTTTTTGAAATACCATAGGTCGTATCAATCTCCTTCCTGTTTGTAAAATAGTTATATGCGTAATATCTAACAGTAGGGGGAAACTGACTTAGAAATTGTTCATAGCTTTAGTTACCCATAATTTAGACTCGGGTGACTCTGGTTTTAACTCGAACACTACATCATCGCTAAGGAGTGGAACTCCTTGCTTTTGTGGTGATAATCGTGAGGGTGATGGTGTCGGCGCCTTAATCTTAGGTTTAATTGGTTTTGTTGCTGGTTTACTAGTTACCAACGGTGATGTAGTTCTATTTATCTCGCTCAAAGGTTCTAAGATGGGCTTGTATAAACGTTGTAAAGTTTCATCGGTTTCAACAACTACCACACAATCCTTTATGAAATTTAATTTGGACATATTGAATAGATGTAATAAACCGACCTTCGTCACAACACGGCGTGAGGAAGTTTTAGATCTAACAGTTTCCACCCAGTTTCTGGGTGACTTTGTTAAGAACTCGACTGTGTCTGGGGAAGTGAGTAGCACAGATCACAGATATATCCGGTTTGAAATCACCAAAGTCCAAAGACAAACGGTATCGTACCGGGACCCTCGCAAGGCGAACTGGGAAGCCTACAGGGCAGACCTAGCAGTGGAACTGCGGGGGTTAAGAGTACCATAGACAATTCAATGGACCTCGAGATTGTGGCAGCCCAAGTGCGAGACGCAATCAGCTCGGCCTATAACGCCAACTGCCCCCTGAAAATGAGGGCGTCCACCCGAAATGTCCGGTGGTGGAATGAGGACCTTAGGCAAAGGAGGACGGGAGCATGGGATGAATATAGACATGCCCTAACAACCTATAACATAAAACTGAGGGATGCCAGGAAGGAGTCGTGGAGGAGGCACTGCGAGGAAGTGGAGAACACATGCAAGAGTGCTAGACTACACAAGATCCTACCCAAGGGCCCTCAGACCAATATAGGCTGCCTTAGAACATGCACAGGAGGCTTTGCAAGCTCGGGAGAGGAAACTATGAAAGTTTTACTGCAGATGCAATTCCCCAACTGTAACATAATAAACCAATCACCTCCGGACCGGGAACATTCAGAAATAGAGGCGCCGTACAGGCAGGCATCTAGAGTAGACTGGACAGTCGCTAAAGAGGTGGTTACTTGGAGCAAAATCAGATGGGCCATTAACAGCTTCAAGTCATTCAAATCACAGGGAGTTGATCGAATAATGCCCATCATGCTCCAACAGGGTATAGACATACCGGCGCCGGCGCTTACCCTCATTATGAGGGCCAGCCTGGCTCTGGGGTACATTCCGGGGACATGGAGACTGGCCAGGGTTGTATTCATTCCTAAACCTGGGCGTCCAGCAGACCAGGCAAAGTCCATGAGGCCCATAAGTCTCATGTCCTTCGTGCTAAAAAATGGAAAAACTGCTCGACCGTCATATTAGGGGCGGTGTACTGGAAGCATATCCCCCAAACTGAAGACAATATGCATACAGAGCAGAAGTCTCAACAGAAACAGAACTGCACCAACTGGTGCTGAAACTGGAGAATACGCTAGAGGACAGGGAGGTGGCGCTCGGGGCCCTTCCTAGACATAGAGGGGGCCTTCAGTAACACATGATTCGGATCAGTACTGGCAGCTGTCCTGAGCGTGGAATAAAGACCTGCCGCAGGTGAACCAGCTCCATGCTCAGGGATAGGAAGGGACTCTGCTGGCAGGGGTCCCGGCGAGGCGTCCGCAGGGGTGCGTTCTGTCTCTCCTACTCTTGAGCCTAGTCGTGGACGGCCTGCTAGGGAGGCTATCAGTAGAAGGGTACGAGGTACAGGGCTATGCGGACGACATTGTCATCATAGTCCGAGGAAGGATACACAGTCAGTGTTGGAGCGCATGCAGACAGCACAGAAAGTGATGGAAAGGTGGACGATTAGCCAAGGGTTCGGAGTGAGCCCCGAGAAAACAAGGGTCATACCGTTTACGAGGAAGAGGAAGTGGGAGAGCCACATAGCTCTCACTCCATACGGAAGAAACATCTTAATGGCCAGGGAGATAAAATATCTTAGAGTCGTATTGGACGCTAAGTTAACCTGGAATGTCACGTTGAAAAAATACTGCGTAAGGCAGTTATGACCCTAGCCGTCATTAGGCGGCTATATGAAAGGACGTGGGGACTAAGACCTAGTATGTACCACTAGCTGTACACAAGGGTAGTGGGACCATCGTTAACATACGCGGTACCGGTCTGGTGGCGTAAGTCATAGTATTTCCCTCGGGGCCCATGCAACGGTCTTTCAGGCCGAAATGTAGGCCGTCTTTCATTGTGTGCGACAGAACAAGAGGAGGGGCTACACCAACAAGGGGATCCTCATAGCCGCAGACAGCCAGGCAGCTATTAAGGCCCTAAGTAGCCCACGGGTAAATTCCAGGCTGGTAAGTGACCGCCGAGACGAGACGAGCGACCTGGATGGGTAGAATGAGGTCAATCTCATCTGGGTACCGGGTCATTTGGGGGTCAAATGCAATGAAGAAGCTGGCAGTCTCGCGAAGAGGGGGTCAGCAGAACCATTTATGGGACCAGAACCGGTTCTGAGCGTGACAAAAAGCATGGCCAGGGGAGCCATTAAGTCCTGAGTCAGAAACAAACACAAGGTGTACTGGGCAGACTGTCTAGTGCTCAGACATGGTAAGTCAATAATTGACGAACCGAGTTCAAAGAGAGCTGTGAAGCCGCTAAATATTAGCAGAGGACAGCTCAGAAACATAATAGGTCTCTTGACGAAACACATGGCCGTCAAGAAACACCTGCACAAAATGGGGTGGGTCGAGGGGGACCTGGTATGCATACTCTGCGGCGAGGGGGAGGAATCATCCCAGCATATTTTGTGCGAGTGTAAAGCTCTGGACCGAAAAAGACCATTAATCTACGGTCAGTCTAGACCGGAGACAGAGCAATACAAAACTTCACCCTACCAATTGCTGTGCAGGCTAGTTAAGGGCACAGTGATTTTGGAATGGGTGGTGTAGAAAAGATTAAGGGCATGCACAATAAGCCAAAGGCTGCAGTGCTATCGGAGCGGTGGAGCCGCGGACGAGCCCTGAGGGAGAAAAAACCCACATCATGCTTGTTTTGCCAACATTCACCACAAAGAAGCTTAAACTTTTCAAAAGTCATATCGATAGTTACATGATGATCATACACTTGTTTAAGATTAGTATCACCTTGTTTAAAGAAAACTATAACGTTGGCATTATCACGTACCAATTGTTCGAAACTTTGGCACAGGTAGAACTGCCAATATTTTTATGCCTGTCCATACCAAAAATATGATTTTATTTTTCCTTGCTAGTCGCAGGCTACATCATCAAATATAAAAATTGAATCGCTCTTTGCGTCTGTTGGATATAATATCTCTTCGTTTTCTGTATGGATAATAATCGACACCTTTTGTAGCATCAAGCACCTCCTCTAACATGTTATATTTAGGTTGATATAAAGACTTTGAGTATACGTATACATTTTCAAACTTAAAATCGTTTGGTTTAAACAACAGGCTTAAGATGACGTTTGTTTTACCACGTCCACTGGGACCACATATCAAACATCTAACTGTGTAAAAGGCTGTTGATGTGGTAACAATACCCATGGTTAACTAAACTAACTTTTATACAGCTGCTGCATACATATATATAAATACTTGGAGCTATTACATCTCATTAGCAGTATCAATGTTGGTTTGTAAAAGTGAAGGTCTTGTTAATACAGCGATAAGCAAGTTACCTGTTGAGTTACACGCACCTGGTTACCAGTTTTGTGGTCCGGGCACTAAACTTAAAGAACGTCAAGCTAGACGTGATCAAGGGCATCAATCCTCTAGATCGTGCTTGTCGAGATCACGCCATCGCTTACTCTCAAGCAAAACAGTTGAGTAATAGGCATCGAGCTAACGAGGTGTTGGAGAACTGAACTTGGGAGAGAGTCAAGTTAAAGGATGCAAGTTTTGGTGAAAAGTTGGCTGCTTGGCGAGTTACAAATACCATGAAAGTTAAAAGAAAGCTTGGTATGGGTGTGAAATCAAAGACAGCCACCAAGCGTAAACGTGGTGGTAAAAAAGCTACAATTTGAAAATATACTCACTTTAATGCGAGACGCTCTAAATGTGGGTACGGAAGTTCCATCTGTGAAAATGTACTGCATGTAGAGAGAAAAGTTATTAAAAATGCTGGTTGTCGTAAGAAAGTCTAAACACCTCGAGTTATTCCAATACATAAAAGTGGTGGATTCCTACCATTCTTACCTCTAATATTTGGAGGTCTATTAGCACTAGGTGCTCTGAGCGGTGGTGCCGCAGGTATTGCTAAGGCAGTTAAAGATGCTAATTCAGCTAAACAAACATTGGAAGAAACAAAACGTCACAACCAAATGATGGAGGCTATTGCTGTTAGCAAGCGAGGTAGTGGTTTGGGTGATGGTCTATATCTGAAGAAACAGCGTGGTGGCTATGGATTGTGTTTACATAAACCAAAAAACATGTAGGGTGTTTACCAGCAAGACCTCTAACAAGTGTAGATCTTGTGAAATTTGCTGGTAAAATGAAAATTCCCTAATTTAGAGGTATATACCTGCTAGATGCTCTTCAATCAAGTGAACTACGTAAGAATGAGTCATTCATCATTAATTTATAATCCAACAAGGAGCCTGGTAGTCTGCTTATTTGTTGTGAGTGGTAGAAATACTCGTCAAGAAATAATTATTCCTGATGGTTCATATAAAATCAGCGATATCGATAAATATATTCAGAATGAGTTGCTGCATCGTTATATTAAAGATAAACATTTGGATCCTACAGTAGATCACAACATTGATGTGGTAAAACTCGCTAAAAGCCAACAACACTTTAAAATGTGAGATAACATGTTAGTCAGTATGATACACGTTATTGATGGCATTAGATACGTAAGCTAATAACAAACTGTGTCAGAATTAATTGAAATCTTAGAAGAACTTCTTATAATGCATAACCATGTTTGTCCCGGACAGTTTCAGATACATCGTGATTATTTGCAATGTAAAAATATTTATTACACACTCTTCATTTAATATATTTGTAATGTGAAAATTGATAAGATTGTATAAGTTAGTTGAAGCTTTATACACAAAGAAAAGAAGGAAGTCTGACAGGATACAAAGAATGTGAGATGTCATTATGTTCTATGAGTTTCTTTGGAAGAGATGTTATGAAAGTTCGCAACCATGATCTGCGACTATTCTCATTCAGAGTTGGCTGAAGTTTTCTTTTCAGAACTTCGAGGGTGTGATTACGAACATTGAAAGAGACGGAAATCGTGACATCTACTTTTTCAAATTTAATATTGCTAAAATCATTTTAAAAAATTCTTCCAATGCTGATATGTGTACTCCAGCGTACTCTCGTAATTTGACTTTTATTACTTTGTAAAAATAGGTTTAAATGAAAAAAATATTAGCTACTCAACAATTGTAAATTTATCTTATTATCTGAAAAAATGTTGAAATTTATTTTTAGCCAATTTTCCTGAAAAAAAAAACTGCTAGTAGTAAGATAGCAACTATTACACATAAAAAATTCAATGACGCAAACTAGAACCTCTGTAATTCATATCCAAGGACAGTTTAATTTTTTATCTGTTTTAACAAATTTTCATAAGTTTCGTTTATACAGAGATAACGTCGATCAAATTTTCGATTTTTTTTTTCAAATGAGCGTCAATTCGAGCTAGAACACATATCCCCGGTCAACTCCAGTCTTATATATATATATATATATATATATATATATATATATATATATATATATATATATTGTATTACAATAGTAATAAAGAAAGCATAAAACTTGAGTGAATACTTTTTTTTTTTTTTTTTTTATACTTGTTTTGGCCTCGAGCAAAGCTCTTTTAGCCACGGTCACTCCAGGTCAACAACTAGTGCTACAGCGCCCTATTATAATATGATGTTTTACATTATAATAAAAAACAAAAAGGATTCTCTATGCTATCGTCTACCAAGCTCAGCAAACAAACACCTAAATTTCCCTTACTTCATGTAAACCAATAATAATTTACGAAGATAGACTATGCCCATCATACTTTACATTTTGTTTTTGTGGGTAAGGTGTATGTATTTAAGTCTTATAAACTAGGATTAAAAATAAGGAAAAAAGACATGGGATCACAAACTTCACGCCTAGGGGTCCACCAAGGCGACTTTATTTGAGACAAACTAGACTGGACCACGGTAAAGATGGGTTAGACACAGGGACAGACAAAAGGAATCTATAATTATATGCCTATTAACTATAATGTCAATTTCTTCCACAAAATTACTATAAAAAACAGAACAAAATTTTATATCTTTTTACGTTGAGCTAAATTACCTCATGTAATTTATTACATTTAATGAAGTTCAAAAGTATATGCATCATCTCTCTTTCAACATAGAACGCTACATGCAACAAATATGATATATTTAATGGTAGTGGAATTCCTTGATCAAGACATTTTTTAATTAGATTGTTACATGCATGGATGTGTTTCTTACAATTAAAAAAGATATGATTAATATCACACACACTTGTTCCATCACAACTACACAGTGGATTGTCTGCCAACCCCATTTTAAATAGTTGCTTTTTGGTAGCACCATGCCCTACGATGATTCTAGCAAGTGTTATGTATATTACTCTGTTAGTTGGGGCTATTTCTGAGATCGATTTAGAAGGCAAGGTGGGAAATATTTGGTGAAATTTACTTTTTACTATGGCTTGTTGCTTGCTCCATTGGTCTGACCATTCTTTCCTCATGTGTCGTTTATAGGTAGGGAGAAGATCTCTCGTTAAGAGTATATTGCACCTCTCTCCTATTATTGTTGCATTTTTTGCCAGTTTATCTGCTTCTTCATTGCCCTTGATATGTGCATGTGCTTTTATCCACATAAATATAGCTGTTTTTCCAGCCCTCACTAAGTTCAGGTAATTGGATCTAATAATGCCTATAAGTGGGTCCTTGAATACCTTAGAGGGCTTCTTCAGAGCCAATAGTAACGACTTGCTGTCGGTTATTATTATAAATTTGGAATGGGATTCTATTCCCATGGCCATTTCAAGAGCTTTGATAACTGCTACTGTTTCTGCTGTATATATGCTGGTTTCTTTGTGTAGCTTAAAAACGAAACTGGATGTCGTCGATTTGCAGTATATACTACACCCTACGGAATCTGATGTTTTGGATCCATCGGTAAATATTAGGGCAGATCCTGGAAACTTCTGGATATTTTCACGGTAATAGCTTTGAACATCTATGTCTTCACTATGGCAATCTGGTAAAACAACAATTGGATTCCATAGTAAAATATCATATGACAACGTAAACACTTCTGACTCGTACAATATGGTTGGTGTTACTATTGTGGATGTGTAAGATAAAGCTTTTGTCAATGGTGGTGAGTTTTTATGCCGCCAGTATGTGTTATTTTGGGTATGCGACAAGATGGTGTTAGTTTGGATGCTGATTTTTCCTTGCAATGGTTGCTTTATCAGGAATTTGCTAGAAAGATATTCCCGTCTTAATTTGAGAGTTGGCTCATTGGCCAAGGCCAAGATTGATTCTGTGGGGGTTGATTTTATTAGCCCGTGGACTAATCTTAAAGCTTTATATTGTATTCTGTCAATTTTTCTTAAGTGTGTTTCCGCAGCAGACCCATAGAAAATTGAGCCGTAGTCTATGATCGACCTAGTGTATGACCTATAAAATTTCATCGCTGTTCTGGGATCTGCACCATATTTCTTTTTACATGTATATTTCAAAATATTCAGACTTTTTTCACCCTTGCTTATACAATAATCAACATGTTCCTTCCACAAAAGTTTTTGATCGATTATTACACCTAAGTATTTGTAGCTTTTGTGACATGGCATATTTTCTTCGGCAATCGTAAGTTGAGGGGTATACGGTATTCTATGTCTTGTATAAAAAACGACTGAAGATTTATTGACAGACATAGTAAAGTTGTTTTGGAACAAGTATGCCTTGATTTTATACATGATGTAATTTAACTGTTTAATACATAGACTATAAGAGTTTTGTTTAGTATATATGCAGAAGTCATCTGCGTATTGGATTATCTCTGCAGCGCCATCAAAAAGGCTGTGGAAGTCATGTGTATATATATTAAATAACAAGGGGCTTAAAACAGATCCTTGCGGTAGACCCGAATAACACGTTCGTGGTTCAGTATATGCCCCATTCGCTTTTATATACACTATTTTGCCAGCAAAGATCTTAACGATATTAGCTGCCATGTTTTCAGGTATGCCAACCTGGCTCATTTTTTTTATAAGCACGTGTAAATCTACGTTATCGTAGGCCGCCTGCAGATCCAAAAACATAGCTGCCATATATTTATTTTCAGAAAGGCTTATGTGAATATCATTTACTAAGGTGGCAATACATTGAGTGGTACTTTTATTTTTTCTAAAGCCAAACTGTTGAGCTGGTAATAAGCAATTTTGCTCAAGGTACCATTGAAGTCGTTGTTTTATAATTTTTTCAAATGTTTTTAGCATACATGGTAGTAATGTAATAGGCCTATAAGAGTCGCTAAGATCCCCGCCGGGTTTAGGCAAGAGAACCACCACAGCCTCCTTGATAGCAGTGCAGTCACAGCCATCTCTTAAAATACTGCTATATATATCACAAAGAAGTATTTTTGCAATAAGGGGTAAATGATATATCATGGTATAGTTTATACCATCTTTTCCAGGTGCCGAGTTTACAGTGTTTTTACAATTGATGTCAATTTCCTCTATTGTGATATGTTTATTTAAATAACTATTTGTCTGGTCATGGTAAACATTAAAATTCATACTTACACTCGGAGGCGCAATTTTTTCTGAGACACTATCCAGGACATCCGCCGAAATATTTATGTCTTTTGAAGTTCGCTTACTTTTAATACCATTGGCCCTTCTCCATATTTCTGAAGGATTTGAATGCGAATTTAACGAATTGCAGTACTTTTCCCAAGATTGCTTGGCTTTTAACTTAAAAACTTGTTTACATCGGGCATTAATTTGTTGGTATTCAAGAAAATTATTCATGATCTGATTTTGCCGAAATTGTTTAAAAATTATTTTTCTACGATTGTTAAGTTCGCTGCATTCCTGGTCCCACCAAGGTGCTTGTTTATATTTTTTATTCGTGCTATGAGTGCTTTTAGGAATACTGGAATCAGCAGCTTTGTAAATTGCCGATATAATGAAAGCAAGTTTATCGTTAGTTGTTTCTAAACGGGGTTTTGTTAAAAATATTTTATTTATAGCAAGCTGATATAAATCCCAGTTAGCTTTGTTTGTCTGCCAAGCAACGCATGGGACCGGAACGGGCGAGGGGCACATCTGAGATGAATCTACGCCTAACGTTAGTAGTATTGGCAAATGATCAGACCCATAGGTGTCCTGAATAGTTTCCCAGCTAGAATCTTTAATTAGGTTTGTTGTCATTATTGAAATGTCTACTGCAGATTTAATTTCATGAGGTCTAGTGATACGTGTAATAGACCCATCGTTACGTATAATAAAATTAGGTACTTCTTCAAGTGCTTCCAATAAAATTTCACCCTGTCTTTCCACCTTACCAGATCCCAAACTAGTATGATGGGCATTAAGGTCGCCGCCTATAATGGCAACTGGTCCAAGTTGTTTCATTAGATTCACATAATCACTACTACAAAGAGAAATATTAGGTGGTCTGTACACCGAAGCCAATGATATATTTTTACCATCTTTACTGATAGAGATAGCACAGCATTCTAAATTTTGATTAAAATTAAAATTAAGATTTATATTGCTAAATGAAATTTTATCTGATATTATTATTGCTACACCACCCGCTCCGTGTGTGCGGTCTCTTCTAACTATATTATAACCTGGAATGCGTACCAGATGATGCGCTTTATACCACGTTTCGCTAATAAGAGCAACATCACATTTGGTTTCTTTAATTAGTTTCTTAAGGAACAAAGCATTACTACTCGCTGACCTAGAATTCCATTGTACTATCCGTAAATTTACCATCAGGTTGTGTGACTGAATGATCTAATAGCGTATCGTCAATGATCTTATTTATATATTCTGTGATGTCTATATCTCCCATATTACCGCCGTCACCACTACATATATTATTCAAATAGTTTACTAAGGTTTGTATATTATTTTTCAGCATTAATTTAATTTCCTCTAAAGTTTTTTCTTGGGAATTATGAGGGTTATTTAATATTGGGTTTCCAGAAAATCGCCAAGTTGTTTCAGTTGGGAAACTAGTAGGCGATGGACTATTGTCAACTTTTCTCCGCTTCTTATTTTGTTCCACTATAATTTGTTTACTCTTAAAATGATGACTTTGAGGTTCACGATTTATAGGCTGTTGCTTTTTTTGAGATAAAATGGGGAATTCTTCAGAACAACTAATTAAAGGTGTAAACAAATTTGTGTTTGTTTTGACTTTGTTTGAAAATAATGTCGGGTTATCAACAGCTTTTTCAGCTTCTTTAAATGAAACATTGTGGCGCGTCATAATCTCTTTAATTCTTTTTTGTTTTGCAAATATGGGACACCCTCTATATGTAGTTTGATGATCTGAATTTTTGCAGTAAATGCAAAATTTTTCAGCGTTACATGAACCTAAATGCGTTTCTGCACAATTTTTACATCTAGAAGTTTTACTTTTGCATAATATGGACGAATGGCCGTACCGCAAGCATTTGTAACACTGCATAACGGGTGGAATGTATACCTCGACTGGACACCTAACTCTATCAATAAAAACATAATCAGGGATTACAGAACCTCGAAATGAAATTTGAACCATTTGTCGTGGTATTTGTTGTTTTTCACCGGATTCATTCGTTATACTCCTTTTCATCCGTTTAACGCTTGCTACAGGTATAGCAGACTTAATTGTTTTTAATAACGTTTCTTCAGAAATTGCAGTATCAACGTTTCTAACTATTGCTTTTTTATACGTTAAATGCATTGGAATATACGCATTAAGCTGATTTTGTTTAAAAACGTTGTGACGGACCAGCAAATTTGCACTAGCAGCTGACTTTGTTATTATTTTAATTCTGTTTATGCCTACCGGCGCTACTTCAATTATTTCCGACTGGAGTTCACCCGTATCGTTTAACATTCGCCCCACTCTCATTGGATGTATTTTACCTACATGTAAATGTTCAGATTCGTGTTCCACAAATATGTAAAATGGTCCCTTATCATGAATGTTAAATCTGTTATCAAAATTTATCTTTCTTTCATATTTATTATTACTGTTTAATGGGTTTAATAAAATATTTTCGTCTTTATTTACTCTATTAGAATCACTGTTTACTATTATATGTTCGTCATTATCTGTAATATTTGTCGTAATATTTGTACTTACTTTATGTTTTTCGGGGTCTGGGGGTCTCCCTCCCCCTTCCCCATATGATCCACTCGACATATTACCTATATGCTAGGAATTCCTAGCATAATTATGTTAATTCACCAAGGTTAAATTAAATTTATTACTTACCAATGTAACTGATACAAGCCACTATAATTTGGTAATATAATAACTTAGCTTACCACCTTTAATAGGTTTTAACCAGCGGAGCACACGAACACACGTCTTCACTCTGCAACGGTCAATCACCGAATTGTTGAGTGAATACAAAAGTAAAGTTATTATTAACTTAAAATTAGTTTACTAACATTGTCGAGTTAAACCACCAGATAACGGTGATACAAATTTCACAATATATTTAAAATTTTATATTGAGTTTCATTATTATACGTCAAAATGAACGTGTCTGACAAAACAGAGTAAGTAAAAACAGATGTGATAGAAATAATAATTACGGAAACTATATATTTTTAAAATACTATCTCTGCGGAAGTTGCCCCCCCCCCCCAACTTCCGCAGAGATAGTATTTGTCTAAGGCGTAAAGCCATTGGCACAGTTTGACACTAATGGCATTATGTCATTTCCTCTAGTAGTATTCGACCCTTCTCTTTAAAGTGTTACATAACCTATGCTTATCCTTACTTTGTACCTAGCTATTTTCTTAGTTAAAAGTTTATTTTGCTTATTTTAATTTTTTCTCTATTTTTGTTTTGTTTTTTGTTTTGTTTTTTTGTTCTTTTTTTGGTTGTTGTTTTTGTTGTTTTTGTTTGTTTGTTTTTTTAGGTTGTTGCTTTTGTTTGGTTGTTTTTTCTTTGTTTTTTGTTTGTTTTTTGGGCTTTTTTTGTTTTGTTTTGTTGTTTTCTTTAATGTTTTGTGCTTTCTTTTTTTCATGTAAAAGTGTACATAATACATATGTGATTTTAGTGTTATACAATAATATGTAGCCTTTTTTTTTTGTTCCCTCAGGGCTCGTCCGCGGCCTTGCCGCCCCGATAGCACCGCAACCCTTGGTTGATTGTGCATACCCCTAGTCTTACTCCACCCATTCCAAAATCACTGTGCCTTGAACTAGTCTGCACAGCGATTGGTAGGGTGAAGTTTTATATTGCTCTGTCCCCGGTCTAGAGTGACCGTAGATCAGTTGTCTTTTCCGGTCCAGAGCTATACACTCGCACAAGATGTGCTGGGCTGATTCCTCCCCCTCGCCGCAGAGTCTGCATGCGAGGTCCCCTTCGAACCGCCCCATTTTATGTAGGTGTTTCTTGACGGCCATGTGTCCCGTCAAGAGACCTGTTGTGTTTCTGAGCTGTCCTCTGCTAAGGTTTAGCAGCTCCACAGCTCTCTTTGAACTGGGTCCGTCAATTATTGACTTCCCATGTCTGAGCCCTGGACAGTCCGCCCAGTGTATGTAGCCTTAGTAAATATTCAAATATACATTTATAAAAGTCTAAGTTATTAGATGCAAGAAGACAGCACAGGTTGTATGTTTAAAGCATCTGTGTATTCGAAAATCGTTTCTAATTAGTTCTATTGCATAGGGAATCTTTAGTTTGCATGTTAACAATATATGGTCTAAATTTCCGTAGTCTCCGCATTCACAGTCTGGGCTGTCTTTTATACCTAATTTGAACACATGGCTAGGGAAAAGGCAGTGATTGAAACGCAGCCTACAAATCTTAGTTACAAAATAACTATTATAGTAGCAGTCCTTGAACCGTGGAGTCCTGGGGAGAGCCGGCTGGATATATTTGTAATATTGACCTTTGTCACTTTGATTACAAACTTGTGACCAATTTTTTATAGCAATATGTTTTCCTACGTGAATAAGGTCCTGAGCAAGACAACTATATCCAAACAACACTCTGCCTTCAATTGATTTCTTTGCTAATTTGTCAGCGATTGCGTTGCCGATAATATCAGAATGCTCTTTAACCCATACAAAAGAGACCCTTTTGTTATTTTCTTTAGAAGTTTTCAGCGCTTCAGATAGTTTTTGAAGAAGGTAACAGCCATTCGAATCTTTATTGAAATTAACTATCTTCATTAGTACGCTTTGGGTGTCGGACATTATTGTAAATTGGTTATGGTCAGTGGTGTGTATATATATATATATATATATATATATATATATATATATATATATATATATATATATATATATATATATTACGGCGTCTATCAATGCAGTTAAGCTGAGAAGGATGACATGTGTGTGTTGAGCTTTAATTGTTTTTTAATATTCTTTTCCTTGTCAAAAAAGGCACATCCGGTACCGGATTCTGATTCGGAGCCATCAGTATATAGTAGCTGGTGGGCTCGTGTTGTGTTATGTCCTCTCGGAACATGGCATTTCTGATTTTGGTCGGATACACTAAGCAGTCGGGTAAGATTCTAACTGTTGTATTTATGAACACTTGTTTGTTTCAAATATTGGATTTATGTCATATGAATGAATTATTTTGTGGTATTGCATTGACGTCTCATAACTGCTGACTAAATGTGGTGTTTTTTTTTCAGTAGTTATCTGTAAGATCAAGTATGAAAAGATTATGAAGCTTAGCTATTAAGTCGCTTCTCATTGCGTAAATCTTTAGAATAAATCGAAACGCTAACATTTTACTCCTGTGTTCGATAGGCAACTCACAACACTCGGCTAGCATGCCGTCTATGGATGTGCTTTGTAGAGTGCTTAAGCTTAGACGCAGATTTGTTTTGCAGTTTTTGAATTTTCTTTAGATGGCATTTTGCAGCTTGGTCATAAAAGATTCATCCATAATCTAGCACTGGTCTTATAAATGATTTATATATCACTAATGATGATCCCGATTTTGTATGACACACTTTTCTCATGATCTTAAGTCCCTTTTCGGTTTTGCAGATGCCATGGTTCACATGATCTTTCCATAAAGTTTCTTATCCAGCAGCACACCTAAAAAAACGGACCTTTCTTTGATATGATATTTTTCGGTTCCTAGGTGAATTTTGGACGGAGGATCCTTTTTTTTCTTGTGAATATACAAGCTTGCGTTTTGGTGTTTGACACTGAGACCCCATCCTGTTCTGTCCAGGTTTTAAATGCTATGTAGTCCTTTTGAAGTCTCTTGGAGGCGTCTTCTATGCTTAAACTACTCGTGTATAAACATATGTCGTCTGCAAACTGGAGTAATTCACTGGACGGTGTACTGTTGCTTAGATCATAGGTATAAATTAGATAAAGAATGGGACTCAATATTGTACCCCGTGGGAGGCCTATGTTTATTGTTCTGGGTCCTGCTATCTTGCTATTTGTTTTGACATAGTTGATTTGATCAGTGAACATGTTTACTATTTTCGAAGAACATGTTTTGGGTAATTCTATGTCTATCATATTTTGTTGGAGTATATTTAAATTTACGTTGTCATGCGTTGGATATCCGCAAATAAGGCAAATAAATATTTTGGTTTTGTATATGTAGTATTTATGTCTGTGATCAAATGGGCAAAACTATCGTAGGTAGATTTTTCCCTCCTAAAGCCAAACTGTTGTGTAATTAGTTTGTTAGTTTCTAACCAAGTTTCTAAGCGTGTATTGATCATTCTCTCATAAGTTTTCATCAAGCAGGAAGCAAGGCAGAATCCACGATAAGATTTATAGTCTTTAGGGTTTTTGTGAGGTTTGACAAAAGTTATCATTAGGTATAATTTCCAAGAATTAGGGTAGTTTCGTGTCTGCCATATACAATTATAAATATCTAGTGATAATTTTTTACTTGATTTGGATAAATTATGTATCATTGAATAGTGAATACCATCTAGGCCGGGTGAAGTGTTACTGTTGGATTTGATGGCTAACTCTAGTTCTTCTATTGTGAAGTTGTCTAACAGAGGAGATTGTTCTTCTTGCGTTGTGTTGGTACTTGATGCAGCACCTATTTGTTGTGAAACGTAAGATGGTGCCATATTTTACAGGAAATCTTCGACCCATGAATTATCTTGGGGATGGTAATGATTTGTTGTACTGTCCGATTGATACAAATATCACTTACCTTGCTATTTCTGCGTAACGAATTGCAGAATTCCCAGCATTTTTGTCTTTTGCTTTCGAGGATTGTTTTTTCAGCTATTGCGGCATATCTGTTGCAATTAATAAAGTTTTCTGTTGAAGTGTCAGTTTTGTACAAGGCAAGCGCTTTTTTACGTTCAATGATTGCTACTGTACATTCTTCGTTCCACCAAAGCGGCGGGGGCTTCGCTTCCGGTCGGAATCTAGATCGGGATCCAGATCGGCGTCCAGATCTGAATCGAGATCTAGATCTAGATCTTATCTAAATCAAGGATAATATTAAGTTTTTTATAAAAACGACGTATGTAAATATGGCAGTTTGCGCATGCGGAAACCAACTTTTTTAGTTTTTAAGTTAACCTCCACGTGTTTGGTATCATTTTACTCGGCTCAGCTAGCAGATTTTAAAAATTTAGAATATGCGAATGCCAGACATGTTGAATATGAACACATGGTAACAGTTGAAAACTTAGAACAACCTTAAGCTTTAAACAAAAATCCTAAGAATATATGACTACCAGACATGTTGAATACCACATATGGCGACAGAGAAACAATCAGCAGCTGCAAACTGAGAGTAACCTCGACTACAATCTAGATTCCAATTCATGTAACAGGAAATTAGTCATGTGTTTTCAAATACAAATGTACGTGATCTTCTACAAAAATGCCAACAACAACGATGACGGTTAAATGAGTTTCAATAACAATTCAAAAGTGGGGGTATGTATATATAAACATTAGGTGGTAAGCAAGTACATCAGTCTTTGTCTGCAGTCTACTCACAGTAGGTATATATTTGTGCACTTGTTCTGTTCAACATGTATGGGACTGATGTTAACGATGGACCTATTAATAACGGTGTTTGTTATTGAGGTCAAATTGATGCAGCTCTACGTCAGAATATAATTGAGATTAAGCAAGAAAGTAGAATGCCGCTGAAAACAAGATATAACATTACTCCAGCTCTAAGTGTTGCAATTGGTATATCAAAAGCGGCCGGAGTGATTCCAATAATTAAAATTGTAAATACAAGCCTATATCCACCAAGTCCAAATATAACAATCTCATCTGGCTCATGGGAATGTGATTATTTTATTTCAACATTGAAAAACACAGCTAAAGAGTACTTTACCAAAGGTAATAAGATCGAACCTGAAAATATTGGAATATTTACCGTCAAACCAATTAAAATACTAAACAGTAAAGGTATATCAATGTCAGATGACTGTTACTTTTTATTTAACCGAAGATGCAGTTCAACAGCTACTATATCTGGTTGAAATCATCAACGAAAAGCTGAAGTTTCTAACCGATTTGAACTTTGATATTCGACCTATTGTGTTGCTGATGTTCTCAAATATTTTAAGAAGAAGGAGCTACCGTGTGACGAGGAGGTTGTAAAACTTATAAAAGTCATGTTAAAAGACTATGAATCGTCATTCCGAGTTAGTATGTTAGAGTGCTTACACTTTAAATAGGCAAGTACTTGATCGTTTCAAAGACATACACACGATATACAACGACTCATCTTAAATGATTTAATTATATTTCTATGTTTATATCAACTGGTTTTCTAAATGTGTCTAACAATATTTGTGTTAATTTACCTTAGTGCCAAATATAACGTCATGCTTAAATATATGTATCGCAATCATGTTTGTTAAAAAATATATATATATATATATATATATATATATATATATATATAAACTGAACGTATGTGTTTTATTTATTAGTTAATCCCCTGTAGTTAAGATGAGAATCTGTGAATGATGCCCGTTACAAGTGAAAAAGAATGCACTTTCTGGTAATCTGCGTAGTGAAGCTCACAAATCAAAAGTATGTGAACTATGGCAAGTTGAACAAGTGCATATGTTAACTCAAGCTTTTAAAAATAGAATGGCTACTTATCGTATATACGAAAAAGGTATTGATATTAAACAGTTTATGGAAACAATAAGACAAACTGTTTTGTCTGATTGAAGCTGCTTTAGCTAAACATAATCAAATTAAAATAAATCTAGAATTGTTTGGTTTCTATGTTCTCCAATAGAGAAGAAATGAAGTCATTCAATACTAAAAATAAAAATGTTACAGTTTCAACTAATTTTGAAAATATATTTAAGGAATTCGTCGACGAGATTTACACAAAAGCGTTACAGTTTGCAGAAGCCGAAAGTGGATGGATGTTGGAGCGGCTAATGTAGTTGGAAATAAATATTAATAAACACAGTTTTAAACCGTAGAGTGGTGTCAACATCTATAAATTGTCGTACACACACTCATAAGCTCATTCAAAATTTAGTTTTCTTAGAAGTAAGACGTGCTTCAGTCTGCTCTTGAGTAGCTGCTGTTTAGTAGTGTGCTTAAATTGGCTACATTAAGTGATGTGTGTTACCAGCAAATTAAAGACAACTCTTGGTACGGTTTATTTGGAGACTTTCAATTAATTATTGATAATACACTGGTTATTTCAATGCAACGAAATTGTGTAAAAGTGTAAAACTAAGGAGCTGATTGCCTATTACAACAACAAGCTAGAGTCACATTTACAGTCACATCTAGGGAGCCGGAATACTAGCCCCCTAGCTGTGTCGGAAGCAACACCTCAACTAGCACCAACAACTGCCACATACTTAGTGGACTTTGGTGAAAGACAAGCTGAAAACAACTTAATATATGGTACATATGTTTACAAAGATTTGATATTGAATTTGGTTTGTTGGATATCCAATCGTTTCTATGAAAAGTGCAACCAAAATATTTTTGATTTTTTCGTAAGCGAATTTAATCAAAAATAAAAGGACAACCTTGATGAGATTGAAGTGAAATTAATGAAGATAGATGATGAAGTGCATTGCATGCGAGAAACAAACACCACTGATTGGTTTTCCCTGCATGTCTTCAACAAAGTATGTTACTGGATGTGTGAAATGGACACTAACAACCTTGAATAACTCTGTTGACCAGCGAGGTGTATACCCCTTTTCAAATTGAGCTTTTGCTTTACTTATACGTACATCACCCACTTTGAATTTATTCTGATCAAACACTGTAATATTTGAGTAGACTTGTTTGAGGATAGCTTCTTCATTTTTCTTATTAACATCTTTAGGTTTTACACCAGTTGTTCGATGAATGGTTGAGTTGTAGTTAGCAGTGACATCAGGTAGTATATTAAACCACTTGTAGGAACCATACAAGTTAAAATTTTTGTAGATATTTTCTTTCAAGGTACGTATGACTCTTTCCACTCTTGCCGCCTTCTTCACACTATAAGTGCTGTAGTGATTAATGTTTTTTTTTCATACAGGTATTAAATTTAGAGTTTAAAAATCCTTACCAAGATCAGACTGGATGTTAGAGGGCGCTGTACTATTAGCTAAAATATCAGCCATAGTTTTAGTCACCTCTTCAGCATTTTTAGATTTAAGTGGACGAGTCCACACATACTTTGAAAAACAATTGATAGCCACTAAAATGTATTTGTAACCAGAGTTTTCGCGATGATAGTCTGTAAACTCAGACAAATAAATTTGCCACAAGTCATTTAAACCTTTAATTATGGTAGGCCTGCGTTTAAAATTGATTCTTGCTGGTGTGTACAACTCATTTATTACTTGTTTTTTAGCATCATATGGTTCAACTGTTTTGCGTTTCATGGTGATGATGAATTTAGCAGTCTCCACTTGTTATGCAAATCTTTTAGTTTGTTGTCTATTTCACCCAAGTTCTTCTTTAACTTGTTATTCTTTGACACACCAATGTCTTTTAATACTTGAGCAGTTATGTTATTGGTTAAATTTTAACCGTTAAACCATAAACTTTACTAAACCTACAGCGAAAGCATCAACTTAACTAAACCGACAGCCAAAGCATCAGAGAAAGGGTCTATTTGAAATGAATTTTCTGTAAATATTTTAGTAAAATGAAGGGCAATGACGGTTGAATCTGAAACCTAAGGGTTGGTAGAACACTTTTCTTGCAACATTTTCTTTTCAAAATCCGTATTTATTTCACGTTCTTTGCCTAAACATTGCCAATTTTGACGTTTAAAATTGCGAGTTTGACGTTTTGAGGAAAACTCCAAAATTTGATTTTTTAACTGCCCGTAACTTCTTTGTCTTAAAAGATAGAGACCTAAATTTTGGTACAGAGTTCACTCTTTATAATACAAACACGCGTACCTAATTTGGTTTCTTATTTCCGCAGATATGAATTTTTTAGAAACAATACACAAAATTTTCCGGGAAAACCGGGTCCAATTTTCCTGGCTAACGAAATTATCCAAGCCACTTGCACAAGGAAGGTACTCACCAAATTTGATCAAGATTGGTCCATTATTTTTTGAGTTATCGGTCGGATATATATATATATATATATATATATATATATATATATATATATATATATATATATATATATATATATATATATATATATATATATATATATATAAACACATTGAATACACACCTGCCGAAAGGAGTCAACATAAAGCCGTGGACAAATAAGAAGCAAATAAAGTAAGCAAAAGGGTCAATTTATTCAAATACTCTTATAAGTATACAAATATAGGAGTCTAAAACTTTACAAATATTACAAATGTAAGGCTAGATGCATTCTCGCCACAATTAGAACCGTAGACCGGTTTCGCTCTAATTAGAGCTCTTCAGTACGGCATACTAATTGTAGCGAAAATACGCTTATAAGGCAATACGGCTATGGTAGCAAGCCTTCCAACAATAAGTGAGTGGTAAGACACGAAGCAACGTGCCGCCACCTAATTGCGGAACCAAGTAGTATGTTGTCACTCCAGCACCAAATAACACAAAGTGTTAAAAAATAGAGACTGTATACAACTAACTAAAAGTTTATTAAATTGTCAGCCCTGGCCCATTTCTACCCTAATATAGGGACAAAGTATGTAAGGCTAGATGCATTCTTGCTGCAATTAGAACCGTAGACTGGTTTCGCTCTAATTAGAGCTCTTCAGTACGGCATACTAATTGAAGAGAAAATACACCTATAAAGTAATACGGCTATGGTAGCCAGCCTTCCAACACTAAGTGGTAATACACGAAGCAACGTGCCGCCACCTAGTTGCGGAACCAAGTAGTATGTTGTCACGCCAGCTCCGAATAACAGAAAGTGTTAAAAAATAGAGACTGTATACAACCAACTAACAATTTAGTAAATTGTCAGCCCTGGCCAATTTCTACCCTAATGTAGGCACAAAGTATGTAAGGCTAGATGCATTCTCGCCACAATTATAACCGTAGACCGGTTTTGCTCTAATTAGAGTAATCCGAGTAGTATGTTGTCACGCCAGCTCCAAATAACACAAAGTGTTAAAAATAGAGACTGTATACAACTAACAATTTAGTAAGTTGTCAACCCTGGGCCATTTCTACCCTAATATAGGGACAAAGTAAGTAAGGCTAGATGCATTCTCGCCACAATTAGAACCGTAGACCGGTTTCGCTCTAATCAGAGCTCTTCAGTACGGCATACTAATTGTAGCGAAAATACACTTATAAAGTAATGCGGTTATGGTACCCAGCCTTCCAACACTAAATGAGTGGTAACACACGAAGCAACGTGTCGCCACCTAGTTGCGGATTCGAGTAGTATGTTGTCACTCCAGCTCCAAATAACACAAAGTGTTAAAAATAGAGACCGTATGCAACCAACTCACAATTTAGTAAACTGTCAGCCCTGGCCCATTTCTACCCTAATATACTCCTTGCTGAATATTACACAAATACATCAAGTGACAGTCATCATGAAGAACAATTCCTGCGGTACAAAAATGAAGTTGAAAAAAGATTCAGAGAGCCACATGAATCAACTTCGACTTACCAATATCGCTCAGAGAACTTGAGGATGCGCTTAGAACTTACAAAATCTCTGCACCTGGGTCCAGATGGCATTCTTTTTAAGTTCTTAAAACACCTCCCTTGCAATGCAAAACTTATTCTCTTGAACTATTGTAATAAACTCTTCTTGACTCAACAGTTCCTAAGTCATGGACTAGAGCACATATATTATCTTTTTTAAAAACCAACATGCCCAAACATAATGCGAAATCTTACAGACCGATTTTGTTCACCTGCGCGTTGTGTTAATTGCTCGAGAAAATTCTTAATAGACGTTTGGTTTGGCATCTCGAAAGGACTATACTATACAGGTTAACACACTGTTTTATATTCACACGAGATGTACCTCCTATTTGTCAGGTCAGGTCAGTGAATCGTATTATTGCCGAATGCCACAAATTTAGTGAACAAAGAAAGAAACAGAAACTAAACCCGAATATAGAAGTGGCCCTGGGTAATGTTCTTAGTGAAGTGTATAAGGCAATTTCATTTCTAAAAGACGTAAACTTATACAAGAACTTGTAATGAAGATGTTAGAAATAATCAAAAATCATAAATTTATAAACATATAAAGATATATATATATATATATATATATATATATATATATATATATATATATATATATATATATATATATATATATATATATATATATATATATATATATATATATCCATGTGTCTGTGTCTGCGTGCGTTTATTATTATTAACATAAATCGGTAGTTCATTAAGAAAACAAACAACATTTAGGAAAACAAAACCTAGAATCTAAAGACAATATTTCCGCCAATAACTTGTACTAATACTAAAGTGACATGGAGCAGCAAAAAACATACATTTTTGCTTCTCCGTGTAGCTTCGAAGGACCACAAAGTATTTTTTCTGATGTGGCAAGCATATTCGTTAAGTATCCCTGATTTCAGCCGATTTTTAAAAACATTGAAAAACAGTCAGGATATAATAGTACTTTTGACTAGGTTATAAAGATAGTTGCAGAGAGTAGACAAGCTACTTGAGAGACTAAAAACCTCCATTGATATGGGTAGTTAGGAGAGGTTTGCCCGTGAGACTTTTAATTATGGTTGAGATAAAAGCCCATAGCAACTCCTTAGAGCTTCCGGAAAATATCCCCCAGACATCAGCGGTTATGCAGAATTTTATTTTTCCACTCCTGACTTCTTTCCGCTGTTGTCTTTTAATTTATGTATGAATTATACGCCAGTCGTAATGGAATATATTTTAGATCTTGACTACACGATGTTCTGTAGAATGTATTAGTTTGTGCCAAAAAGTACGCACCCATTTTTTTCTCCGGGTCTACATTAGTTTTATATATTAAACCGACCGCTTCCTCTTTTATTTCGTGATATGTAAAGCCTTCCCACTGAGCGTCGAGGGGAATGTATTCAATGCCTGGTGAGAGTGGTTCTATTTTGTAGCAATAGATTTAGGGTAGAATGTGTAGATAGCAATTTTATTATTATTATTATTATTATTATTATTATTATTATTATTATTATTATTATTATTATTATTATTATTATTATTATTATTATTATTATTATTATTATTATTATTATTATTATTATTATTATTATTATTATTATTATTATTAGTAGTAGTAGTAGTAGTAGTAGTAGTAGTAGTAGTAGTTTTTTTAGGAAGGGGGAAATCCTGCATGGGACGCCTCTCGCTATGGTTCTATCGCGAAGTGGTGTGTCGGATTCCTACCGACTAAAACCCCCTTATTCTTCTCGCCATGGCAGACCGGGAAACGGCCACGTTCAGTGACATAACTTCAGGAATGCCGGGCGGTCATTTTTCTATACTTCCGTTCTACGTTCTTCTGCTCTCTTCTTTTCTAGGACTTGGTTTATATAGCTGGATATTCCACTCCAGTTGTTCGAGGTTTCTAACATTATTTGTATGAAATTGGTTTCACTTATTTCGGCGTTTATCTCAGCCTCCAATTGGTGTCTCTATTGAGTCCATCTATTACACACAAACACCGTGTGTCCTGCGGTGTCCGTGGCTCCACAGTAGGTGCACGCGTCTTCTTCACTTATCCGCATCTTCTTTCTATAACAACCAAAAGGAGCGTGACCTGTGAGGAACTGGGTCAGATGGTAATTCAGCTTTCTATGTTGACACCTCACATATGACAAGATGTCTGGGATAAGGGTTTTCGTCCAAGCTGCGGTGTCTCTATGCTCATTCCATGCCTCCTGCCATTTTCCAGTGTTTTCTCCCACTCAGCTCTTTTTACAGACGGTACGTGAACGTTCTCTATATAATACAATGGGAGCCTCTCCTCTACAAGCAGGTTGATGGGTGGGATTTCCGTAATAACCTGTATGGCAGCAGTTGATACCGTCCGATATTCACTCGCCACTCTCAACGGGGCTTTCCTTTGGAGACCCAAGAGCATATATCTCTATCTTCGGATCTTAGTAGCCTGGTGCCACACTGGCCAGCCATAAAGAGCAATAGACAGCAGTAGCTCTCTCTTTGGGCCGCTGATTGCTTCTGTTTTTTGAGGGGACAAGTTCCAAGTTGTTGTTAATCATCCACACATTTATTCTTTCCAGCGACTCGTTTACCCTGTACTGAAGCTCTCGGTCGTCTGCTGCCTCAACCATGAGTGCGAGATCATCTGCATACGCTACTATGACTGCTCCATCTGTGAGGTGCACTGCCAGGACTGAGTCTTACAGCACATTCCAGAGAAGAGGGCCCAACACTGATCCCTGTGGAACTCCCGCGGTCATTTGTATTATCGTTGAGCTGGATATTTTGATCTTCCTGTCAGTGAAGTAACTTTCAACTAGATTTATCAGGTATTGTGAAACCCCTCTCTTATGGATTTGGTTTATTATCTTGCTCCAAGTAGCCGAGTTGAAAGCATTTTTGACGTCTAGTGTTTTTTCAGATTCCACCACCTTCTCTATTGCTTGCACCGAGGAACGACCCTTCCTAAACACGTACTGTCTGTGTGAAAATCTGCCCTTTTCTTGTATCTCGGCCTCTATTCTTTACTTGATTAGTCTTTCGTAAAGCTTTCCTGGCACGCTAAGCATACAAAAAGGCCTGAAAGCTGTAAGAAGTTATGTGATTTTTCCCTTCCATAACAACATCACTGTAGTCACCTTCCACACTCTAGGAAACTCTTGTCTTTGCAGTAGTTGATTTAGTATTTTTTGGAATACTCCTGGAATATTTTTAACTGCCAATTTCACCGCTGCTGGAGGGATACGATCTGGTCCCGGAGCTTTATCTCTTCCACCGCTCTGACTATTTCGTCTACCTTAAACGGTTGAACTCCTTGTCTGACGGTTTTCCTCTCGTCCATTGATCACATCTCTGCAGGATAAGCTCTTTTATTACCTCGATTTTTTTGCTCGGTGGTTGGGTTCAAAGGTAGATTTTGGCAGCCGAGAGACCTCAAAGCTATTCTGTACCCCTCTCCCCATATGTCGTCTTCCAGATCACTACAAAGCTTTTTCAAATGTGCCCTTTTGGAATGTGCGATTAGTCTCTTGAGATGCTTACAGGCCACTCTGTACTGGTCTTGTAAGTTTTCGATTTTACCTGAATTTCTCGCATTTGCTCTGGTAAGTTTCTTTCTAAGTTGCAAGCTTGCTCTGCGCTGATTCTCGATGTCTGCATTCCACCAGTATGGGGTATCATTTTTTCTATCATGGAAGTTGATGGTGCTTTCTTAAACTGCTTCCGTCAGGGTCGTTGTCAGCTCCTGCACGTTGTTTACTTCTTTCTCTCTGGTTTTTGTGAGAATTATATCTATAAACTTGGCTCCTTCGAAGAGAGATAGGGGGTTTCTGTATCTCCTTTTTGGTGTCTTGTGCTGGGTGACTTCAAAATATATATTGTGATGGTATGTCAGCGCCTCATCTGTAAGTACCTCCCAATTCCTGATGTTCTTCGCAATGTTGGTAGTAGCTCCTGTTACGTCTATGTAGGACTTACTGTTTCCTCTCTCAAACGATGTTACTGTCCCTGTGTTGATCATTACCATGTTGAGCTCTGCTACCCATTTAGCCACATAGTCGCCTCTATTGTCCGTGTAGGGTGAACCCCAGAGGGCAGACTTAGCATTTAAGTCCCCCACTAAAATATATTCTTTTTTCTTTTTCCTCACCTGAGACATAACTCTGTCCATATAATCCTTGAAGTCACGATACCGGATGTTAGGTGATACGTAGCAACAATATAGCTGGACTCTGTCGAATGATAGCGTTACGAATCCTAGTTCTTTTCTTATGCTTGTAATCCCTATATATTTATTGAGTAGATGTATTGCAACATAATTTCTTTGGTTCGTTATATATCCTTTACTTGTAGTCAAATTAACATTCGGCTTGCTTATAACTATTAGATCAATTCCTCTTTTACAGGGCGTCGCATAAGCTAAGCCATGCGCGGCTCGTGATCTCGTAGTTTTTTTTTTTTTTTTTTTTTTTTTTTTTTTTTTTTTTTTTTTTTCCTATGGTGGAGGTGAATGCATTTACGCAGACCAGTCCCTGGTTCTTCCACAATCAGTCGCCAGCTGGTACTGTGGGACTCCCCTTCTCTCCAGGTCAGGACTACCCACTAAACACCCCCATATTCATAGAGATGTGACGGAATCACCCTTGGGTATTGCTTCATCACACCCTACTCCATGTTGTTTTTTCCTTTTCTCTTCCCTTTTTTTTTTCTCTGATTTCCCTTATTCCCTTTGTTCGGCTTCCTTAAGTATTAAGATTTCCCTAATGAGTTTGGCAATAGCCTCCCACTTCGCTGGTGTTTCAAGCATGTGATCTATAATGTTTCTGGTTGTCAAACTACCTCCGATTTCTATTGCAGTCCTCTCTCTCACCTCGGTCCATCTGCTACACTCCAAAATTGTATGCCCGGCAGAGTCTTCTTCTCCACAGTAGTAGCATCTGTCGCTTTCCACGATCTTCATTTTATTCAGGTATTTTCCGAATCTACCGTGGCCAGTTAAAAATTGCGTTAAGTGATAGTTCACCTCGCCATGTTTCCGTGTTAACCAGGGTACTATTTCTGGAATGAGTTCCTTGGTCCACTGAGCGGTCCTGGTTTCCTCGCTCCATTCTGCCTGCCACTCTGCCAGTGTCGTCAGTCGTGCCCTTGTTCTCTGCCCTAGTCTATTTTCGTTCTTTTCATATGACCGTTCCCTGATCAGTAGGTGAATAGGTATCACCCCTGCCACCACTTGCACTGCTTTTGTAGATACTGTCCTATATGAGGAGGATATTCTAATTGCCGCTTTTCGCTGCACACTTTCCAAAATGCGTCTGTATCTTGCCATCTCCGCCCAGTCCTTCCAAACAGGTGCTCCATAGAGAATAATAGAATTCACCACACTGCAGAGGATTCTTCTACTACTCGCCCTTGGGCCGCCAATATTAGGCATTAGTCGACTCAGGGCTGCTGCAACTTTCTCAGCTTTCTGTGCTACTTCTCGAATGTGCTTACTCATGCTCATATTATGCCCCAGCTGAATCCCAAGGTACCTCAGAGATCTACTGGAGTTGATGTTCTTTCCTCCTATGTTGACTTCAATCGTCTTTACGGTTCTCCTTCCATTTAGGATTATGATCTCTGTTTTCTGCGGGGCTAGCTCGAGGCCTTTTTTGTGCATCCAAATCTCTACCAGGCCAACAGTCCATGTTATCTTTTCCTCTATCTCTACCTTATCTTTCCCACAAACAGCCAGCGCCAAATCGTCGGCATACCCAACGATAGTTGTGCCGTCTGGCACCGGGAGCTTCAGGACGTCGTCATAATAGAGGTTCCACAGGGTAGGCCCCAGTACAGAACCTTGGGGTACACCACTTGTGATACTCATCGTGTGTGTTCCAATCAGTATTATCCTGTTTTCCAGGTAGCTGCACAGTAATTTTATCAGGTACAGTGGGATCTTCCGTCTTTCCAGTTCACCGACTACCCCTTCCCATGGGACGGTGTTGAAGGCATTCCTCACATCCAACGTAACAAGAGCCATATAGCTACTTGCATTCTTCGAGTCCTTTACGATCCCACTTACCTTCTGTATAGCATCTAGTGTAGAATGTCCCTTTCTGAAGCCATACTGTGTGGGTGCAAATCCCCCTCTCTGCTCTATTTCATTCAGCAATCTCCCGTTTAGGATTTGCTCAAAAAGTTTGGCATCCGAGTCAATGAGACTGAGTGGGCGATATGACTTTCCTCCAGCCTTCTCTATCAGAATTAGCCTAGCTGTCTTCCATTCCTCGGGAAAAGTACCTTCCTTTAACAGCTTATTGTAGATCTGAGTGAGTAGTTCAGGTCTTTCTGTTGCCAACAACTTAATCACATCCGAGGGGACTCCATCTGGGCCTGCAGCTTTCCCTGCTTTCATCCTACGTCCAGCTTCTCTAACCTCTTCCTCACTACACATTTTAATATTTTCAGGTGTTAATTCGATACTAGGCCACCTCTTAATTATATGTCTTGGAAATAGCTTTCTTGCTATCTGCACCTGTTCGTCCTCTGTGCATGTATTTACTGGGTGCATCCGGAGTTTGCCTAGGACTATCTGATATCCTTTGCCCCATATATCCCCATCAATCTCTCTGCACAGGAGTTTCCAAGCCTGCAGTTTTGTATTTGCAATCGCTTTTTTCAGTTCATTGCGGCATTGGTTATATTGGGCGCGCAGTTGGTGTTTTGAGGCCTCGTCAATATTACTTCTTCTATTGGCTCTCGTCACCTCTCTCTTTGCTTTTAGACTCTTTTTTCTTAACTCTGAGATTTCTGAGTTCCACCAATAAGCACCTCTCCTTCCGGTAGTAAGGCGTCTCTTAGGTAGTACTGCATTGCATGCGCTGCTTACCGCATTTCTCAAGCCTTTTACATTCTGGGTGAAATCGGGTCGTTTACATTCCTCTTCAAGCTTTTGGAGCAATGGATTTCTTTTCTCTTCTTTAAATCGCCACCCCGTAAGTTGAATGTGCTGGTCCGGTCTTCGCCCCTTGTGCTCTATCTCTATGTGGATGTTTCTGTGGTAGCTGAGGTTTTCCTCGTCTCCTACCTGCCACCTGGTCACATCTTTTGCCATATTAGAGGTGCAGATCGTGATATCTATGAAGGAGCTTCCTCCGTTCCTTTCAAACGTAGGCTTCTGACCATCGTTAAGTATTGTCAGATCACCACTGCTTATCCATTCTGCCAGTGCCACTCCTTTGCGGTCCTCTATAGGAGACCCCCAGCAATATGCCTTCGCGTTAAAGTCGCCTCCTATCAGAATCCTTTTTGTATGCCTTCTCGCACTTAGATCTAGGTCATCTATAAACTGTCTAAAACCTTCTGCTCCTGTTGCAGGTGACAAATAGCACGAATAGAAAACTGTTTCTTGGGTTTCCAGCCACACATAACCCATCCCACTACCGGTTTTATGTCTGTTTATTTTGCTATCTGCTAAATAAATTGCTGCATCAGTATTCCTATCTGTAATCCATCTAGGGTGTTGCCTTGTCATATTTTTGTTTGGTTCAGCAACCAGTGCGAGTGCTATTCCCTCAGCAGCGCATGTGTGTATGAGTAAATCCACCGCCCTTTTGCATCTGTCCACGTTAACTTGGATTAGTTTCATTGTGTTGTTGTCCTTTTCAACTTCTCCTTCTTTTCATTTTCTACAATTTTTCTAAATTCTGGGCACCGAGTGGTTTCTGCCTTGTGTCCTTCCACATTGCAGAGGTAGCATCTTGGTTCGTTTTGGCAATCTCGCTTCTGGTGGCCTATTTCTCCACACTTATAGCACATGTCTGCAGCGTCCTTAATTCCACACTTGGCCGCTGTGTGTCCCACCCTGTGACATCTGTAGCACCTTGTTGGGGAGCTGATTTCTCTAATTCTCCATCTGTGCCATCCATCACCAATCACTCTTTTTTTAATAAGGAGTTGGGCTAGCTCTTGCTGTAGAGTTATAAAAGCATACTTCACACCATTCTTGTTAGCCTTTTCGGCTAGTCTTAGTTGCATCTTTTCCTCTAATTGCGTGATCTCGTAGTAGTAGCAGTAGTAGTAGTAGTAGTAGTAGTAGTAGTAGTAGTAGTAGTAGTAGTAGTAGTAGTAGTAGTTTCTTTTTTTTTTTTTGGAGGGAAAACCGCTTCGCGAAAGATGCTGGCTCATGGCTTCTGATGCATCCAACAGTGTCGGGCGCAACTCCGACTAAAACCCCTCTGGTTCTGCCTTCAGGCTAGCCCGTTTCATCATTTCTGATATTCACAGGCTGCCTCAGGTTGATTCGTCATTCTTTCTTGCCTTATATGTTGATATTCCTTTGGTGTCTCTCATTTTCTTCCCGCTTCCTCTGCTTCATAATATTCACCATCATGTTGTGAAGTGTATCCCAGCTTTCCCTAGATTCGATCATTTCAGGGATTATATTTGCTATAGTCAGCTTAGATTTTTATTTCGCCTCTACTTCTTCTCTTGCATCGCTCCATTTCGGACACACAAAGATCACATGTTCGACCGAGTCTACACTATTCACACAATACACATAGAGATCGGATGTCTCCAGTCCCATTCTTTTAGTGTATGCGCCAAAAGATCCATGGCCCGTAAGGATCTGCGTCAGCCAAAAATCCAACTTCCGATGCTCGCACTTCACCCATGCCGTCAGGTCACCTATAAGAGACTTTGTCCACTGTCCTTTCTCAGTGTTGCTGTTCCACTCTTCCTGCCACTTTTTCATAATACGTTCCCTTATATTGATTTTATCTTCTTGACCAGCTGGGTGGATTTGTACCCTCTCTTCTACTTGTAGTTTTATGGGGATAATTCCTGTGATAACATTTAAAGCCTTTGTCGACACCGTTCTATACGCCGATGCAATACGCAACAAGATCTTCCGTTGTACTCGCTCCAGAATTTCCCTATATCTTTTATATTTGAGGACACTATGCCATATTGGTGCGCCATAAAGCACGATATTGTGCACTACGGTGCCCAAAACTGCCCTCTTCGAGCTGCTAGGGCCCCCTACGTTTGGAAACAATCTTGTCAAGATGGAGACTCTGGTTTGGGCTTTTTTTCAGTTTCCACTACATGCTGTTTGAACGTTCTTCCCTGGTCTACATATATTCCTAAGTACTTTACGGTTTTTTTGGTTTTATTTGTAAGTCTCTTATGTTAAAGCAGATGTTGTTGCAGTCTCTCTTACCTTTTAGAATCAGCGCCTCTGTTTTATTTGGTTCCAACTCCAATTTATGGTGAACTAGCCATCGGTCTATTCTCCTGGGGCACTCATTTGCTTGCGCTATTAGCGACTTTTCGTCCTCAGCGGCCACCACTAGTGCGAGGTCATCAGCAAAAGCTATGGTCCTAGCCGTTCCACTAAGTGGTACCCCCAGCACTCCATCGTAAAGGATATTCCACAATGTCTGCCCCAAGACCGAGCCCTGCGGGACGCCCATTGGTGCGGGAATCTCCTCTCCTTTGTTACAGACTACCCTACGATCTTTCAAGTAGTCCGACACCGTGTTCACCAAATATGCTGATATGTTTCTGCGCCTCAGTTCTCTAATGATCAGACTGTGCCTGGCGGTGTTGAATGCATTTTTAACATCTAGAAGAAGTAGCACACACCACTTCTCTTTTGTATGATCCAGGAACTCGTAGATACTCTCCACAGCCTGGATAGTAGATCTCCCACTCCTGAAGCCATACTGGTTCTCGTGCAAGTTTCCCTTTGCTGCCATTTCTGCTCCGATTCTCTCTCTTATTAGCGCCTCATAGAGTTTACTAATAGCGTTCAGTAAGCATACTGGCCTGAATTTCAGTTCCTCCATGCAGTCTTTTCCCTTTGGTAACAGCACCACCCTGGCCACCTTCCAGTCGGTTGGAAACTTTTGTTCTTTCAGTAGGCCATTAAGAACTTTTAATATCCATTGCGGCTGCTGGTCAATTACCTCCTTTATGACTTCAGCAGGCAGCTTGTCCGGGCCGGCCGCCTTGCCTCGTTTCATTTTTCTTGCCGCTGCTCTCAGTTCCTCTATGGTGAATGGCACGACGGTTGTCTCTGTCTGATTTTCTTCCCAAGAGTCTTTTTCACTAGGAAATAGTCTGGATACTACCTTTCTTTTTATGTCAGGGTGCAGCTCATACGGAGTGACCAGCTTGAGTTCCTTTGTCACTATTTTGTATGCACCTCCCCAAATGTCGTTTTCAAGCTTCTCGCATATTCGTTGCCAATGGTCTTTCTTAGATCTGCGGATGAGTTTTCTTAGCGTCTTCCTTTTTTCCTTGAGTTGAGCGTTTACTTCGATGAGCTTGTTGCTGTTTATATTCTTTTTCTTTAACAGTTTAGTCTGAGTACGTCTTATTTTATTACATTCGTCTCTTTTTTCCCGAATGTCCGCGTTCCACCAGTAAGGGACTCTTATGGGGATCTTGTGTTCTCTCAGAAGGCTATCTTTGTAAGCTTCCCCAATTACCTTTGTGCACTCTTCCGGTGATGTGTGCATACTTTCATGACCAACTATCAACTCCAGTGAGGCTCGAAATGTCTCCCAATCCACATAGTGTTTTTGCGCACATTGTGCGCCTTTTGTTTCTACGTCCCCCACTTCGAAGTAAATATATTTGTGGTCGGTGTGGCTGTCCATTTTCAACACTTCCCAGCTCTTGAAAGACTTTGCGATTCTGTTGGACGCAGCAGTGATGTCTATGTGTGATTCACTAGAACCTCGAACAAAAGTCGAATCTCCATTATTCAAGACCACCAGATCCAGTGCTGAGAAATGGTCCATCCAGTAGTGGCCTTTTTGATCAGTTTTTGGTGCTCCCCATACCACCGATTTGGCATTTATATCACCAGCCAGAACCACAGCATGGTGTCTGTTATCTGCTTCCTGCACTATTTTGTCCACCTCCGCCTTATATGTTTGCAGCGGAATATTTGGCGAAACATAGCACACTATCCACTTAACACTATCTGTTTTCACACACGCAAATCCTTTTCCCCGCACTACACCACTGACACTAAGATTTCTTTTTAAAAACCTAATCGCTACATCTGTTTTCTGGTCCTTTATCCAGTTCTGGCTTGCTACTTGCTTTTTGTTGGGTTCACAAATTATTAACATGTCAATAGCTATTTGCCTTGCCGTAGCTATTGCTAGATCCTGTGCTTCTTTACCCCTCCCGACGTTGATTTGTAAAACTTTAATACCCATCTTCTACCGTAACACTACTCGCTAGTCTAGGTCTTCCCTTTTTTTGGCTCTATTCATGTCCTCCGATTCTTGGATTAGACGCTTGAAAAACGGACATCTAAACTGGTCCGCTCTATGGCCATTTTTTTTTGCATTGTAAGCAGGAGGCTAAGTCCTTGCGTTCTTTTGCCTTGTGCCCTTTCTTCCCACAATTCATGCATTCTTCCGACCTATCTGGGTTACTGCATTCCAGCTTCGTATGACCGAATTTTAGACATTTATAACATATTTTAAGGTATACCCTTTCTCTGATCTGGCACACAGCCCAGCCTACTTTGATGTTTCGTCGTTTCAGCAACTGTGTGGCTACACTTTTTTGGATTTCAACCGTAGCCACAGTAGTAGTTTTTTTTTTTTTTTTTTTTTTTTTTTTTTTTTTTTTTTTTTTTTTTTTTTCCTATGGTGGAGGTGAATGCATTTACGCAGACCAGTCCCTGGTTCTTCCACAATCAGTCGCCAGCTGGTACTGTGGGACTCCCCTTCCCTCCAGGTCAGGACTACCCACTAAACACCCCCATATTCATAGAGATGTGACGGAATCACCCTTAGGTATTGCTTCATCACACCCTACTCCATGTTGTTTTTTTCCTTTTCTCTTCCCTTCTTTTTTTCTCTGATTTCCCTTATTCCCTTTGTTCGGCTTCCTTAAGTATTAAGATTTCCCTAATGAGTTTGGCGATAGCTTCCCACTTCGCTGGTGCTTCAAGCATGTGATCTATAATGTTTCTGGTTGTCAAACTACCTCCAATTTCTATTGCAGTCCTCTCTCTCACCTCGGTCCATCTGCTACACTCCAAAATTGTATGCCCGGCAGAGTCTTCTTCTCCACAGTAGTAGCATCTGTCGCTTTCTACGATCTTCATTTTATTCAGGTATTTTCCGAATCTACCGTGGCCAGTTAAAAATTGCGTTAAGTGATAGTTCACCTCGCCATGTTTCCGTGTTAACCAGGGTACTATTTCTGGAATGAGTTCCTTGGTCCACTGAGCGGTCCTGGTTTCCTCGCTCCATTCTGCCTGCCACTCTGCCAGTGTCGTCAGTCGTGCCCTTGTTCTCTGCCCTTGTCTATTTTCGTTCTTTTCATATGACCGTTCCCTGATCAGTAGGTGAATAGGTATCACCCCTGCCACCACTTGCACTGCTTTTGTAGATACTGTCCTATATGAGGAGGATATTCTAATTGCCGCTTTTCGCTGCACACTTTCCAAAATGCGTCTGTATCTTGCCATCTCCGCCCAGTCCTTCCAAACAGGTGCTCCATAGAGAATAATAGAATTCACCACACTGCAGAGGATTCTTCTACTACTCGCCTTTGGGCCGCCAATATTAGGCATTAGTCGACTCAGGGCTGCTGCAACTTTCTCAGCTTTCTGTGCTACTTCTCGAATGTGCTTACTCATGCTCATATTATGCCCCAGCTGAATCCCAAGGTACCTCAGAGATCTACTGGAGTTGATGTTCTTTCCTCCTATGTCGACTTCAATCGTCTTTACGGTTCTCCTTCCATTTAGGATTATGATCTCTGTTTTCTGCGGGGCTAGCTCGAGGCCTTTTTTGTGCATCCAAATCTCTACCAGGCCAACAGTCCATGTTATCTTTTCCTCTATCTCTACCTTATCTTTCCCACAAACAGCCAGCGCCAAATCGTCGGCATACCCAACGATAGTTGTGCCGTCTGGCACCGGGAGCTTCAGGACGTCGTCATAATAGAGGTTCCACAGGGTAGGCCCCAGTACAGAACCTTGGGGTACACCACTTGTGATACTCATCGTGTGTGTTCCAATCAGTATTATCCTGTTTTCCAGGTAGCTGCACAGTAATTTTATCAGGTACAGTGGGATCTTCCGTCTTTCCAGTTCACCGACTACCCCTTCCCATGGGACGGTGTTGAAGGCATTCCTCACATCCAACGTAACAAGAGCCATATAGCTACTTGTATTCTTCGAGTCCTTTACGATCCCACTTACCTTCTGTATAGCATCTAGTGTAGAATGTCCCTTTCTGAAGCCATACTGTGTGGGTGCAAATCCCCCTCTCTGCTCTATTTCATTCAGCAATCTCCCGTTTAGGATTTGCTCAAAAAGTTTGGCATCCGAATCAATGAGACTAAGCGGGCGATATGACTTTCCTCCAGCCTTCTCTATCAGAATTAGCCTAGCTGTCTTCCATTCCTCGGGAAAAGTACCTTCCTTTAACAGCTTATTGTAGATCTGAGTGAGTAGTTCAGGTCTTTCTGTTGCCAACAACTTAATCACATCCGAGGGGACTCCATCTGGGCCTGCAGCTTTCCCTGCTTTCATCCTACGTCCAGCTTCTCTAACCTCTTCCTCACTACACATTTTAATATTTTCAGGTGTTAATTCGATACTAGGCCACCTCTTAATTATATGTTTTGGAAATAGCTTTCTTGCTATCTGCACCTGTTCGTCCTCTGTGCATGTATTTACTGGGTGCATCCGGAGTTTGCCTAGGACTATCTGATATCCTTTGCCCCATATATCCTCATCAATCTCTTTGCACAGGAGTTTCCAAGCCTGCAGTTTTGAATTTGCAATCGCCTTTTTCAGTTCATTGCGGCATTGGTTATGTTGGGCGCGCAGTTGGTGTTTTGAGGCCTCGTCAATATTACTTCTTCTATTGGCTCTCGTCACCTCTCTCTTTGCTTTTAGACTCTTTTTTCTTAACTCTGAGATTTCTGAGTTCCACCAATAAGCACCTCTCCTTCCGGTAGTAAGGCGTCTCTTAGGTAGTACTGCATTGCATGCGCTGCTTACCGCATTTCTCAAGCCTTTTACATTCTGGGTGAAATCGGGTCGTTTACATTCCTCTTCAAGCTTTTGGAGCAATGGATTTCTTTTCTCTTCTTTAAATCGCCACCCCGTAAGTTGAATGTGCTGGTCCGGTCTTCGCCCCTTGTGCACTATCTCTATGTGGATGTTTCTGTGGTAGCTGAGGTTTTCCTCGTCTCCTACCTGCCACCTGGTCACATCTTTTGCCATGTTAGAGGTGCAGATCGTGATATCTATGAAGGAGCTTCCTCCGTTCCTTTCAAACGTAGGCTTCTGACCATCGTTAAGTATTGTCAGATCACCACTGCTTATCCATTCTGCTAGTGCCACTCCTTTGCGGTCCTCTATAGGAGACCCCCAGCAATATGCCTTCGCGTTAAAGTCGCCTCCTATCAGAATCCTTTTTGTATGCCTTCTCGCACTTAGATCTAGGTCATCTATAAACTGTCTAAAACCTTCTGCTCCTGTTGCAGGTGACAAATAGCACGAATAGAAAACTGTTTCTTGGGTTTCCAGCCATACATATCCCATCCCACTGCCGGTTTTATGTCTGTTTATTTTGCTATCTGCTAAATAAATTGCTGCATCAGTATTCCTATCTGTAATCCATCTAGGGTGTTGCCTTGTCATATTTTTGTTTGGTTCAGCAACCAGTGCGAGAGCTATTCCCTCAGCAGCGCATGTGTGTATGAGTAAATCCACCGCCCTTTTGCATCTGTCCACGTTAACTTGGATTAGTTTCATTGTGTTGTTGTCCTTTTCAACTTCTCCTTCTTTTCATTTTCTACAATTTTTCTAAATTCTGGGCACCGGGTGGTTTCTGCCTTGTGTCCTTCCACATTGCAGAGGTAGCATCTTGGTTCGTTTTGGCAATCTCGCTTCTGGTGGCCTATTTCTCCACACTTATAGCACATGTCTGCAGCGTCCTTAATTCCACACTTGGCCGCTGTGTGTCCCACCCTGTGACATCTGTAGCACCTTGTTGGGGAGCTGATTTCTCTAATTCTCCATCTGTGCCATCCATCACCAATCACTCTTTTTTTAATAAGGAGTTGGGCTAACTCTTGCTGTAGAGTTATAAAAGCATACTTCACACCATTCTTGTTAGCCTTTTCGGCTAGTCTTAGTTGCATCTTTTCCTCTAATTGGTTATCTGCAATTTCTCTTTGCAGGATTCTCTGTACATCTTCTCTCTCTGTCGTCTCATCAATGTCCAAGAGTATAACAGTTTGCTTTCTCTGTTTCCTATCAACATCTGCTTTACCTTCTAGTTTTGTGGACAACAGTTCAGTAAAGGCTTGCCGACTCTTTTCTTCATTACCCCTTATCCTAAGTTGCACATTACCACTACTTGTCTTATGCATTCTTTCAATTGTTATGCTTTCAGCATTTACCTCTCTTTTCATATTTTTTATTATGTCCGCGTATGTTATTCCATCTCGGGGTTTCACTATTATAGTGTCTCTATTCTTTGCTTTCCCTCTTATGATTGTTTTCATACCACCATGAGGATGTGACTTGTTTGTGTTGCTATCCACTTGACTTTCAGCTTTTTTATTCCCCTTAGTCTTGTAGAGTGTTATGCCTTGTTTTTCTTTTCTATAAACGTATTCCAAAATTTTTCTTAGGCAAACTTCATCCACCCCCTTTGTCGCTCGGCAGATGGGTGCATCCCTTTTGTTTCTGTTGGTTATTCCTATAACCTCGAGAAGGTTATTTTTTAGGGCTGTTTTATCTAACAGTAAGTCTTCCTCCCCTATCATTATCAGATAGGTGTATCTTTCGATGTTGTCCGCAGTATCTTCTCCTTCACCAGTGATTATTCTACTTGATGTAACGCAACACATCATTTTTCCTACTTCTAGTTTGTTCTCTTCAAGAATAGTCTCTATCTGTGGATTGTTGTCAGTAATATGTTTCATTTGGGTATTACTCATTTCAGCACCCTTTTTGAGGATGATCATTTGATCTTTTTGGGAACTTGCATCCTCTTTGGTAACCTGACATTTTTTATATGCCCCCTCCGGCCATTTGAGCTCTATTAATTCTTGTAGCTCTCTTTCACCGAGATCATTATTCAAAGCATCCTCTATTCGGTTTATTAACCCTTCCTTTTCTACTTGTTTCTCATTCCCTGTTTGGGTGCTTATTTCCTTTGTTGCTTTTTTAACGCTTCCTTGCTCTTGGTCTTTGGTGCTTGCTGTGTACTCCTGGATAAGTTCCTCAATAAACTTGGTTGCAACGGGCATTCTTTTCGAATATCTATCGAGTTTGCCTATGGCTGACTTTATTTCCATCTTCGTATTCGGGATCTTGATTGTTAATGCTTGGAGAAACTCCGCTTCCCTTGTGGTCTTTTGTATCAGGTCTTTAAGCAGGGCATTCTCTTTTTCAATTCGTTGTATAAATTTCCACGCCTCTTCTGTCTCCATCCGCTTTTTTTCTGGTGTTTCCACTCTTTTTCGTTTGTTCTCTCTTCCTGCCTGTTCAGTACTGCTATACTCGGTAGCGCTTGGTTCAGATTTTTCCTCCTTCCTGACTGGGGATCTCTGTATAGAGTCCCTCCTCACAAAGGGGTCATAATTACCATCCTGTAGGTGCAATGACAAATTGTCCCCCCCAGAATCCGTGGGACAGCCCTCTTGCAGAGAGGGGTGGGATTCCCCGGCATCGCCGGTACCCACCTGGGGTATCACTTCCGCGCGTTTATCTGTCATCTTATCCATTGTGCGAATTTTGGTTTTTTGGTTTAAAGCGGGAAATGAAATGGCACCTAGCCCTCGGATACCCTAATAGCGTCGGTGCCAGAAAAGAACAAGAGTCGGCCGACAGTAGGAGAATTAGAAGTTTGGCCAGATAGGAAAGATGAAAGTAGAGGGATCTCACCCAAGACAAGTTGAAGAAAGGTGAGTATCCAGCTCAGGTGTGTATGGTGGTCATGTGTATGTGAATGAGTATGTAAGTATGTGTTTGTGCTCGCGTGTGGTGTGGTGTGTGCACCCCCGTAGTCGCCATCCACGTACTCGCAAGCGGCGAGCCCCTGGGGTCCACAGTAGTAGTAGTAGTAGTAGTAGTAGTTTTTTTTGGAGGGGGAAATCGCTTGGCGAAGAGCACGGGGTCTATGTGCTCAACAGTCTCGGGCGCAACTCCGAGTAAAAACCCCTCATTCTTCGGCAAGGTGTCTGGAGTCGTCATCTCTGACATTTCATCGGATTTCCTTGTCCCATGTCTATACCCTTCTTACTTCTTTCTGTCAGTCTTGCTCTCTTCTGCGCCTATCCTGTAGTGTAGTAGTAGTAGTAGTAGTAGTAGTAGTAGTAGTAGTTTTTTTTTATAGGGGAAACCGCTTGGCGAAAGATGCTGGCTCATGGCTTCTGATGCATCCAACAGTGTCGAGCGCAACTCCGACTAAAACCCCTCTGGTTCTGCCTTCAGGCTAGCCCGTTTCACCATTTCTGACATTCACAGGCTGCCGCAGGTTTATTTGTCATTCTTTCTTGCCTTATATGTTGATATTCCTTTGGTGTCTCTCATTTTCTTCCCGCTTCTTCTGCTTCATAATATTCACCATCATGTTGTGAAGTGTATCCCAGCTTTCCCTAGATTCGATCATTTCAGGGATTATATTTGCTATAGTCAGCTTAGATTTTAATTTCGCCTCTACTTCTTCTCTTGCATCGCTCCATTTCGGACACTCAAAGATCACATGTTCGACCGAGTCTACACTATTCGCACAATACACACAGAGATCGGATGTCTCCAGTCCCATTCTTTTAGTGTATGCGCCAAAAGATCCATGGCCCGTAAGAATCTGCGTCAGCCAAAAATCCAACTTCCGATGCTCGCACTTCACCCATGCCGTCAGGTCTCCTATAAGAGACTTTGTCCACTGTCCTTTCTCAGTGTTGCTGTTCCACTCTTCCTGCCACTCTTTCATAATACGTTCCCTTATATTGATTTTATCATCTTGACCAGCTTGGTGGATTTGTACCCTCTCTTCTACTTGTAGTTTTATGGGGATAATTCCTGTGATAACATTTAAAGCCTTTGTCGACACCGTTCTATACGCCGATGCAATACGCAACAAGATCTTTCGTTGTACTCGCTCCAGCATTTCCCTATATCTTTTATATTTGAGGACACTATGCCATATTGGTGCGCCATAAAGCACGATATTGTGCACCACGGTGCCCAAAACTGCCCTCTTCGAGCTGCTAGGGCCCCCTACGTTTGGAAACAATCTTGTCAAGATGGAGACTCTGGTTTCGGCTTTTTTTACAGTTTCCACTACATGCTGTTTGAACGTTCTTCCCTGGTCTACATATATTCCTAAGTACTTTACGGTGTTTTTTGGTTTTATTTGTAAGTCTCTTATGTTAAAGCAGATGTTGTTGCGGTCTCTCTTACCTTTTAGAATCAGCGCCTCTGTTTTATTTGGTTCCAACTCCAATTTATGGTGAACTAGCCATCGGTCTATTCTCCTGAGGCACTCATTTGCTTGCGCTATTAGCGACTTTTCGTCCTCAGCGGCCACCACTAGTGCGAGGTCATCAGCAAAAGCTATGGTCCTAGCCGTTCTAATAAGTGGTACCCCCAGCACTCCATCGTAAAGGATATTCCACAATGTGGGCCCCAAGACCGAGCCCTGCGGGACGCCCATTGGTGCGGGAATCTCCTCTCCTTTGTTACAGACTACCCTACGATCTTTCAAGTAGTCCGACACCGTGTTCACCAAATATGCTGATATGTTTCTGCGCCTCAGTTCTCTAATGATCAGACTGTGCCTGGCGGTGTTGAATGCATTTTTAACATCTAGAAGAAGTAGCACACACCACTTCTCTTTTGTATGATCCAGGAACTCGTAGATACTCTCCACAGCCTGGATAGTAGATCTCCCACTCCTGAAGCCATACTGGTTCTCGTGCAAGTTTCCCTTTGCTGCCATTTCTGCTCCGATTCTCTCTCTTATTAGCGCCTCATAGAGTTTACTAATAGCGTTCAGTAAGCATACTGGCCTGAATTTCAGTTCCTCCATGCAGTCTTTTCCCTTTGGTAACAGCACCACCCTGGCCACTTTCCAGTCGGTTGGAAACTTTTGTTCTTTCAGTAGGCCATTAAGAACTTTCAATATCCATTGCGGCTGCTGGTCAATTACCTCCTTTATGACTTCAGCAGGCAGCTTGTCCGGGCCGGCCGCCTTGCCTCGTTTCATTTTTCTTGCCGCTGCTCTCAGTTCCTCTATGGTGAATGGCTCGACGGTTGTCTCTGTCTGATTTTCTTCCCAAGAGTCGTTTTCACTAGGAAATAGTCTGGATATAATTTCTATTTATGTCTGGGTGCAACTCATACGGAGTGACCAGCTTGAGTTCCTTTGTCACTATTTTGTATGCACCTCCCCAAATGTCGTTTTCAAGCTTCTCGCATATTCGTTGCCAATGGTCTTTCTTAGATCTGCGGATGAGTTTTCTTAGCGTCTTCCTTTTTTCCTTGAGTTGAGCGTTTACTTCGATGAGCTTGTTGCTGTTTATATTCTTTTTCTTTAACAGTTTAGTCTGAGTACGTCTTATTTTATTACATTCGTCTCTTTTTTCCTGAATGTCCGAGTTCCACCAGTAAGGGACTCTTATGGGGATCTTGTGTTTTCTCAGAAGGCTATCTTTGTAAGCTTCCCCAATTACCTTTGTGCACTCTTCCGGTGATGTGTGCATACTTTCATGACCAACTCTTAACTCCAGTGAGGCTCGAAATGTCTCCCAATCCACATAGTGTTTTTGCGCACGTTGTGCGCCTTTTGTTTCTACGTCCCCCACTTCGAAGTAAATATATTTGTGGTCGGTGTGGCTGTCCATTTTCAACACTTCCCAATTCTTGAAAGACTTTGCGATTCTGTTGGACGCAGCAGTGATGTCTATGTGTGATTCACTAGAACCTCGAACAAAAGTCGAATCTCCATTATTCAAGACCACCAGATCCAGTGCTGAGAAATGGTCCATCCAGTAGTGGCCTTTTTGATCAGTTTTTGGTGCTCCCCATACCACCGATTTGGCATTTATATCACCAGCCAGAACCACAGCATGGTGTCTGTTATCTGCTTCCTGCACTATTTTGTCCACCTCCGCCTTATATGTTTGCAGCGGAATATTTGGCGAAACATAGCACACTATCCACTTAACACTATCTGTTTTCACACACAAATCCTTTTCCCCGCACTACACCACTGACACTAAGATTTCTTTTTAAAAACCTAATCGCTACATCTGTTTTTTGATCCTTTATCCAGTTCTGGCTTGCTACTTGCTTTTTGTTGGGTTCACAAATTATTAACATGTCAATATCCATTTGCCTTGCCGTAGCTATTGCTAGATCCTGTGCTTCTTTACCCCTCCCGACGTTGATTTGTAAAACTTTAATACCCATCTTCTACCGTAACACTACTCGCTAGTCTAGGTCTTCCCTTTTTTTTTGGCTCTATTCTTGTCCTCCGCTTCTTGGATTAGACGCTTGAAAAACGGGCGTCTAAACTGGTCCGCTCTATGGCCATTTTTTTTGCATTGTAAGCAGAAGGCTAAGTCCTTGCATTCTTTTGCCTTGTGCCCTTTCTTCCCACAATTCATGCATTCTTCCGACCTATCTGGGTTACTCCATTCCAGCTTCGTATGACCGAATTCTAGACATTTATAACATCTTTTAAAGTATACCATTTCTCTGATATGGCACACAGCCCAGCCTACTTTGATGTTTCGTCGTTTCAACAACTGTGTGGCTACACTTTTTTCGACTTCGACCGTAGCCACTTGGCTTTCTCGTCCCACCGGTCTTAAAGATGTCACCTGTATGAGTTCTTTACTTACTTGTGTGGCTGCTATTATGGCTTCAACTAGTTCTTCCTTCGTTGTGTCTTCATCGATGTTAGTTACATGCAGGGTACTCATGGATTTTCTAAAACCCACCTTGATCCCATGCATTTTGTTGGTCATAGCTTTACACAGTGCTTCCGCATTTGCTTTGTCCCCATCTATGACCACCCGAAGTTTTCCTAGCGCTGTTTGTCTTAGGTGTCTTACGGTTACCCCCATCTCTTTTATGTCGACTTTACTTTTTACGCTTTTTACCAGGTCTGCGTAGCTGACCCCTTCTGCACTTACTATGAGCTCTTCCCTGCGAGCTCTTTTGATCTTACTACTTTGTTCCCTTTTCTTGTTCTTTGGGAGCATGAGAGTAATATCTATTTGTGTGTGTCTGAACTCGCACTCGACAACTTTCCGGATCAAATCCATATTTATTTCTGTTGGTGCCACTATTGCAATACTGTTGCTCTGATTTTCTTCCAGACAGCTCCGCGGATCCGCTGCCTGCTCAAACATCTTTGCTACATTTTGCAACTCGTTCTGTTCCGTCTGGTGTGGCCAGAAGTAAAAAGTTTCCTTATTTTCTTTCTCCCCTCTCCTGGTAGAGATTTTTGTTCTTCTTATGAGAAAGTCGATTTTTCCTTTCTCTGCTGTTTCTTTTATAGTGGCCCCTAATTCCGGATATTTATCCAGCATTTGCTTTATCATTCCTCTTTCCTCATTCTGCTCTTTAGTAGTTATGAGTACAATATCCTTGCCGCAGGCGTTAGTTTTAACCGGGTTCCCTGTTTCCACTCTTGTTTTTTTGTAGACCTCCTCTGGCCATTTATGAAACATTACTTGTTGCCATAGTTCAACTGTTTCTTCTCCTTCTATAACCCTGCGTATCATTTCTGTTTTCCTACCCGCTTCTTCAGTTGTCATATCCTCCATGTTAATTGTGTCTCGTGTCTGTGTGCCAATGCTTCTTGTAGCCGATGGTGGTGCAGCTTTTTTTGTGTCCCTTGAGTATGTTTCCCATTCTACACACATATGGCTCAAGATTTCTATGTCACGTGCTGTATCGTTTATTAGCTTTTTAATTTCGCTCTTTGTGTTTGGGATAGTCTTAACAAGATTCTTGAGTTCAATTGTATTTCCTACCACATTGTTCATCATTTTTCGGAATTCCATGAATTGCTTTCTTGTTGGGCTCCCTTCTGCTTTCCTTTTCTTCGTTCCTGTAGAATCTTCCTGACTTTTAGCAGCACTCCGCATCTTACTTTCTTGGTGGAACAGATCCCCTATTGAGCCGCTTCGATATCGAGGTGGCGACCGCGTGATCGAATCCCTTCTTTTGAAGGGGTCTAGGTCCCGCCACTCTATCTCCTTTTTAGCGCTCTTGGGTTTTATTTCCTTTCTCTGCCTGTCCTCTTCCTTTCCAGTAGTGGTATCCAGAGCACCGGCCTGGTCTCCTACCAGTTGCTCATAGCGGACGCAGTCTGACGTTCGGGGGGAGCCCGCTCTCCCACTCTCCACTCCGACCGGTACTGGGGTATCCGTCCCCTGCACCGTAAACTCTTTTCCTTTGTTTGTGTCAGCCATATTTTTTCTTTTTGTCAAATCCATTTCCATTGCCAGTCGTCATCAGGTAATCTTAGTTTAAAGCGTTAAATGAAATGACGCCTAGCCCTCGGATAACCTAATAGCGTCGGTGTCAAAAAAGAACAAGAGTCGGCCGACAGTAGGAGAAGTAGAAGTTTGGCCAGATAGGAAAGATGAAAGTGGAGGGATCTCACCCAAGACAAGTTGAAGAAAGGTGAGTATCCAGCTCAGGTGTGTATGGTGGTCATGTGTATGTGTATTAGTATGTAAGTATGTGTTTGTGCTCGCGTGTGGTCTGGTGTGTGCACCCCCGTAGTCGCCATCCACGTACTCACAAGCGGCGAGCCCCTGGGGGAAGTAGTAGTAGTAGTAGTAGTAGTAGTAGTGGTAGTAGTAGTAGTTTTTTTTATATAAGAGGGGAAACCGCCTGGCGAAGGATGCTGGCTCATGGGCTTCCAATGCATCCAACAGTGTCGGGCGCTACTCCGACTAAAACCCCTCCTTCTTCACTATCCATTTCGGTACTGCTTTGTGGCATATCTTCAAAATGGTAGTTGCCTGGCACTTACTGTCTTTCCGCTCGCTCCTTCGTCTCCATTATTGCTTTCGCCATCGTCTTCACGGCATTCCAGCCCTCGCGGTCTGTCAACATTTCGGCACCCAGCCTATTTGCTGTCAACGTTCTGTCCAGTCTTCTGTCTACCTCTTGCCTCTCTATTTGCCACTCTGGGCATTCGAAAAGTGTATGCTCCACCGTGTCAATTGCTGAGCAATATATGCACTTGTCGCTTTCAGTTTTTCCCATATTTTTTGCGTAACTTCTGAATCTTCCGTGCCCTGTAAGGATTTGTGTCACGAAGTAGTCCACGTTTCGGTGCTTACATTTTATCCAGAGTCTTATGTTAGGAATACATTTCTTCGTCCACTGGGCCACTGTGTCGTTCTCGTCCTATCGACATTGCCATTCGTCTAGAATTTCTTCTCTTATCGTAGCTCTTTCTTGTTTGTTATCTCCAACCACCCTCTGATTTATGAGACATATTTCCTTTGCTTGCAGGTCAATAGGTATAGTTCCGCCTATAACCTGCAGAGCTTCTGTTGATACAGTCCGATATGAGCAGGTTACTCTCAGCAGTAGTTTCCGCTGAACTCTCTCCATCGCTAACCTGTAGCATTTTCTCTCCAGTGCTGGATACCAGACAGGAGCCGCATACAGCAGTATAGAGTATACAGCCTTACGCAAAAATTGTCGCTTGATGGCCCGTGGTCCGCCTATATTTGGCATTAGTCTAGTCAGGGCTGCTGTCTTCTCTTCCGCCTTTTTGGTCTCGGTGCGGATGTGTTCACCATAGGTGTTATGATCATATATCATTACTCCCAAGTATCGAACTGCTCTCTTGGGCACAATCGTAGTCTCCTTCAGTTGAAATCGAAGGTTGTTTCTTTTTCTTGGCCCTTTCATGACGACTGCCTCAGTTTTGTGTGGAGCTAACTTAAGGTCATTTTTTTCAATCCATGCGTCTATTCGGTACAGTGATTCATTTACCCGGAACTTCAGTTCATACTCATCTTCGGCAGTGACCACTAGGGCCAGATCGTCGGCATATCCTATGGATATTGCTCCTGCCGTCAGTTTCGTTTTAAGAACGCCATCATAGAGAATGTTCCACAGGACTGGTCCCAGGACTGAGCCCTGCGGAACTCCCGCCGACACCTTGATTTCTTCCTTGCGGTCAATTTGGAGTTTCCTTTCTTTGAGATAGCTTCCTATGATGTTAACTAGGTAAGGTGATATCTTCCTCTTTTTTAGCTCCTTCATTATTAAGTTCCACCTAGCCGTATTGAAAGCGTTTGCCACATCCTGTGTTATCAGTACACACCACTTTTCCGTTGCATTCTTTTTTAATTCCGTGACCGTTTGGATAGCTTCTATGGTGGATCTTCCCTTTCGAAAACCATACTGGTTTGAGGAGAGCCCCTCACCGATCTCCTTCTCTAACCTCATTTTGATTAGGGCTTCATATAACTTGCTAAGCGTGTTCAGCAGGCATAATGGTCTATAGGCACCGATATCTTGGGGTAATTTTCCGCCCTTCAGTATGAGTATTATTTTTGCTATTTTCCACTCAGCTGGGAATTCCTGTTCTCTTAGTACCCTATTAAGAATTATTAGTATCCAGTCAGGTGCTACCTGTATCGCCTTCTTAATGGTCTCTGGCGGGATTCCATCTAAGCCGGGAGACTTTCCAGATTTCATTTTTTCTCCTGCTTCCTGTAGTTCCTTTATTGTGAAGGGTTCTGGTAGTTGGAACGCAATTCTTCCTTCCATGTGTTCGTTTTTCTTTGGAAACAGTTGCTCTATGATTTCCTTCTTTTTTTCTCTTGTCAGCTCTACCGGCATTCTGTTTGTTAATTTTCCGGTAACAATTTTGTATCCTGCTCCCCAAATGTCGTTGTCCAGTTCATCACATAACCTTTCCCAATGTTTCTTCTTTGATTGTCTTACTATTTTACTCAACTCACGTTTGTGCCTTTTGTATTCTTCTATGGCATCCTCTATCGCCTCCCTATGATTCCGCCTGTTTTTCATTCTGGTCGCCTTTCGTCTAGATTTGATACATTTTTTCCTTTGGTCGTCAATTTCGGGACTCCACCAATAGGGCACTCGTCCACGGCTTGTCACGCCGCCAACTTGGCTGGCCAGGCATGCTTCCCGCAGCAGTTCAGAGCACTCTGCATGATTTTCTATAACAGCCTCTCGGTTGTCTAACCTCCAACGCAGCATCATCTCAAACGCGTCCCAGTCATTTTTTATTATGGTTCTCTCCCCTCCTGTGCCCTTTTTTTGTTTCATTTTTTCAATTTCGAAATATATGGGCCGGTGGTCGCTCAGAATTTCTTCTTCCAACACTTGCCATTTGTTGATTGCTCTTGCGATATTAGCTGTCGAGCTGTCGTTACATCTATATACGATTCGGTGCTGTTTCTGGAGAAACTAGGGGTCCCTCCCGTGTTGTGCACTACCATATCTCGAGCTGACAGGCATTCAGTAAGATATTCGCCCCTATCATCTGTTGTCGGCGAGCCCCACTGCGGCGACTTTACGTTGAGGTCCCCTAAGATAATGGTATCTCCTCCATGCTGATCCCTATCAATCATTATTGTGTCGATTTCTGCTTTGAAGTCTTCCAGAGGGATGTTGGGTGAACTGTAGCAGCAGTATATACGAGCCTTGGTTAGACAAATGCATACGTAGCCGTTCCCTACTTCCACTTTTTTTACCTCCAATCGTCTATTCAGGAACTTCACCGCCACGCTATCTCTTCTGTCCTTGATCCAGTCACTGTTGACTACTCGTTTCCTGTTCGGTTCCCCAGCTACCAATATGTCTACCTCTCTTCTTCTTGCTAACTCTTCTACTAGGTCATGGCTATTGTGTGACCTCATTAAGTTTGTCTGTAGTATTTTTATAGGTTGTTTGCTCATTACGTAGAGTGCTTGAGGTTCGTCATTCTAGCCTTTTCTACCATCCTTCTAAAATAAGGGCACCTGGTCTGATCAGGACTGTGGCCGTCCCTTTGACATTTACCGCAATATGGGTTGCCTTTGCACTCTTTTGCTTGATGTCCTTCTTGCCCACAATTCAAACAAGCATTTGATTTATCTCCCTCCACTGTGCACTCGTGTGCTCTATGTCGAAACTGATGACACTTATAGCACCTCAGGATGTCAACTCTCTCTTTTATTGGACATCTTAGCCAGCCTACTTCAATCACCCCTTTCTTAATGATCGTATTTGCTAGATCTCTTGCGATCGTTATCGTTGCATTCTTTTGTCCTCTTCTGGTTGGTCTCATAGACTTAATACTCACTTGCTGAGCTTCGGTCTGTAACTCTGTGGCAATAGATTCTTTCAGCTCCTCTTCCGTCGTCGTTTCTTCCATTCCGTACACCATAAGGATAGTTTCGCGTTTCTTTGCGCTCACCTCTACTTCTCGGAGATTTGCTTTGATTTCATTACTCAGGGTTGTAGCTTTATCTTTACCTTCTACTGTAAGAACCAGGTGATCTTGTGCTGTCTTCCTGTTTCGTTTAATTTGAACGCCGATTTTTTTCATGTCAATCTTTTCTTTCATTGATTTTAATAATTCAGCATACGTTTGTCCGTTTGTTTTGACTAATACCGTTTCTTCAATAACCTTCTTGTCCTTTAATTTATTATGCTTAAGCCTATTTTCTGTTTCTAGGTTCTTTACTTTGTTCTCCGGTATCAGATAGGTAACTTTTATGTTTCCACCTCTGAAAGCCCATTCCACTATCTTCCGAACGTAATTTCTATCTAGCCCTTCCGGTGTAACTATAGCCACTGTGTTTCTTTCTTGTTCTATAATTGCTTGTTTCCAGTTTAATATAGCCCTTGCGAATTCTTCCATGTTGTTTGTTCCACTTTGTATGGTACGATAAACATGTACCTAGTTTTTTCATCTCCTCCTCGTTGTCTACTGGTGTAAGTCGTTGTTGCCATACGTAAGTATTCTGTTTTTCCTTCTTCTAATGTCTCGTTGAATATTTCTCGGACCTCTGGGTATCTCTGTTTTATCCCTTTCAATATGCTTTCCTCTTCTTTATCGTCGGGGCTTGCCACAATTGTTATGTCCCATTTTTCGGCTACTTTGAATGGTTTATCCGTTTTAACTTCTGTTACTTGGTATGCATATTCCGGCCATTGCAAGTCCAACACCTGTGCAAATTTTTTAAAATTGCCTGCCTCTGCGACAGCTTCGAGTACCCGCTCTGCTTTGTTATCCATGTCCACTTGTGTGCTTGTTGTTTTCATGTCCTTCTCTATGTTTACCTGTGTGCCTGCTTCCTTAGTGTCTCTTCTCTCTTTCCTTGGCTGCCTGTCTCCCTGTGTTTGTTTTCCCACTATGCTTTCATCTCTACTTCCACTTTGCCACTCGTTCATCCTGTTTCGCAGTGCGTCGACTAGTTGCGTTACTCCCCTAATTCCTTTTTTAATCTCAGCCTTGGTATTTGGCGTAGTCTTAATTGCTGTTGCTATATCTTCACACTCTCTAGTTAGTCTAATAAGTATCTCGTTTATTTCCCTCAGTTTCTTTGACATGCGGGATTCTTCACTTTCACCTTTTTTCTCACTGGATTGTGGAGGCGTTTCCTGTCGCAGCTTTTCGCGCTCTGCTTGGTCTCCTCTTCGCATAATATATCGCTCGTTAAGGATCTCGTTAAGGATCTACTCCTTTGGGGTGGCGTTTCAGCTGCTAGAGGCGGAGTCCTCGTTACCGAGCCCCGTCGTGCAAAAGGGTCCACCGTTCCTGTCATAACCCCCGCTTCAGGTGTTTTCTCCGCGGCCTTTTCCGCCGATTGAAAACTTCGTCCAGTGTATGTGGAGCTGCCAGTAATTGAGTCAGAGAGCACAGCCTGGCGGTGTTCCACCGCGCTCTCCGGACAGTAGCTTGCTTGCGGTCGGGGGTGCCCTGTCCTCTCAGCAACCCACCGACCGGAACTGGGGTCTCCCTCCCCTGCTCCGTAAACTGTTCTTTTTTGTGTGACTCTGCCATATTCTCTGTATTTGTGGTCCATGTCCATAGCGGTCGTCATCAGGTAGTCCTTTTTTTTCTTTTAAAGCGGTAAGTGAAATGACACCTAGCCCTCGGATACCCTAATAGCGTCGGTGCCAGAAAAGAACAAGAGTCGGCCGAGAGTAGGAGAAATATAAGTTTGGCCAGAAAGGAAAGGTGCAAGCGGAGGGACCTCACCCAAGACAAGTTGAAGGAAGGTGAGTAGTCCAGCTCAGGTGTGTCTGCGTGTAGGTAGTCGCGTGTATGTGTGTGGGTGTGTAAGTATTTGTGCTTGTGTTCGGTGGTGCACCCCCGTAGTCGCTATCCACGTACTCGCAAGACGCAAGCCCTTGGGGGTAAGTAGTAGTAGTAGTAGTAGTAGTAGTAGTATTTTTTAAGGGACGTTGGTCACCCGCAGGTGACTCAAGACGCCCTTATGCACCGCCCCCACACCCTGGAACGATCCGTCAGGATATATCTTCACGGATAGGGGCTGTCTTTTCTTTTTATCCAACCTCCTAGAACCTACATCTCCCCTCCCCAGCTGGGTAATGTTGCTAGGATTATGAGTTCGGTGTTGCTCGTGCTGTTAAACAGCTATCTCTCCTCCATCCTTTTCTTTTCCAGAACTTTCCTAACAAAACTGAATATGTTGCCCCAGTTCTTCTCTTCGCCCACCATTAGAGATGCCACATTTTGTCTTGTAACCCTGCATCCCAGCTGGGACTCCAGGTTTTGCCTATACAGTGCCCATCTTTGGCATTCTAACACTTTGTGCTCGGCTGTATCTATGGCGCCACAGTAAATGCATTTGTTGTTGTCCGCTAGTCTCATTTTCTCCAGGTAGTGTCTAAAGTAGTCGTGACCGGTAAGGAATTGGTTTAAATAGTAGTCCAGCCTCCTGTGTCTGCAGTATACCCATGATTTGAGGTCCGGTATGATAGTCCTCGTCCAGGCCGCTGTTTCATTGTGATTGTTCCACCTCTCCTGCCACTTCTCAACTGTCATCCCCCTTTCCTTGGCTTTCGTCGATGCCAAGTGTGCATTCTCCTTACTGTACAGCCGACACCGCTCCTCGATTAACAGGTCCATGGGCGGAACACCCGTCACCACCTGGACCGCAAAAGTGGAGACTGTCCTGTAGCCACTCGCTACTCTCAATTGGGCCTTTCGTTGTATGCCGAGTATCTTGTTTCTGCACACTTGGTTATTCATTTCCTCTTGCCACACAGGAGCTCCGTAGCTGACTGTGGAGTGGATAATGCTGCACAAGACCGTTCTCTTTGGGCTACTTGGGCCGCCAACATTTGGGAGGATCCTTCCTAATAACGACAGCCTCTCTTCCGCCCTCTCTTCCGCCTTTCTCATCACTGCTCTCAGGTGTTCGTGAAAGTTTAATCTTTCATCGAGCCAGACGCCGAGGTAGATTAAGTGCCCCGACGGTCTAATCCTCGCGTCAGCGAGATGGAAGCTGATATGGCTACGTTTTCTGGGGCCCTTGAGGATCACAGATTCTGTCTTCCTTGACGCCAGTATGAAGTTTTTCTGCGTCATCCACCTCTCTATCTTTGCTAGTGACTCATCCACTCTCAACATCAGGTCAGCATCGTCATCAGCCTCCACCAGTATCGCTAGGTCATCCGCGTAAGCGATGCTCGTTGCCCCCTCTGGAAGCCGCAAGGCAAGGACTCCGTCATACAGGACGTTCCAGAGCAGCGGCCCCAACACTGATCCCTGTGGATCCCCAGCCGTCATGTCCAGTGTCTTGTTTCTTGTCAGTCTGATTTTTCTCCCATAGAAGTAGCTTTCCACCAGGTTAATCAAATACCTAGATATCCCCTTTCTTTGCAGTTCGTCAATAATAAGGCTCCATGTTGCGGAGTTAAATGCATTTCTGACGTCCAACGCGATAATCGCTACCCATTTACACCTGCTGCACTTAGTGGAGTCCACAACCCATTTAAGAGCCTGGACTGCAGAGCGGCCCCTCCTGAAGCCAAATTGCCTACCGCATAATCCGCCCACTTCTTCCAGTTCTTCCTCTAAACGTGCCTCAATCATTCTCTCAAAGAGTTTACCCAGCGTGCTCAGCATAAATAAAGGTCTGTAGGATGACGAGGAATCCTCTTCCGTGCCCTTCCATGTCAGCAGTCCAGTACATTCTTTCCAGATGGCAGAGAAAGACTGCCTTGGGAGGAGTTCGTTGAACACCTTAAACACTATTTGTGGTACTGTTTCCACCACTATCTTGACCGCCTCCGGGGAAATTCTGTCAGGTCCTGGGGCTTTTCCAAGCTTCATCTGGTTTGATGCCTGCTCAAGTTCTTGTTGGGTGAAAAGATTAAACTCCTCCGTTCTCCCTCCTCTGGTCCAGTTGTCATTAGTTTTCGGATTATTTTCTCCTTCCTGTCCAGCGTCTTACAGCCACTCTGTATCCGTCTGCCCATATGTCCTCCTCCAGGTCTTCACACAACTTTTTCCACACTTCTCTTTTTGCTCGGGCTATGATCTTTTTTAGCTCTTTACAGGACTTTCTGTAAAGCATCCGAGCATTTCTTTTGTCATCTTCGCTGGCGTGTCTTCTTGAGTTTACCCTTGTTATTCTTCTTCTAAGTTGTAGGCTCAGCTTACGCTGACGCTCTATATCCAGTGTCCACCAAAATGGCTGTTCACGTTGGTGACCTCTGACAGATGTTGTGCTTGCCCTATTTACTTCTCTAATGATGGAATCTAGCTCCTCAGCGCTGCTAACGTTTCTGGTTGACATTTGATTGACCCCATAAAATTGATTTGACATTTAGGTCTCCTGCGAATACCGCCTTCTGTCCCCCATCCCTTATTTCAAACATTAGTGTATCGATGTATTCCTTGAAGGAGATATGTATGTTCGGGAAAACATAACAGCAATACATCGCCCATCCGCCGAAGTTGAGTTTTAGGAATCCAGATCCCTTCTTCACACTCACAATGCCTTAGTCTCTATTCCTTACCCGAACCGCCACATCGTTTCTTGTATCGGAGAGGTATCCTGCCCCTTTGAGCTCTTGACGTTCGACTCGCTAATTATAATAAGATCAACATTTTTTCGCAGGCTACCGCGTAAGCGATGTCATGGGCTGCATATGATCTTCCTAGGTTGGTTTGCAATATTTTTATTTTCATTTGTGCGGCGAAAAGACTTCCTCACTTGTCTGCCTCCGACTTCTTTTTTCTTTTTCTTTCTTTAAACTACTGTTGGGTTTTACGTAGAGTGCTTGAGATTCGCCCTTATAGCCTTTTCTATCATCCTTCTAAAATAAGGGCACCTGGTCTAATCAGACCTTTGGCCCTCCTTTTAACATGTGCCCCATTATGGGTTGCCTTTACACTCTTTTGATTGATGCTCTTCTTGCCCACAATTCAAACAAGCATTTGCTTTATCTCCCTCCTCTGTGCACTCGTGTGCTCTATGTCCAAATTGATGACACTTATAGCATATGGATGTCAACTCTCTCTTTGATTGGGCATCTTAGCCAGCCTATACCATTCACACCTTTCTTAATGATCGTGTTTGCTAGATCTGTTGGGATCGTAATCGTTGCATTCTTTTGTCGTCTTCTGGTTGGTCTCATAGACTTAATACTCACTTGCTGGGCTTCAGTCTGTAACTCTGCGGCAATAGATCCTTTCAGCTCCTCTTCTGTCGTCATTTCTTCCATTCCGTATACCATAAGGATAGTTTCGCGTTTCTTTGCGCTCACCTTTACTTCTCGGAGATTCGCTCTGATTTCATTATTCATGGTTGTAGCTTTATCTTTACCTTCTACTGTAAGAACCAGATGATCTTGGGCTGTGTTCCTGATTCGTTTAATTTGAACGCCGATTTTTTTCATGTCAATCTTTTCTTTCATTGCTTTTAATAATTCGGCATACGTTTGTCCGTTTGTTTTGACTAATACCATTTCTTCAATAAGCTTCTTGTCCTTTAATTTATTATGCTTAGGCCTATTTTCTTTTTCTAAGTTCTTTACTTTGTTCTCCGGTATCAGATAGGTAACTTTTATGGTTCTACCTCTGAAAGCCCATTCCACTATATTCCGAACGTAATTTCTATCTAGCCCTTCCGGTGTAACTATAGCCACTGTGTTTCTTACTTCTATAATTGCTTGTTTCCAGTTTAATATATCCCTTGCGATTTTTTCGATGTTGTTTGTTCCACTTTTTTTATGGTACGATAAACCTAGTTTTTTCTTCTCCTCCTCGTCGTCTACTGGTGTAAGTCGTTGTTGCCATACGTAAGTATTGTGTTTTTCCTTCTTCTAATATCTCGCTGAATGTTCCTTGGACATCTGTATTTGTGGTCCATGTCCATAGCGTCGGTGCCAGAAAGAAACAAGAGTAGGCCGAGAGTAAGAGAAATAGAAGTTTGGCCAGATAGGAAAGGTGAAAGTGGAGGGATCTCACCCAAGACAAGTTGAAGGAAGGTGAGTACCCCAGCTCAGGTGTGGCTGCGTGTAGGTAGTAGGTGTGTAAGTGTTTGTGCTTGCGTGTGGTGGTGCACCCCCGTAGTCGCTATCCACGTACTCGCAAGACGCGAGCCCTGGGGAGTAGTTTTTTTTAAGGACGTTGGCCACCCGCAGGTGGCTCAAGAGGCCCTTACGAACCGTCCCCACACCCTGGAACGATCCGCCAGGATATATCTTCACGGATGGGGGCTGTCTTTTCTTCTTATCCAACCTCCTAGAACCTACATCTCCCCTTCCCAGCTGGGTAATGTTGCTGGGATTAGGAGTTCGGTGTTGCTGGTGCTGTTAATCAGATCTCTCTCCTCCATCCTTTTCTTTTCCAAAACTTTCCTAACAAAACTGGCTATGTTGCCCCAGTTCTTCTCTTCGCCCACCATTAGAGATGCCACATTTTGTTTTGTAACCCTGCATCCCAGCTGGGACTCCAGGTTTTGCCTATACAGTGCCCATCTTTGGCATTCCAACACGGTGTCCTCGGCTGTATCTATGGCGCCACAGTAAATGCATTTGTGGTCGTCCCCCAGTCTCATTTTCTCCAGGTAGTGTCTAAAGCAGCCGTGACCCGCAAGAAATTAGGTTAAATAGTAGTCCAGCCTACTGTGTCTCTAGTATACCCATGACTTGAGGTCCGGTATGATCGTCCTCGTCCAGGCCGCTGTTTCAGTGTGATTGTTCCACCTCTCCTGCCACTTCTTAACTGTCATCCCCCTTTCCTTGGCTTTCGTCGATGCCAAGTGTGCATTCTCCTTACTGTACAGCCGACACCGCTCCGCGATTAACAGGTCCATGGGCGGAACACCCGTCACCACGTGGACCGCAAAAGTGGAGACTGTCCTGTAGCCACTCGCTACTCTCAATTGGTCCTTTCGTTGTATGCCGAGTATCTTGTTTCTGCACACTTGGTTATTCATTACCTCTTGCCACACAGGAGCTCCGTAGCTGACTGTGGAGTGGATAATGCTACACAAGAACGTTCTCTTTGGGCTACTTGGGCCGCCAACATTTGGGAGGATCCTTGCTAGGAACGACATCCTCACCTCCGCCTTTCTCATCACTGCTCTCAGGTTTTCGTGAAAGTTCAATCTTTCATCGAGCCAGACGCCCAGGTAGATTAAGTTCCTCGACGGTGTAATCCTCGCGTCAGCGAGATGGAAGCTGATATGGCTACGTTTTCTGGGGCCCTTCAGGATCACAGATTCTGTCTTCCTTGACGCCAGTAGAAGGTTTCTCTGCGGCATCCACCTCTCTATCCCTGCTAATGACTCATCAACTCTGAACATCAGGTCTTCATTGTCATCAGCCTCCACCAGTATCGCTAGGTCATCCGCGTAAGCGATGCTCGTTGCCGCCTCTGGAAGCCGCAAGGCGAGGACTCCGTCATACAGAACGTTCCAGAGCAGCGGCCCCAACACAGATCCCTGTGAAACCCCAGCCGTCATATCTTGTTTCTTGCCAGTCTGATTTTTCTCTCATGGAAGTAGCTTTCTACCAGGTTAATCAAATACCTAGATATCCCCTTTCTTTGCAGTTCGTCAATGATAAGGCTCCATGTTGCGGAGTTAAATGCATTTCTGACGTCTAACGCGATGATTGCTACCCATTTACACCTGCTGCGCTTAGTGGACTTCACAACCCATTTAACAGCCTGGACTGCAGATCAGCCCCTCCTGAAGCCAAATTGCCTAGCGCATAATCCGCCCACTTGTTCCAGTTCTTCCTCTAAACATGCATAAAGGTCTATAGGATGACGGGGAATCTTCTTCCTTGCCCTTCCATATCAGCAGTACAGTGCATTCCTTCCAGATGGCAGGGAAAGACTGCCTTCGGAGGAGTTCGTTGAACACCTCCAACACTATTTGTGGTACTGTTTCCACCACTATCTTGACCGCCTCCGGGGAAATTCTGTCAGGTCCTGGGGCTTTTCCAAGCTTCATCTGGTTTGATGCCTGCTCAAGTTCTTGTTGGGTGAAAAGATTAAACTCCTCCGTTCTCCCTCCTCTGGTCCAGTTGTCATTAGTTTTCGGATTATTTTCTCCTTCCTATCCAGCGTCTTACAGCCACTCTGTATCCGTCTGCCCATATGTCCTCCTCCAGGTCTTCACACAACTTTTTCCACACTTCTCTTTTTGCTCGGGCTATGATCTTTTTTAGCTCTTTACAGGAGTTTCTGTAAAGCATCCGAGCATTTCTTTTGTCATCTTCGCTAGCGTGTCTTCTTGAGTTTACCCTTGTTATTCTTCTTCTAAGTTGTAGGCTCAGCTTACGCTGACGCTCTATATCCAGTGTCCACCAAAATGGCTGTTCACGTTGGTGACCTCTGACAGATGTTGTGCTTGCCCTATTTACTTCTCTAATGATGGAATCTAGCTCCCCAGCGCTGCTAACGTTTCTGGTTGACATTTGATTGACCCCATAAAATTGATTTGGCATTTAGGTCTCCTGCGAATACCGCCTTCTGTCCCCCATCCCTTATTTCAAACATTAGTGTATCGATGTATTCCTTGAAGGAGATATGTATGTTCGGGAAAACATAACAGCAATACATCGCCCATCCGCCGAAGTTGAGTTTTAGGAATCCAGATCCCTTCTTCACACTCACAATGCCTTAGTCTCTATTCCTTACCCGAACCGCCACATCGTTTCTTGTATCGGAGAGGTATCCTGCCCCTTTGAGCTCTTGACGTTCGACTCGCTAATTATAATAAGATCAACATTTTTTCGCAGGCTACCGCGTAAGCGATGTCATGGGCTGCATATGATCTTCCTAGGTTGGTTTGCAATATTTTTATTTTCATTTGTGCGGCGAAAAGACTTCCTCACTTGTCTGCCTCCGACTTCTTTTTTCTTTTTCTTTCTTTAAACTACTGTTGGGTTTTACGTAGAGTGCTTGAGATTCGCCCTTATAGCCTTTTCTATCATCCTTCTAAAATAAGGGCACCTGGTCTAATCAGACCTATGGCACTCCTTTTAACATGTGCCCCAGTATGGGTTGCCTTTACACTCTTTTGATTGATGCTCTTCTTGCCCAGAATTCAAACAATCATTTGCTTTATCTCCCTCCTCTGTGCACTCGTGTGCTCTATGTCCAAATTGATGACACTTATAGCATATGGATCTCAACTCTCTCTTTGATTGGCCATCTTAGCCAGCCTATACCAATCACACCTTTCTTAATGATCGTGTTTGCTAGATCTGTTGCGATCGTAATCGTTGCATTCTTTTGTCGTCTTCTGGTTGGTCTCATAGACTTAATACTCACTTGCTGGGCTTCAGTCTGTAACTATGCGGCAATAGATCCTTTCAGCTCCTCTTCTGTCGTCATTTCTTCCATTCCGTACACCATAAGGATAGTTTCGCGTTTCTTTGCGCTCACCTCTACTTCTCGGAGATTCGCTCTGATTTCATTATTCATGGTTGTAGCTTTATCTTTACCTTCTACTGTAAGAACCAGATGATCTTGGGCTGTTTTCCTGATTCGTTTAATTTGAACGCCGATTTTTTTCATGTCAATCTTTTCTTTCATTGCTTTTAATAATTCGGCATACGTTTGTCCGTTTGTTTTGACTAATACCATTTCTTCAATAAGCTTCTTGTCCTTTAATTTATTATGCTTAGGCCTATTTTCTTTTTCTAGGTTCTTTACTTTGTTCTCCGGTATCAGATAGGTAACTTTTATGGTTCTACCTCTGAAAGCCCATTCCACTATCTTCCGAACGTAATTTCTATCTAGCCCTTCCGGTGAAACTATAGCCACTGTGTTTCTTACTTCTTCTATAATTGCTTGTTTCCAGTTTAATATATCCATTGCGATTTTTTCCATGTTGTTTGCTCCACTTTTTATGGTACGATAAACCTAGCTTTTTCTTCTCCTCCTCGTCGTCTACTGGTGTAAGTCGTTGTTGCCATACGTAAGTATTGTGTTTTTCCTTCTTCTAATATCTCGCTGAATGTTCCTCGGACATCTGTATTTGTGGTCGATGTCCATAGCGTCGGTGCCAGAAAGGAACAAGAGTAGGCCGAGAGTAAGAGAAATAGAAGTTTGGCCAGATAGGAAAGGTGAAAGTGGAGGGACCTCACCCAAGACAAGTTGAAGGAAGGTGAGTACCCCAGCTCAGGTGTGGCTGCGTGTAGGTAGTAGGTGTGTAAGTGTTTGTGCTTGCGTGTGGTGGTGCACCCCCGTAGTCGCTATCCACGTACTCGCAAGACGCGAGCCCTGGGGAGTAGTTTTTTTTAAGGACGTTGGCCACCCGCAGGTGGCTCAAGAGGCCCTTACGAACCGTCCCCACACCCTGGAACGATCCGCCAGGATATATCTTCACGGATGGGGGCTGTCTTTTGTTCTTATCCAACCTCCTAGAACCTACATCTCCCCTTCCCAGCTGGGTAATGTTGCTGGGATTAGGAGTTTGGTGTTGCTGGTGCTGTTAATCAGATCTCTCTCCTCCATCCTTTTCTTTTCCAGAACTTTCCTAACAAAACTGGCTATGTTGCCCCAGTTCTTCTCTTCGCCCACCATTAGAGATGCCACATTTTGTTTTGTAACCCTGCATCCCAGCTGGGACTCCAGGTTTTGCCTATACAGTGCCCATCTTTGGCATTCCAACACGGTGTCCTCGGCTGTATCTATGGCGCCACAGTAAATGCATTTGTTGTCGTCCCCCAGTCTCATTTTCTCCAGGTAGTGTTTAAAGCAGCCGTGACCCGCAAGAAATTAGGTTAAATTGTAGTCCAGCCTACTGTGTCTCTAGTATACCCATGACTTGAGGTCCGGTATGATCGTCCTCGTCCAGGCCGCTGTTTCAGTGTGATTGTTCCACCTCTCCTGCCACTTCTCAACTGTCATCCCCCTTTCCTTGGCTTTCGTCGATGCCAAGTGTGCATTCTCCTTACTGTACAGCCGACACCGCTCCTCGATTAACAGGTCCATGGGCGGAACACCCGTCACCACGTGGACCGCAAAAGTGGAGACTGTCCTGTAGCCACTCGCTACTCTCAATTGATCCTTTCGTTGTATTCCGAGTATCTTGTTTCTGCACACTTGGTTATTCATTACCTCTTGCCACACAGGAGCTCCGTAGCTAACTGTGGAGTGGATAATGCTACACAAGAACGTTCTCTTTGGGCTACTTGGGCCGCCAACATTTGGGAGGATCCTTGCTAGGAACGACATCCTCTCCTCCGCCTTTCTCATCACTGCTCTCAGGTTTTCGTGAAAGTTCAATCTTTCATCGAGCCAGACGCCCAGGTAGATTAAGTTCCTCGACGGTGTAATCCTCGCGTCAGCGAGATGGAAGCTGATATGGCTACGTTTTCTGGGGCCCTTCAGGATCACAGATTCTGTCTTCCTTGACGCCAGTAGAAGGTTTCTCTGCGGCATCCACCTCTCTATCCCTGCTAATGACTCATCAACTCTGAACATCAGGTCTTCATTGTCATCAGCCTCCACCAGTATCGCTAGGTCATCCGCGTAAGCGATGCTCGTTGCCGCCTCTGGAAGCCGCAAGGCGAGGACTCCGTCATACAGAACGTTCCAGAGCAGCGGCCCCAACACAGATCCCTGTGAAACCCCAGCCGTCATATCTTGTTTCTTGCCAGTCTGATTTTTCTCTCATGGAAGTAGCTTTCTACCAGGTTAATCAAATACCTAGATATCCCCTTTCTTTGCAGTTCGTCAATGATAAGGCTCCATGTTGCGGAGTTAAATGCATTTCTGACGTCTAACGCGATGATTGCTACCCATTTACACCTGCTGCGCTTAGTGGAGTTCACAACCCATTTAACAGCCTGGACTGCAGATCAGCCCCTCCTGAAGCCAAATTGCCTAGCGCATAATCCGCCCACTTGTTCCAGTTCTTCCTCTAAACATGCATAAAGGTCTGTAGGATGACGGGGAATCTTCTTCCTTGCCCTTCCATATCAGCAGTACAGTGCATTCCTTCCAGATGGCAGGGAAAGACTGCCTTCGGAGGAGTTCGTTGAACACCTCCAACACTATTTGTGGTACTGTTTCCACCACTATCTTGACCGCCTCCGGGGAAATTCTGTCGGGTCCTGGGGTTTTTCCAAGCTTCATCTGGTCTGATGCCTGCTCAAGTTCTTGTTGGGTGAAAAGATGAAACTCCTCTGTTCTCCCTCCTCTGGTCCAGTTGTCATTAGTTCTCGGAAAGAGTTGTCGGATTATTTCCTCCTTTCTATCCAGCGTCAGGTTATAGGGAAGGATTTGACAGCCCAGCCGTCTTACCGCCACTCTGTATCCCTCTGCCCATATGTCCTCCTCCAGGTCTTCACACAACTTTTTCCACACTTATCTTTTTGCTCGGGCTATGATCATTTTTAGCTCTTTACAGGAGTTTCTGTAAAGCATCCGAGCATTTCTTTTGTCATCTTCGCTGGCGCGTCTTCTTGAGTTTACCCTTGTATTTCTTCTTCTAAGTTGTAGGCTCAGCTTACGCTGACGCTCTATATTCAGTGTCCACCAAAATGGCTGTTCACGTTGGTCACCTCTGACAGATGTTGTCCTTGCCCTATTTACTTCTCTAAATATGGAATCTAGCTCCTCAGCGCTGCTAACGTTTCTGGTTGACATTTCTTCTATAATAATCTTCTTGAATTCAGCACCGTCAAACAGACTTTTATTGCAGGTCTGTCTCCTAGTTGTCCTCTTTTCATCGCCTATTTCAAAGTATATGTGGTGGTGGTAAGTCAACACCTCTCCAGTGAGTACTGTCCATCCCTGAATGCTTCTTGACAGACTTGCAGTTGCTCCCGTCACGTCAATGTAGGATTTACTGCTGCCCCGCTCGAAGGTGGGAGTCCGGCCCGTGTTCGCAATTACTAGGTCCAATTCTGCAGCCCACTGTGCCACGTACTCTCCCCTTTGGTCTGTGTTTTGAGAACCCCATAAAATTGATGTGGCATTCAGATCTTCTGCGAATACCGCCTCCTTTCCCCCATTCCTTATTTCAAACATTAGTGTATCGATGTATTCCTTGAAGGCGGAGATATGTATGTTCGGGGAAACATAACAGCAATACATCGCCCATCCGCCGAAGTTGAGTTTCAGGAATCCAGACCCATTCTTTACACTCACAATGCCGCAGTCCCTATTCCTTACCCGAACCGCCACATCGTTTCTTGTATCGGAGAGGTATCCTGTCCCCTTTGAGATCTTGACGTTCAGCTCGCTAATTATAATAAGATCAACATTTTTTTCGCAGGCTACCGCGTAAGCGATGTCATGGGCTGCATACGATATCCCTAGGTTGGTTTGCAATATTTTCATTTTGTTGTGATAGCCTTTCCCCCTTTCTCCATTCTTTGCGCCTGCACCAATCTTCGGTACTCAGGGCAGCGCATCGTCTCGGTCTTGTGCCCGTCGGTATTACACATATAGCATACCGGTTGATTTGGACACGACTTTCTCTCGTGGCCTGTTTTGCCACAGTTATAACACGTGCCCCTTTCTTGTTTGTTCTTACAATTAATGGCCGTATGTCCTACTCTATGGCATGTGTAGCATCTGGGTACGCGCTCTACTTCTCTCACTCTCCATCTATGCCAGCCTTCGCCTATCTGTCTTTTTGTCACTAGGCTCTTTGCCACTTCCTCTTGGACGGTTAAAAATGCATATTTAACCCCGTTTCTGTTGGCTTTCTTTGCCATTTTGAAAAGAAATTTACTAGAGACGTCATTCATGTTTCTCAACTCTCTTTCAGGTGTTTCTTTTATCTCTTCCTCTCGTATTGTTTCGTCGATATCACGGATCATCACTGTTTGTTGCCTCCGTTTTACGTCGACTTCCGCTAGTTTTTCCATCTTTGTGGTCAACAATTCCTTAAAGCGATGTCGGTTTTTCTCCTCTTTTCCTTTTATTTGTAGCTGTACGTCACCGCTGCTTATTTTGCTGATTCTGTCCACAATAATCCCCTGCGTATCGACTTCGTTCTTCATATTTTTTATTATATCTGCATAGCTGATGTTTGCACGTGGTTTCAGTATTATGGTGTCCCTATCTCTAGTTCTTCTTTCTTGATTATCTCCCTATAGCCATTTTCACCACTGTCCGGCTTAGCACCCTGTTTTATCTTGTTTGTATACAGTGTTGCCACTATGTTTTCCTCCCTGCAACTATTCCAGCAGTTTTCTTACAAGATTCTCATTTGAGTGCTTGACGGGTGCGCAGGCTATTTTGTTCTTTCCGTTCTTTTTGGCACTTTCAATAGCCTCTTTCCGTTCTTTTTGGCACTTTCAATAGCCTTTTTGATGTTCTTTCTCAATTCAAATTTTCCGTTTGCTGTTTTGTCTCCTTCTTCCATCATTATCAAGTATGTTTATATCTCCGTGTCATTTCTAACTACTTCGTCTTCGCCAATGATTCCGATTTTTGTTACGCTACAAAGCATCTGCCCCGGTCCGACGTTTTTCTCCTGTATCTCTGTTGCCAATTGCAGATTTCTACCTCTTACTAAATTCAGCATTTTCTCATTCTGTTCTATGCCAGGTTCCACTATAGTGATTAGGTCTTGATCTTTATGCATTTTCATATCGGATTTTTGTAAAATCTGGCATTGTCTGTACACTTCCCCTGGCCATTTAAGTTCAATCATTTCTTTCAATTCGCTGTCGCTCAGACATCTTTGTAGCGAATTTTCAATCACACTTGCTGCTTTTTCTTTCTCCTGTTTTCTGCGGCTGACTGTCTGCGTACTCATTTCTGTTGTTTCGGCTTTCTGGGCTTTTTGGTATTTAATTTCGATCGCTTTTGCATATTCTTCCACTATATCGTCTATAAAGTCTATTGCACTCGGCAATCGCTTGGTGTATGCACCTAGCTTTCCTATCGCCGTTTTAATTTCCTTTTTGGTGTTAGGAATCTCCTTTATCACAGTTCGCACTATTTGAATTTTATCTGTGATCTTCTGGATCAGTCCCCGCATCATGCCATGCTCTTTCTCGACTCTTTCCAGGAATTGCCTGCACTTAATGTCTTCCACATCGGTTGTTGTTGGTGTTTCCACTCTTTTCCGTTTAGACTCTCTGCCAATCTCCTTATGACTGGTAGGAGGTGGTGATCTAGAGATGCAGTCTCTTCTTGCAAACGGATCAAGGAATCGATCGTACGTTTTGGCTCCAGGTGTCAGATTAAAATCTTGCTCGACAAATGGCAAATTGTCCCCCCCCCCCCCCCCAGAATCCGTGGGACAGCCCTCTTGTAACGAGGAGTGGGATTCTCCGGCCTTGCCGGTACCCACCTGGGGTAAAAATTTTGTATGTTTGTCTGCCATCTTTCTTTTGTTTTTTTTTGTCGCAGGTCCATGTCATTGCCATAGTCGTCATCATTAAATCCTTTTTTTTTCCTTTTTTCTTTTCCTTTTGGGGGGGGGGGTATATGGACGTCATACAGAGGAGACCACACCACACAGGCATATTCCAGATGCGGCCGCACATAGGCACCGAACAGGAGCCTCAAAGTGTCCGCATTATGAAAGGAACCGGAATTGCGAATAAGAAATCCAAGTGTCTTCGATGCCCTAGCAATAGCATGTTTATAATGAGTCAAAGACAACACCCAAGTCTTTAAAGGTTGCAGGTCTTAGAAGAGGCTGTCCATCTATGGAGTATGGGAACTCGATTACACGGCGGTTGAGCGTAGAAGACCTTACAACACATTTTTTAATATTCACTGGGAGGTTGTTAATGGAGCACCAGTGTTGAACTCTGCGCAAACATCCCTACATCCCTCGAGCACAGAACAATCGCAGAGACCAGCAACGGATGAGAAGATTTTTACATTATCCGCATACAGAAGATGTGGTAAGTCGATAGCATCCGAAATATCATTGATGAACAGATTGAACAGCGAGGGTCCCAGAACAGATCCCTGAAGAACACCTGATTCAGCCAAGACCCCCCACGGACTGACACCCATAATAGTGGACAACACTAACACGATCACGAAGATATGATTCCATAAACTTCAGCAAGTTCGGTGAGAAATCCATGTTATCCAGTTTCCTCAAAAGAATATCGTGATTTAATCTATCAAAGGCCCTGGAGAGGTCCAGGTACATAACATCCATCTGCGACCCGTTGTCCATGGCAGCAGATATATATTCAGTTATGCTGATTAAGTTTGTGGTCGTGGAGCGGCCCCTCACGAAGCCATGCTGAGCGCTGCTAATCACATTTTTTACCGCAAAATAAATTATCTTATGCAGGACAAGCTCGAACACTTTCGCAAAGTTGTCAATTAAAGCAATTTGTCTATGGTTCTCATCAACGTAGAATCACCTCCCTTTGGAACAGGTATTGATTTTGCCTTTTTCTAGGTGCTAGGAAATACAGAAGACCCCAGCGATATATTAGACAATATAGTCAAGAGCTGAATACGTATGTGAGCACAATCCCTGACCAGAAAAGCTGGAACTCGGTCAGGGCCTGATGTGTGCTTTGGTTTGATCTTGAGCAACTGTTCTTCCGAAACCAGTTTGATATCCAAGGCAGTCCCACCAATGTAACAAGGAGCGCAGCCCACTAAAACGCCGCTAGACGCATCCGAGCATGAGCGCTGAAAAAAACTCAGCAAAGGCATTCACTGCATCTGCATCGCTCGTAACAACCTCCCCCCTATACGAGAGCGTAGACTGACCAGATTGACCTTTTTTGAGGTTGGAATACCTCCAGAAGCTAGCCGGATCAACGCGGATATTTCTCTCCACCATCTCCTCATAAAGCGACTGTTTAGTTGCAGACAAGACCTTGACACGTCTTCTAAGTCCCCTGAATATATCATAGACCTCAAGATGATTTGATCGCTTAAAGCATTTCCAGGCATGAAATTTTCTTCTTGTATGATGAGTTCAGACTCAAACCAGGGTGTATATATATATATATATATATATATATATATATATATATATATATATATATATATATATATATATATATATATAACACGGCCCGAATGTAAGCGAATTATTCTCTATGAAAATTATCTAAACCGTGAACCGTTTGTTATTTGTTTTCTTCTTGAGTTGCATTTAATATAGAGGCTAACTCAAGCAAGTGCCTGTGATAACTATAAATAGCATCTAGTATCCTAGGATAGTTACTATGTCAATTTCAAAAGGTGTGTTATTTCACATTCGAGACAAATCAATATGTGATCTACCATTGTATATTAAAAGGCAGAGACCTACGAGTGGGTCGCCATGGTGGGCTTAAAACGATAAAATTGTGTTGGAAAAGCTTGCCGTTTATTGGCCACAATGAGCAAAGAGAGCAGACAGCGCAACTGGAAAGAATGGTCTTTAATCCTATTTAACGGCAGATCATTTACATTCACCGCTTTATTATTCAAAATGTACCGAATAAAAAATTAGGAGAAACTGAATTCTAATCAACTACGATGAATTATTAATGTATTGTTTTCACAAATTCAGCGGTGCTCGGGAAAGGATAATGAAAAAAATTGGCTACATTATCATATTTCTATGCAAGATCGCCGTAAATTCATTTAATATCCGTTTTTTCAGCGCCAGAGTGAAAAGCAGCAGCGTCTGGTGCGCTATTTCATATTGAGCCGGGTAAGTTTGACAGTTTACCCACAACACGAGTCTGCATTTTGTTCTACTGACATACTAGAACATGCTAATTTAGGCCGTTCATCTCGCCATTTTTCTCATACATTAGACATTCAAAAACCTTCAACACTTCACGCATGTGAAGGCTATGATAATTTTGTAGTCACTACGAGTATAAAATAGCAATATTTATTGTACAAAAAAGGTGCCCAATTAAAGCCTGTCAAGAAAATTAGTGTTATATTGATTAATACGTTGGTTAGTGTTTGAGAATACTCTTTCTGAATTGAATTTTCGGCAACCGTATTGTATTGTATATATAGTATTTTGTTTCGTCCACATTGGTTTATATCCGCGACTATGGCCAATCATCGACACCAGGGAGCGGTTTCATGTCACCATTTTGAAAATTCGTCCTAACATCTTTGAATTCCTGAATTTTTTGATTTCATTTTAACATTACATATAATCAGATTGCTTAATTCCAAGAATTTTTAGCGAATTTTTATTAAAAAAGAGATCTTTTAAGACTTAATTCAATTTTTGGTTCTTTTTTGTTGCCCGAAGTTTTTGAAACCACTCTGCACTTAACACAGCCGTAATAACTTTTTATTTGGCATTACAAGTGCCCGTTTTTTTCTCTGCAACCGCTTTTTACGGCATCATCAGCAAAAAATTTTGTTTGTGGCGCCACAAGAAATATTTCTACGAATCCATTTCAAATAGATTGTATTATATTAGCGAAATGTTCTTGTAATAGCAGATTTTCCAAAACAAAATGTTGAATGAATTTTATGAAAGAAAAAAACGTTTTTAGTTTTCTTGCAAAAAAAATTCTTTCAAATTTTTTTGTGAAATAATATTCAGCGAAGTTTCGATGGAACATTTTTTGACGAAGTTCGTAAAAATGATGTTTTAATTGATGTTCCCACAAAAAAATGTTAAAGAGAATTTTCCAGAAAAACATTTTGTCGCATTTTTTACGTGAAGTTGTTTACACCATTTTTTGTTGAGGTACTATTTTTTAGCAAATTTTGGTGGAAAAATGTTTTAATAGATCCACCAACGACTTATGGGCCACCCTGTGACTGTCAAAATACTTTTATAAGATGCAGCTCAAAACCCCTATAAATAACTTTTATTATATTTTCCCGCCTTTTGTATAATAACAGATATATTGAGCTTCACAGTAAACATGCACCACCCTGTATATGTGTAAACATGCAAAAACTGAAATTGACCGGGGGGGGGGGGGGTGCTAGTTCGCACTCCTATGACCAAATATTTTTAAAATTATAAAGTCGCGGTCTTCTCAATAACGAATTTTTCTACGAGAATTCACCAAAACTTATATACTATTAAACCGTAATATCTATAACTGAAACTACTGCCATATCATTAGAGAAGAGGTCTATTATAAATGAATTTACTGCAAATATTTTAGTAAAATGAAGGACAATGATGGGTGAAGCTGTAACCTAAGGCTTTGTAAAACACATTTATTATGACATTTATTCTACATAACACGTATTTGTCTCAAGTTTTCCGTCTCCAAATTGCAAATTTTGACGTCTCAAACAGCGACATTGACATTTTTCTGTTATTTCTTGACCTTTTTGCGTCAATAAAACTTCATTTTGGTCTGTAATGTACAATAAATTTTGTTATCTACACAAATTTTGTGATTCTGGTTTTGCGCATCTCTCTGGTCATCATGGGTGGTAGGTATAAGTATTTCAACCTTTTGATTTTTCCTATGTATATTGTAATTTTTACCTTCCATGTTGAGCCTTGGTAAAGAAATAAATATTTCCGAGAGCTCGGCAATATCATACAGAACTTTTATCTTGCAACTGACGGCTTTCCTAAATTTCTTAAGAAATAGTAATATTACCGTCACGAAAGATGGACATTATATTTACGTATATATGTAGGTATATATAAGCGACAAAGTCCGAATTAAACAAGGTAACAGGTAAGTTCTGCCCAGAGCTCTCAAATCACTTAAAAAGTTTAATGGCAATAAATTAAATTTCACTACCATAACACCACTCTAAAAATCCTGTTAATTTATCCTATTAGTAAATATGTATTGTTAAATTGCCAGTGAAAACGAAAAATCCATACAAAATATCTCCTTTTATCATTAAGAATATGATAAATTAAATTCCGCAGCGTTATCAATTTGATTACAGGAATACAATATTCACAATTTAGCAAATTTTCACATTAAAATTTTTCCGTTGCCTGTGAGTTACACAGAGAGAATAAAAACTTTTAGAACAAACAAGGACACCCATTTCTATACCATATAAAATCAGGCCCACCTGCCAAGGAAGGCAGTTCTGAATAGAGTTCCGCATAGAGTTCCGAATAGCAGTTCAGAGTAATATCAAGCAGTATATAATTTTGGAGTCTTCTGCCGGTACCGTTCGTTCATTTTCTTTAAATCCGTAATTATTTTGATTAATCTTTGATATTTATTTTCCACTTACTTTTTGTTGCAAAATCATATACAGCTGTCCTAAAAGTTCTCCTAGAAAACACAAACCTAATTTTATTTTCAATTTCCGTATTTTACATATAGGTGTCCCTAATATCGCGTTTCACCCAAACAGAATTGACAGTGTTGCCGGTCCCATATATTTTTTTATATATTTTACTGTGTCTAGGTACGCACCGAATAACCTAAAATTATAGTAACACTATGATTTCTTCTCGTTTCTAGCTGTTTTGGTAATAAAACCTTAGTATTTCAGGGGTGACTTCCAGCTTCCAGTTAAAATAACTTGGGAGTTCGGAGGACTATATATATTTTCCGCTGCGTTAACACTCAATGTTGTTCCCAGGTAGGACACGAGCGCTAAAATAGAATAAAACATCGTCACCTTATTGCTGTCGTAAGAATAAAAACCTCCCCTAAATTTTGTTGAAACCAAAGCAAGCTAGGAACAAGAGAAATTACGCAATTTATTTTCCGGAGAATCGCCCGCCTAGTCAGAACTAAAATAAAGTTCAGTACTCCGTTTTTTTTGTATAATTCACATTTCACCAACCAGACCTCGTAAGAACCATATTATAAGTGATTACACATTGTAAATATCCCTCTTCCTTTTTTTGTATTTAATTGTATATATTTCGACCTTTAATAAAACCATTATATATTCTACACAATTCTTGCTCGCTATTAAGTCTCTATAAATTTGACCCCTGGAAATCAAACTCCTCCACTGGAGTCTTTCCGAGCATCCTTCTCCGATACTCTGGACCGTTACTTGGACATCAATAACTTTGGGGCTTCCACTTTCCCCCCAGCAACCTTTTAGCCTCAAGTAATGTGGTGGCGTTCGAGACCAATCCCCTTTTCCGATCAAAATACCGACACACACACACACACACACACACACACACATATATATATATATATATATATATATATATATATATATATATATATATATATATATATATATATATATATATATATATATATATATATATATATATATATATATTGACAATGACCTCTGTTACGTGCTCTAGGGGGCCTACTTATCGGGCCTACTTATCACTCATTTAAAATAAAAAAACAACTAAAAAATCGCGATCTCCTGATTAGTTAATTTTTTACGAAAATTCACTTAAACTATATGCTTTATGACTTATACTGTAGTTTTCTTTTTATTTTGCGCCCACAATATATTGTATAGAATTTGACATTATTCGTCTAGTTTCTAAATAATGTGACCAAACACTTTTATCTATCAGTGATGTATTGAAAGTTAATCGTCAAATGCCATTCGCACTCACTGAATTCAAATTCAAGCAGTAAGTATAATATTCAAACCTTTTAATTTTTCCTATGTATATTGTAATTTTTACCTTCTATGTTGCAGCCTTGGTAAAGAATTAAATATTTCCGAGAGCTCGGCAATATCATACGGAGCTTTTATCTTGGAACTGACGGCTTTCCTAAATTTCTTAAGAAATGGTAATATTACCGTGACGAAAGAAGGACATTATATATACGATATATATATATATATATATATATATATATATATATATATATATATATATATATATATATATAATAACGTATTCCAATTTTATTGGAATCTTTTAAAAAAGGTTTTATTTAAGTTATAAACAGACAGGCAAACTACATTCAATAACTAATTACTTATAATAATATAAATGCTCTGAATTTTACAAGTGTTGTGGTGAACGTGTCGCCACCTAGTTCGGAACCAAGTACTATGTTGTCACGCCCGCTCCAAATAACACAGAGTGTTAAAAATAGTTGGTTGGTGCATTTTTGCTACAATTGGTATGCCGTACTGAAGAGCTCTAATGAGAGCGAAACCGGTCTACGGTTCTAATTGTTGCGAGAATGCATCTAGTTTACATACTTTGTCCCTATATTGGGGTAGAAATGGGCCAGGGCTAACAATTTTTTAAATTGTTAGTTAGTTGTATACTGTCTCTATTTTTAACACTCTGTGTTATTTGGAGCGGGCGTGACAACATAGCACTTGGTTCCGAACTAGGTGGCGACACGTTCACCACTCACTTAGTGTTTTAAGACTGGCTATATCATAGCGGTGTTATTTTTGGTGCATTTTTGCTACAATTGGTATGCCGTACTGAAGAGCTCTAATGAGAGCGAAACCGGTTTACGGTTCTAATTGTTGCGAGAATGCATCTAGTCTTACATACTTTGTCCCTATATTGGGGTAGACATGGGCCAGGGCTAACAATTTTTTAATTGTTAGTTAGTGGTATACTGTCTCTATTTTTAACACTCTGTGTTATTTGGAGCGGGCGTGACAACATAGTACTTGGTTCCGAACTAGGTGGCGACACGTTCACCACTCACTTAGTGTTGCAAGACTAATTGTTCTGTGAAGAATTTTTATGTGCTCTAAAAGATTATCATTTAGAGATTTTTGGAAGCTGTATAAACCTATCTGATGTTGAAACTCCTTAAGCTCTTTAAAAGATTGTTTTATGAGATCAAGGTTTTTATTGATCACCTCTTGTTCATGTTCAAATCTATCAGTTATTAAAGAAGCAAAAGATATCAAGTCGGAAACTTGTGACATAAGTCCATTTTGATTTGAAAATAACAAATCTAAATTTTTGTTAATTTCTTTAAGATCGTCCTGATCGAAATTACCTGTTATTGTTTTGATCACAGATCCTAGACCGTTAATTAGACCTCTTTTGTTACGGGAGTGAGTTAATTTAGAAAGTTCATTTTCGATATCGTTTATTTGCTTATTGATTATTTGTTCATAGGGGTAAGAATGTTTACTAAGCAATTCTCTATTTCTGATACAATTTTGATAATTTTCTTCCAATAAAGTAAGGTTGAAATAAAAATAGATTCGATGAAAATGATTGATTATTTTAGCGACACCTATCAGGTCCATTAGTTGTAGCGGGATGAATTTGCAGAGCCGGGATCGGACGTACCAGGAGCGCTAGTATCGTTCTGAAACACAAATTTTTTCCTTACTCGTTTTACATTACTAACGTGGGCTTGTTTCTTTCTGCTAAGGGGTAGACTAATTTTTATACCCTTTTGTTTTACATTTTTGTGAATTTTGTAAGGGGAATCTAATTTTTTCACTCGAGGAGTTTTTATAGCTAGTTTTTGTTCATTTATAATGGGTACATTTTCTCGCGCTTCATTTAATTTTTCTAAATTTTTGCTTAATTTTTCTTTAGTTTTCTTATATATCTGATCATAAAATGGGATGATTTCTTTAAGTCTTTTGGAATTATATTCCTCATAAACTGTAGCTGTGGGATCTATAGGATCTAATTTATCAAAGGGTCCATATAGGATGTGAAAAGGTGTATAGCCTGTTGTGGAGTGTATTGATTGATTATAAATTATAAGTGCGGTAGTTACTAGTTCTAAAATATCTTCTTTAGGATTATCTATTAATAAACATCTTACTTTCTCGATGAGTGTTGAGTGAAATCTCTCAGTGGGTGAATTTGAATTTGGATTCTGAGGGGACGTAACGTGTAGTTGTATTTTAAAGGTCTTTAGGTATTTTTTAGAACATTATTATCAAATTCTTTACCGGGGTCGCAAACTACCCTTAAAGCGTAATTATGATGCGTAAAATAGTGCCTTAACTTTTTAACTATAGTAAGACCGGTTCCGTCTTTTATAAAATATGCTTGGGCATATTTGCTAAAAAGATCAATAAACGTAAGGAACTTATAATTATTAAAAGAAAAGGTATCAATATGTATGACCTCAAAGGGTCTTTTCGCAACCAAAGGGCCTTGGAAAGGAACCGTATATGGATTTCGTTCGTATTTACCTTTTAAACAAGTTTCACATTTATTAATAATATCGTTTATGTGATCTTTCATCTTGGGCCAATAATATTCGTTTCTGAAATGATTAAACGTTTCGTTAACGCCATTATGATTCGACTTATCATAATCTATGATAAGCGCTTGTTGATCTAAATGGTCGTCTATGTCTTTAAGCGTCACACCTTACTAATTTAATCAAGGAATTTAGATTGTTTCTTACGTAATTTATAGTTTCTAACATTAATTCTTCATTCAAAAAATAAAATGCAGTAAGAGCGTTAGGGTTAAGATATTCTTTCATAAAGCGCTCTATTTCCCGATGTTTTTGTTTCTGTAAAATGTGAACAATCGTTCTTTCCTTAGTTTTAAATATCTTTTGTTTTTGTATAGAGTGTTTTTGACCATATTTAAAAATAACTTGGTGCGAATAAACGTTAAGTGGTTTTTCTGTCAATGGTATAACACCTACAGGTGTTCCTAAGAAGAGTGCACGGTAGCGTCTTTTTCGGGATCTCTCGAAATGGGTAATTCTATACCAAGACTTTGTAAATCTTCGTCGGTAAGTTCTTGCAAATCTTCGGCGTGACATAAGGTCTAAGGGGTCATCTTCAATAGCGTTAATTTCTTGAGTCGGAATTCGCGAAAGGGCATCGGCAACAACGTTGTCCTTTCCTTTTTTGTATTTAATATCGTATTCGAATTCCTCTAGTTTAAGACGCCATTTTACTAGTCTAGAGTTCGGTTCTTTAATAGAGAAAAGCCCAACTAGGGGTTTGTGATCGGTTTCGATGCTGAATTTTCTGCCAAATAAATAAGGGCGAAAATGTTTGCAGGCTGTTACAATAGCAAGCAACTCTTTTTCGATGGTGGAATAATTTTTCTCTGCACTATTGAGAGCTCTGGAATAAAAACCGATAGGCTTTTGCTCTTGGGACAAAACCGCTCCGATTGCTGTGTTGCTAGCATCGGTCGTTAAATAGAATTCTTTTTCAAAGTCAGGGTAAGCAAGAATAGGAGAGTTAGAAATTAGTTCTTTTGCATGCTCGAAAGCTTGGGTGTATAGGGGATCATCTATGTTCATAGGGGTGTCTTTCTTGAGGCGTTTAGTTCCTGGATGAACGATTTTTGTGAGCTTTTTATAAATCTTCGGTAATATCCTATCAAACCTAAAAAGGATTTTAGCTGCTTCTGATTTTTTTGAAGAGAGTAGTTCCGAATAGCCACAATTTTATTGGGATTCGGTCTTATCCCGTCCCGTGATATGACATGTCCGAGAAAAGCTACCTCTTTACGCAAAAATTCACACTTATCAAGTTGTACCTTTAAATTTACTTCCCTTACTTTTTGGAAAACTTGTTTTATGTGTATAAGATGTTCTTGGAGGGACTTAGAGAAAATCACGATATCGTCCATGTAGACGAAACAAAATTTATGCAAGTATTCCCGGAAAATATTATCGATCATGCGTTCAAAACTACTCGGCGCGTTTTTCAACCCGAACGGAATCCGAAGGCACTCATAATGCCCATTGTTAACGGTAAAGGCAGTTTTTTCAATACTCTCGGGTGTGAGTTCTATCTGGTAGAACCCTTGAGTAAGATCAATAGTGCTAAAATATGTGAATTTTCCGAGATTGTCCAATATTTCCTCTATGCGTGGTAAAGGGTACTTGTCATCTATAGTATTGGCATTTAGTTTTCTATAGTCTATCACAAGTCTCCATTTGCGTTTACCGCTAGAATCGATTTTCTTGGGGATGATCCACACCGGAGCTGAATAGGGCGAGATGGAAGGGCGTATTATTTTATTATCTAAATTTTTTTGAATTTGGGACTGAATCTCGTTTTTTAAATGAAAACGATATCTATATGACTTTACATGAATGGGCGTTTCATCTCGTGTTCTTATATGATGTTTAACAGTGTGTGTAAACGTTAAATCCGAATTTTCGTTCTAAAAAATGTCTTTATATTTTTTACATTAATATAGTATTTTTCCTTTTTATTCATCATTAAGAATAGATGTTCTTATAAGGCTAGACAAATCGATATAAGTATCATCATTGTTTTCTTTAGGTAACTGGGATTGTGCGTCATAAGCTACAATTGGTTCGACTTCCATTGGCTCGTATAAATTTATTGGAATTAAATTTGGAGTTTTTCTTTCTATAGAAACCGTACAAATACCATTACATGCTAAATCAATCGAATTTTGGGTGCTAAAGGTTGGCTCATTCATTTCGGGTAGCAGAACGGAGCCATTCTCTACATTTACCGGAATTCTAATAGTATCTCGACAAATTTGTTTAAATGGTTTAAAATTCGCGGCATTCAAGTCGAAAAAAATGGTATTTTGATGTTATTGATTTTTAGAACTTGGTTTCCATAATCTAATTTTGCTTTTAATTCTCTAAATAACGAGGAACCTATTAAGGCATCAAATCTATTATGCCATTCGGCAACGCAGAATGTAATTTTGTTATTAATGCCAAATTCTTTTAAAATAGGGGTAATTAATCTATAATTACCTTGTACTGTACCAGCTATAGATTTTAATATAAATGGGTCATTAGTAAAATAATTTTTGCTAAAACATTCGGCAACATTAGGGTTAAAAACACTGTTCGATGCCCCCGTATCCAGGAGAGTTTTCATATTTAAAGATGGACACACTATAAATGGGAGTTTTGGGCCACCTGATATATAATTTATATCGATAAATTCTGTTCTTCCAAAGCTTCTTTGAAAAAATCCTCATCTTGTAAATTATTGTCAAAATATTCTTGATCTGAAAATTGATTTTCGAAATCTGTATCGTCGGCATAATTTTCGTATGATTCGTTTTCAAAGGGCTCAGGAGGTCCTTCATGAAAATGAAGCTCTTCATGACCTAATGCTCTAGGAGATTTTTATTGAAAATAATTGTTTATTCTAGAGGGTCTTGAGGGAGGTCTAGTGTTTCTAGTAGATATCGACATAGGGGTTGGACCTTGTGAAATATTTTGAGGCCTGTTATAGGTTATTGGTCTCTGATTACTTCCACTAGCTCTAGGTTTTGGGTTACTTTGATTAACACGGGGTATTATGTTTTGTGGTTGTGTAAAATTGTGAGGGTTTCTTTGAAAAGGGTTATTATTTAAGTTTTGATTTTTAAATGGGGTTCTAGTAGGGTTTGGAACATATTTATTAGATGATTGTGCTTTTTGTCTTAAAGAATTTAAAAAATTCGCTTGTATTTGCTCAATATCATGTTTATGGCATTCTAGTAAAGCTGCTTCTAAAGAAGTTATATGTGCAAATCTTAAGTAACTATGGAATGGCTCTATGATACCTGCACCTGCTTTGAAATTATTTAGTGCCAGATTCTCAATATATTGCTTTTTATACAAAATAATTGCTGTAGGTAAATTCTGTAAATTGATGTGCTCTACTAAAGACTGTAATTTAGTTTTAATTAAATTATGTTAATCTATAAACGAATGTGCTTTTTGCATGAAGCAAGTAGTAAAGTCTTTAACAAAAGGTATTCGGATCTAGCATCCGCAAACTGTGCCTTGAGACTTTCTTTAAGAGAGCTCCAGGACTGTTCAGGTAAACTAATTAGGACATGTCTAGCATCACCTGTAATTTTTGATTTTATAAATTCTAAAATCATTAAATTAATGTGTGAAGCATTAAGAGAACTGTCGTCCTGTCTATAGGTTTCTATAAATATCTCGCATTGGTTTAACAAATAATTTAAATGTTTACTACCCCCTGTATAGGGTGTAACCATAACTGACCCTTGCACTATCTCCGTAAGTTCATTTTGTGAGTGAAGTAAATTGGTTTGGTTTGGTTGAGTCATTTTAAAATTAATAGGTGATCTATCTCTTTCAACCATAAAATAAAATAAAACAGAAAAATTTCCAATATGAGATTAGTTATTTAAATATTTTCAGCTATAATTTTTGAATTGATCACTTTAAATAATGATTATTCAATTATCGAAGCTAAAAAATAAAATATATGTGTTTGACTGACTGCTAAAATTTCTTAAATAGTAATATTATAAAAGGACACAAGTAAATCAATCAAAAATTAAGGAAGGAGTACTTAGAGGGATTTCAGCATACTGTCTGTACCAGTCTTCTTACTTCTGGACCACTTGTGATGCAAATGAGTGAGGTTCTTCGTATACCAGCAAACTGTTGAAACAATCCGACGCTTAAATTGAATTTTTATGTGTTAATTACGGCCGTCTGGTATCCGGGTAGCAGCGCCAATAACGTATTCCAATTTGATTGGAATCTTTTAAAAAAGGTTTTATTTAAGTTATAAACAGACAGGCAAACTACATTCAATAACTAATTACTTATAATAATATAAATGCTCTGAATTTTACAAGTGTTATACAAATTACGAGAGCGATGAAGATTACAGTAAACACGTCTAATGTTTCCGTAATAGTGAAAATAATGTCTTTCGCAAGATCACACACTCCGTGCTGTGTAAGAACACTATCACATGCGAAGTAACTTGATCTGCTGATTAAGCTATTTGTTGCACTTTCCGTCTAACGGCTGTTTGTGGTCGACTAAGCCAAAGGGTTTCGTTCTAACTTAACTATATATATATATATATATATATATATATATATATATATATATATATATATATATATATATATATATATATATATATATATATATATATATAACTGACTTCTGATGCGTGTTATCACCCATTTAAAATAAAAAAATAAGTCAGAAATCGCGATCTCCTCACTACTTAATTTTTTCTACGAAAATTCGCTAAAACTATGTGGTTTATTACTTATATTGTAGTTTTCTTTTATTTTACGACCACAATATATTGTATAAAATTTGACATTATTCGTCTAGTTTCTAAATAATATGACCCAACACTTTGATGTATCAGTGATGTATTGAAAGTTAATCGTCAAATGCTATTCGCATTCACTGAATTCAAATTCAATCATTTAATTACTACATGCGATTTGAAATGTCGATAGCAGATTTTCCATGTTAATGTGCTTATAAATAAATCTGGAAAAAAAATGAATACAACGGTTGAAGAGGTAGTTATTTGTGCCTACACATGAAATAGTTCAATTAAATCACTTAACAAAGTACTTATTGTAAAGCGGAGATTAGTTGGTTATCGACATAGGACACCAGAGTATTGTATCAGTTATTGGCTTGTCAAAAGCAGGCGACATCGTCGAATATGGTTATATCAGCGCTAACATTGTCAATAGGTGCTGTACGTACGTGCGAGACTCAGACTAAAACACATCGGGTTGAGTGTTTCAGTTGACAGGTCTGAATGACGCTTGGGGGAAGTCGTTTCATCATCTGTCTCTAGACAGAAAAAGAATTTCATACATACCTCTTCTCACTACAACAATTTATTTTATACATCTGGATTTGAAAAGCGATACACCTACCAACTTCAAGTTCGAACTGTCTCACATCTCGAAAGAATATTTTTGTTTCTTAGCTGACAAAGTTTTTGAGATTTTTGTTTAACGTAATGTGATTAACAGTGATCACAGGCGTTAATAAACGTATATGGCTATGCGAAAAATTATGACAGGACTAAAGATTGAATTTGAAAAATGAACCGTGAATGTGACAACAAAATTATTAGCGCTTATCGAATAAATGTAGTATTGCTTAAAAAATTGTGAATTCCAGACAAAATTAAGTGAGGCGTCTTATTCTAAAATAAGCCTTTTCTGTAGAAGATATTACCAAAAATCAAATTGCGGAATTTTTATTCCCACACAGTTATGTTTCAGATATGTATCATAAAATTAAAAAGTTATTGTTCTCTTTTGAGGAAATTAAGGATACTCTTTGTTTTAACAAGTTTTGTTTCATAAATTAGTAAACCAGTTTTGAAACAAAATCTTTGAGTAACAAAAAAAGATAAATATATAAGACTACATTTTGTTTTGTGTTTTTAATTTTTTTTTCAAACACAGAGCACCAGATTAAAAACTAATTATATCATTATAACAATTTATTCACAGTTTTGAAACAAAATCTTTGAGTAACAAAAAAAGATAAATATATAAGACTACATTTTGTTTTGTGTTTTTAATTTTTTTTCAAACACAGAGCACCAGATTAAAAACTAATTATATCATTATAACAATTTATTCACTGAGTGGTGGACGTGCCGCCACCTAGTTGCGGAAGTCGTATGTTATCACGCCAGCTCCCAATAACACAAAGTGTTAAAAAATAGAGACTGTATACAACCAACTAAGAATTTACTAAATTGTCAGCCTTGGCCCATTTCTACCCTAATATAGGGACAAAGAATGTAAGGCTAGATGCATTCTCGCAACAATTAGAACCGTAGACCGGTTTCGCTTTCATTAGAGCTCTTCAGTACGGCATACTAATTGCAGCAAAAATACACCTATAAAGTAATACGGCTATAGTAGCCAGCCTTTCAACACTAAGTGAGTGGTGGACGTGCCGCCACCTAGTTGCGGAACAAAGTAGTATGTTGTCTGGCCAGCTCCAAATAACACAAAGTGTTAAAAAATAGAGACTGTATACAACCAACTAACAATTTAGTAAATTGTCAGCCTTGGCCCATTTCTGCCCTAATATAGAGACAAAGTATGTAAAGCTAGATGCATTCTCGCAACAATTAGAACCGTAGACCGGTTTCGCTCTCATTAGAGCTCTTCAGTATGGCATACTAATTGCAGCAAAAATATATCTTCTTATATAAACAATTTATTCAGTTGAAAAAAGAAAGTATAGTTTTGATTAAGAAACTGGAAAATATCTCAAATTAAAATTACCAAAAATATACGAAAATATACGTAATATATTTGAATATTAAATTGCTTGCGTATTATTCGTAAATAATACCAGATCTGGCTATAATGTGTGCTTATGTTAGGTGCCAGGTTGAAGGTATGCTACAGGGGGGAATCAATTGAGTTGAAATAAAGTCATTACTCTTAAATTAAGTGGAACGAACATATTCCCATGCTCTGTCATTAAACACTGCAAAAAAATTGGCCATTCTCACGTTCTGGTAAGAAATATGGTCGAAAGAGATGAGTGTTGTAAAGTCCTACCCAAAGATTAACAATAAATTATACCTGGAAATTATTTGGGCATATGGAATGAGGATTTTTGTGTGCTCATACGTGCTGATTATGAACATTCCTAACACCCCAACGAGTTAAACACGATTCATCGGATCATAATATGCGACTTAAAAAATTTACGTTCTCTTCAAGGCAATTGACAACCCATTGGCAAAAAATAACCTTCGGTCTTCATCACCTGCATGTAAACCTTATATAGGTTGCAAGTGGTAAGCATGTATCCCATTACATTTTACCACACGATGAATTTTAGACTTTTCCACTACTTGCTGAGGGGTCTTTATCAAATGCAAATAACATTCGTTGGTTGTTCCTTTCTTGTCTGGTATCAATTTTGTTTTTCGATCCATCATTTCTTGTTCTCAGTGCGTTAGTTCTAAATTGCCGGTGGATGTTCACAAACACCGACGTACGCGGGTGACGTCTGTGTGGATATGCTCTAGGATACTTTTTAGATGCTAACGCAATGTTTCCATTTCCAACTCCATAGCAGAAATGTTTATCGTCTTCTTCCTCATTTTTGAAGTAAAGGTCATTGCACTTATAAATAATAAAGAGATAATAAAACTCTGCATTTACCACACTACTGCTTACAATATGATTACCCACTAAACTGTTATTTTGACAGCTGGTTTGTTTACAATTTTGACCATGGCACATGCCTCTTTTGGCAGTTCATCCTCTGATGAAAATCAGAAACATATGAGTTCGCAGTAAATAGTACACACTATATGCATTGATTAGGCCAAAATGGATATTTGTCCATTAATTTTTGTATCAAACATGGACCAAAAGTTTTAACGGGCATATTTAAGAGTTAGCAACAACGTATTTATCACGTAACTGGCAGATACGGAAAAATGTAAAGAGACACTTTTTCTGGAGAATCGTGTCAGAAAAAATGATAGATTTGATTTTTCACAAAACGGTATTAATAATTTGTCTAATTTAATGCCACTGAAACCCCACAACTCCGTCACTGGTTGCTCGTAGAACTTGTATGACTGAATCCATATTCAGTCATGCAAGTTCAAAGGCTGACATCAGCTTATACATGATAATGCTTCTTTATTTATGTTGTGATACTGATAATATACTCAAATATGCCAGACAGTGCATGGCCTGTCAACAGGATCGTATCTCAGTATTGTTAAATGTTCTTTAAATCTAAATTAATTTTATTTGAGTAATATTTTTTTTACAGAAACCAATTATTATGAAAATTTGCTACCATAACGCATTTGCTGTGTCCGGATATTTTGTTTCTGTTTTGATGTCACTTTGCAAGTATACAATATGTTTGATTTTTATTCGAACATTCAATAATTATGTATCCAGTTTTACTTATCAGCTAATTAAACTGACTTACTAAAACCTGAAACAATAACCTTGCCGGAGCTCATTTTATGATTAACTAAATTAAGCAGATTGGATTTGAAACATGGTATTATGTTTAGAGAGAGCCTTAACAGTCCACAGTGTTCGATAGAACGTATTGAGCCATCTCGGGGCGGCAATGTTTACGAGTCATTACCGGGATTGGAGAAGATAAAGGCTGGTGTCCACGTAGGGTTGTTGGGATGAAGTGGCTCGTTTCACAGGCAGTTACCTCCGCAACTAAAGACGCAGCTTTCCGATCTATGACCGTTTTCACACTCTAGAATTATCTTACCCTTTTCCCCTTGAAACCAGCACAACCATAATATGAAATACATTTTTTCTAATGCACGCATTGGTAGGTAGTAAAGTTGAATTATAGTTGAGGATGATCCCTGAAAAAGGAAATAAAAGAAACTGCTTTCAGAATGGTTTTTGTGATAAAGGGTTGGAAAAACATTTTAACTATTAAATTTCAATATTCTGTGAATATAGGCCTGGAGAAGATCATATTTCGGAAAGATATGTAATAAACATAAAATTCTCACGAAACTGGATAAAATATTTGGAAGTGAAATTTTGTGTTGATTTCTACTCTAAAAACGAATGAGTAACATCTCCGACACTTTATTCCTAAGAGTATTTATAAGGTGCCAAGCCAGTTTCAGTGGTGATAAAATCGAATTTATTCTAGGGTGGTGTTGCGTTTTTTTCTTACAGTACAAAGTGATCCATATTATATTTTATTTTTCAGTTAAAATAAATGATAAAAAAAAGGAATTAGAGTATTTATGTTTGAGTTTTATCTACCTTTTAGAAAACAAATTAAGCATCGCCATTTAGTATGCTTTGAAAAGGCTATACTAGAGTTGCTTTCTTTTGTGCCAAAATGGTATACCATAATATAACTCTTCCCTAAATATAAAACCACGGACAGTTTTCAACTTGGAACATTTCTGTCTATAAAAGATATCAAGATTACCTAGTAAATATCTTATGTTTATTATTTAAAATACAAGAAATATCAATCATAATAAAATTATGTTTTTTTTAAATTATTTTTTACTTTAACCTCGGCCTATTTCCGCGCCTATGGCCAATCACCGACGCTTGAAAGCAGTTTTACCCCACTATCCTGGAAATTTAGCCGAACCCCTCTCTTTCTGTAAGAAGGGAAGGCATCTTTAACGTGCCCAACATCGCATAGACACGGGACCGACGGCTTTACGCCCCCTCCAAAGGGCGAAACGTGCAGACATTCAACTTACCCAAATATAATATCAGAACCTGGGTTGATGTTAATTTATTACAGTTTGTACTGAAAAAGTGAAAGGGAAACCCTGGGAAACGAACATATAATTATCTATAAAAGTTGAACCACCGGGTTAATATTTTACTAACGAATGACAACAAATGCACGTTAGTTGGAGCTTTGGAAGACACACCTCACCGCTAAACAATATTTAGCTATTAAACAATACAGAGAACTGAGGAGTGTAGTCCAGAATTCGCTTATCCGTAATATGTGAAAAGTGAGAATTTCCAAAAAAACTGCATGCGAGTACTGCAAACACTCCAATAGAGTACAAATCACAAAAAATCACTCTCATCTAACAGAATGAGTTTGTATTTATTAAAATAAATTTCTTTTAATTTTTTTTTCGGAAAAAACCTTTTATTTTGTATGATGGTTGTTTCGGAATAAAAATTTGGAAAACATGGCGTTTAGAAATAAATAAATTGTTAGAGCTCAAGTTTTATACAGTTTTCTGGAATACCACTCAATAACACTCTAGTAAGAAAGAAAAGTCTGGGCCAGCAAGTGCGTTATGGTAATGAATTGTCATTGAAACGAACGATTTACACACACACACAAACAGATATATACATAACTTTTTTTTCTTAACATCTTCCATTTATTCACTCCCTTTAATATTGATATCTTAGTATGAAACACCCTGTGTAGTTCACGCTCATAAAATTATATATATATATATATATATATATATATATATATATATATATATATATATATATATATATATATATATATATATATATATAATTTTATGAGCGTGAACTACACAGGGTGTTTCATACTAAGATATCAATATTAAGGGGAGTGAATAAATGGAAGATGTTAAGAAAAAAAAGTTCATATGAGCATAGGTCCGATTTTGCTTTCTGTCTGAGACAAAGGGTGATAAAAAATCCTTTATTTGGATTTTCTTCCGTCTAACTCAGAACAACCCATGATTTTTTGTATGAAACTTGGTGGGGGTGAATTAGGTGTAGAGGCACATCTTTAAAGGGAAAACGTATTTCTAAATTTAACTAGTGGCCCCCATTGATGTGACCCTAAATATTTTGAAGAAAAAATATAATGCGCCGCTGCTTTTTAGAAAAATTAAAATCATTTTGTCACGGGTTTTCTTAATAAAAGATAATGAAAAGCTTGCCCGACTTCTGGCCCGTTATAATTTAGGAAAAGTGAGGTTTCGGAAAAGTAAAGAAAGAAGAAAAAGGAAATTAAACAAACCACAGGGAAGAGTAAAAGATAAAGAGTAGAGAATGGTTTCACTCTACACCCGGGAATTGGGAACGTCAGCGTCGGCGGTTGGTACCAGGCTCAGCAGATAGGTCACGATTATGTCCGTGTCCTTCAACTTATTTGGGGCCCTCAGGTGTGAGTGCTGACCCAGTAAAAGTAGAAAACACCGACAGATTTCAGCTCCCGACAAGAAACCCCAAATAGATGAGGATTCTTGTTTCACAAAATATAAATAAGTTCCACTGAATAATGAAAGTAATTAATTGTAAAGTAACAAAATCCAGGTTCTAGCTGCAGTCAACTTTACTGTTCAGTTACAGGATTATTAGTAAAAATATAATTTCATGTGAATATTAATCATTTTCCAAAGAACAAAAAACTTTTGATAAGAAGTGATAAGAGAGATGTTAATATTTTCTTTAAAGTGAATTTTATTAAATTTCAGAAATTATATCTGGTAGAAAGAGAGGGAATGAAAAAGATGATACTATACACTGAAGAGTGAGATAGAAAAACATGGATAGTCAAAAGAGAGAAGAAGACAGTACATACCTAAGGGCAATTGCTATTATTAAAGATGTAAACAACACCTCAAATATAAATTTGTTTACTGTTTTGGACTTAGGTTGATTTTTACAAGTGAACTTAGATGAAGAGGGTTGTTTATTGGTATTAAACCTTAAACTACAACAAAGGTGTAATTGGCGCCTTTCCAAGGTTTTACAAGCGTGCATTACAAACAAACTGTTTATATACCAAAACATGCAAACTGTTAGCTACATAGTGTTCACAAGTGAGTATTATGTCCATATATTTACTGTTTTTCACCCTTCAAGTTAGCAAGCTGTCAGAAATATAAAGAGAAATTTGGAACCGTCTCAATTTCTACATCAGTACTTATTTTGGAAAAAACAAGATCTCTTGAAATTATTTCCTAACTTGAAGCGTTTTTGTGAAAAGTAAATAAAAACGACTATTTTCTTTTACATTTTAGGGAATCTTTTATTATTTGTTCAAATAATAAAACATTATCTAATAACTTATTTAAAACAGCAGAACTGAATTAGGTATGGTACATTATAATTGGTGTTTACAAATTAATACACTTAATTCACCCCCATCAAATTTCATAAAAATATTTATTGGTTGTTCTGAGTTATACAAAGGAAAATAAAAAAAAGGATTTTTTTATCACTCTGTATCTTAGGCAGAAAGCGAAAACGGACATATGTTCGTATGAACTTTTTTCTTAGAATCATCCATAGATTCACTTCTTTCAATAATGACATCTTATTATGAAACAGCCTGTATATAGTTTACTGCTTGATTGTTATTATTTGAAAAAAACTTTTAGTCTCAGTCGTAATGCCGTCATAAGCGAATTTTTTCTATGCAAATTTGATAATAAGATGTTTCGAAAATTTAAGAAACAATCAGAAGGATGTGCTAACAAAATTATATACAAAAATCCGCAAAAAATTTTTTCTATTAATATTTACTAAAACATAGTAAGCACTTCTACAAAAATTGGTTAAAAATTTTTACGTCAAAATTTCTACAAAATATTTTCCACAAAAATTTCCTTTTTTTTGCAGAAAATTCATTCAAACATTATTTTTCGCGAATTTCGTAAAAAAAAGTGTTCCAACAAAACTTCGTCAAACACTTTAACACAAAAATTTTAATCAAATTTTTCTTATAAGAAAAATAGCTAAAAAGTTTGTAAGAAAATTCGCTCTTACAAGAACATTTTGTACATGAAAATTCGCGAATAACATAAATTAAAATTTATACAATCTGATCTAAATACAGCCATAGAGACTTCTTTTTCGGGTCCAGAAAGAAATTTTGATTTTGCCTGACGATGCTGTAAAAAGCGAACAGGTTGCTCAGAAAAAAACAAACACTTATGATGCAACAAGGAAAGTCTCTATGACTGTATTATTTATGGAATGGTTCAACCAAGCTAGAGCAACAAAAACAACCTGATCTACTATTAAAATTTGAACTAAAAGTCGTAAGAGTTTTCATCTTTTTTTTTTCTCCCTTAGGACACGTCCGCGTCTTTTCCGCTCCGATAGCACATCAGCCTTTGGCTCATTGTGCATGCCCTTTGTCTTTTCTACTCCACCCATTACAAAATCACTGTGCCTTGAACTAGTCTGTACAGCAATTTGTAGGCTGACCGTTATTTTTTCGGTCCAGAGCTTTACACTCGCACAAGATGTGCTGGGCTGATTCCTCCCCCTCGCCTCAGAGTCTGCATGCCAGGTCCCCCTCGAACCGCCCTATTTTATGAAGGTGTTCCTTGACGGCCATGTGTCCCGTCAAGAGCCCTGTTATGTTCCAGAGCTGTCCTCTGCAAACATTTAGCAGCTTTTTTTCTTTTCTTCTATTTCAACAACACACCACGGGGACTCACAGCCTATATACTATCGTACCATGGGTATCGACAAGGAGGAAAGAGGCAACTAGTTAATTCTGAACATGAAGGTTTCGAGGTTCGGAGGAGAAGGAAAAAGATGTGCCAGCAAGGAATTCCACAACTTGGAAGTCCTCGGGACAAAACAGCGGGCATAAGATGTTCTATGTCTGGTGACCTGGACAGTAAAAGGGTGCATTCGCTCTGTTCTCCTGGTGGGGGCAGCAGGTGGAGGAACTATGGAAGAAAACTCCTCTGAGCAGTGCCCGTGCAGATATCTATAAAAGAGAGAGAGAGAGAGAGACAGAGAGGTCACCAACGACACGTTGGTGGGCAAGGGATTGCAGCCTTATTGCAGACGTATAGCTCTCTTCTGAATTAAGTCCAGGATAGCGTGTGTAGAAGCGGCAGCGGCACCCCAGATATAGGAGCAGTATTCGAGGTTTCGCCTTATTTGTGAAGTATATAAGGTATAGAGATTAGCTGGTGAAAAGTATTTGCAAGCCCAAAAGAGGAAACCTAATTTCTTAGCAGCCACTTCTGCAATTGATGTGACATGTTGGTGCCAACTGAGATTTCGATCCACAGAAATGCCATCAAGTGGAAAGGTCTCCTTACTTTGAATAACTTGGTTGTTCATTGTGTCGGGTCTAGGGCTGGTGTATCTCTTATGAGATATAAAGCAAGACTGAGATTTGTTGGAGTTGAATTGTACAAGATTTATACTTCCCCAGTCTAATAATTTTTGGAGATCCACAGAGACAGAACCGTCTATGATTTTGCGATACTCATCTAATCAGGCTAAAGAGACAGGCTTAGAATATTGTAAATTTGAGTGGAGGGTGCTGTCATCCGCGTAACTGTGAACGGTGTTGGATGTGCTAGAGAGGAGGTCATTGATGTGGAGAAGAAGCAAAGTAGGGGCTAAAGCTGAACCTTGAGGGACTCCTGCATTAATTGGATACAGTTTAGAGAAATGGCCACCCACGACAACAGAAATGCATCGGTTGGAGAGGAAATTTGCTGTCTAGGTACAGTGGTAGGCCATAAGCCGGAAGTTTATTAAGCATCGCTGCGTGCCATACCTGGTCGAATGCTTTGGATATGTCTAGAGCGACAATCTGGGATTCACCGTGTAGTTCCATAGACTTGCTCCAAGAATGGGTGACAAAGGAAAGGTGGTCGGCAGTTGATCTGCGCTGACGGAATCCATACTGCCTGTCGGGGATTAGACTGTGTTTTTCAAGAAATTTTAGTAATTTGGTGTTTATATAGTTTTTCATCACTTTACAGACGACTGAAAGGAGGAAAATAGGCCTGTAGTTGCTAGGAAGCGCTTTGGATCCTTTCTTGGGGACAGGTTGTACTTGAGCAATTTTCCAGTTACTAGGGAATATGCCCCTATTGTAAAATGTCTAAAACAGACGAGTCAGGACAGGAGCAAGTTCGCTTTGAACTGGGTTCCTCAATTACTGACTTCTACTGTCTGATCCCTGGACAGTCTGCCCAGTACACCTTGTGTTCGTTTCTCACCCATAACTTAATGGATCCCTTGGCAGTGCTCTTTGTCACGCCCATAACCGCTTCTGGTCCCATAATAGGCTCTGCTGACCCTTTCTTCGCGAGATTGCCAGCTTCTTCATTGCCTTTGACCATTAAGTGACCCGGCACCCAGATGAGGGTGACTTCATTCAGCCCAGCCAGGTCGCTCGTCTCGTCTCGACATTCACTTACCAGCCCGGAATTTACCCGTGAGCTACTTAGGGCCTTAAGGGCTGACTGTCTGTGGCTATGAGGATCCGCTTGTTGGTTTAGCCCCTCCTCTTGTTCTCTCGCACGCAGTGCATGATGGCGTACATTTCGGCCTGAAAGACCGTTGCTTGAGCTCTGTGGGACTATGTCTTAACCTCGGCCCTTCCGAATAAACGCCTGCCCCCGTCCCACGCTCCCCTTCGGATCCGTCTGTGAACCAGACGAACGCGTCCCCTGGTAAGTCCGGCGTCTCCTCCCGTCATGCCTCGCGGTCGGGGATTTCCACTGTAAAATTGTTTTCCCTGCAGATTCGCGGGCTCGCGAAGTCTGAACTCATTTCAAGTGCCGCGTATGTTAACGATGGTCTGACCACCCTTGTGTACAGGCGGTCGGTCATACTAGGTCTTAGTCCCCACGTTTTTCCATATAGCCGCCTAGTGACGGCTAGGGTCATAACTGCCTTACGCAGTATTTTTCAACGTGACCATTCCAGGTTAGCTTAGAGTCCAATACCATCTGAAGATATTTTAACTCCCTGGCCATTGAGAGGTTTCTACCGTATAGGGTGAGTTATGTGGCTCACCCACTTCCTCCTCCTCGTAAACGGTACGACGGTTGCTTTCCCGGGGCTCACCCCGGGCCCTTGGCCAACCGTTCACCTTTCCACCACTTTCATTGCTGTCTGCATGCGCTCAGACGCTGACTGTGTAACATTTCCTCGGACTATGCTGACAATGTCGTCCGCATAGCCCTGTACCTCATACCCCCCTCCCGATAGTCTTCCTAGCAGACCGTCCACGACTAGACACCTGAGCAGGAGAGACAGAACACTCCCCAGAGGACAGCTCGCCGCGACATGGGCCAGCAGAGTCCCTCCAACGAATGAGGTCAACACCGCCCTGTCCCTGAGCATGGAACCGATACACCTGCAGCAGGTCTTCTCTATTCCCCGCTCCCCGACAGCTGCCAGTACCGATTCGAATGAGGTGTTGCTGAAGCCCCCCTCTATGTATAGGATGGCCCCCAGCGCCACCTTCCTGTTCTCCAGCGTATTTTCCAGTTTCAGCACCAGTTGGTGCAGTAGTGCTTTGTACATGAAAATTAGATGATAAAATAAATTACAATTTATACAATATAATCTAAATACAGCCGTAGAAACTTCTTTTCTATGTCCACAAATTTTTTTTTATTTTGCCTGACGATGCTGTAAAAACCGAAACAGGTTGCTCAGACAAAAACAAGCACTTGTGATGCAAGAAGGAAAGCCTCTATGGCTGTATTAGGTATGGAATGGTTCAACCAAGCTAGAGCAACAAAAACAACCGGATCTACTATTGAAATTTGAACTAAAAGTCGTAACAGTTCTCATCTTATTATTAAGATGTCAAAAATTAATTGTAATTACATATTCTGATCATATAACGTTAAGAAAGGTTGAACACTTTATAAAATTGAAAAAGAATATTCACACACCTGGATTTTAACCCGCGTCATCTCTAAGTTTAAGTATCACACGCGCGCTCTAACACACTTGGCTATGGAGCATATAACAGGTCTATTGTACTGAATTGGTAATAAGCTCGCAAGACATTGTTAAAGACGTATCATGTAATATTTTTCGTGCAACATGCCCAAAAACTCATCAGTTTTGACGTATTAAATGGTCACTTCGACAGTTTCAGAAAAAAAAGGTAAAAATTTTCCTCGTATTTCTTGATCTTTCTGACCCAAGAAAAGATAGTCTATTGCCCAGTTGCACAAATCTCGATGAAATATTTAACGGTCGCTTAGTTAATTAAGGCTTAATACAACCAATCACAGCTTCAAAATATTTGGTTGTCATGGTAAAAACCCGAATCATAGCTTATGATTGGTCGTCTATAGCCTTGATTAACCAACCTCTCGATAAATATTTAATCGACCTTCGTGAAACTGGGCATCTGTGCAATATTTGCTACATTTTGTTTAACGCAAAATGTTTTGGCCTTGTGCGTTTCTCTGATCACCAGTGGCACCCAAGGTTTTTTTTAAGTTTAATAACTTTTCCTCCATTTAACATATGGATTTAAATTTCTGTATACAATTCACGTTTTAGAATACAAGTATAAAGCTGCGTACCAAATTTGGTTGCCATAGTCTTGTTATTTCTGGATATATAAAAAATTTCCGAAAGGAAACCTCAAGTTTTCCCGGAAAAACTGGTCCGATTTTCCCGGCTAGCCAACTTGTGCAAGCCACTTACGATGAGAATGTGTTCACTAAACTTGATCAAAATCAACCCATCATTTTTAAGTTATCGGTGTAATACATACATACATGCATACATACATACATACATATATATATATATATATATATATATATATATATATATATATATATATATATATATATATATATATATATATATATATATATATATATATGTATGTATGTATGTATGTATGCATGTATGCATGTATGTATGTATGTATTACACCGATAACTTAAAAATGATGGGTTGATTTTGATCAAGTTTAGTGAACACATTCTCATCGTAAGTGGCTTGCACAAGTTGGCTAGCCGGGAAAATCGGACCAGTTTTTCCGGGAAAACTTGAGGTTTCCTTTCGGAAATTTTTTATATATCCAGAAATAACAAGGCTATGGCAACCAAATTTGGTACGCAGCTTTATACTTGTATTCTAAAACGTGAATTATATACAGAAATTTAAATCCATATGTTAAATGGAGGAAAAGTTATTAAACTTAAAAAAAACCTTGGGTGCCACTGGTGATCAGAGAAACGCACAAGGCCAAAACATTTTGCGTTAAACAAAATGTAGCAAATATTGCACAGATGCCCAGTTTCACGAAGGTCGATTAAATATTTATCGAGAGGTTGGTTAATCAAGGCTATAGACGACCAATCATAAGCTATGATTCGGGTTTTTACCATAACAACCAAATATTTTGAAGCTGTGATTGGTTGTATTAAGCCTTAATTAACTAAGCGACCGTTAAATATTTCATCGAGATTTGTGCAACTGGGCAATAGACTATCTTTTCTTGGGTCAAAAAGATCAAGAAATACGAGGAAAATTTTTACCTTTTTTTTCTGAAACTGTCGAAGTGACGATTTAATACGTCAAAACTGATGAGTTTTTGGGCATGTTGCATGAAAAATATTACATGATACGTCTTTAACAATGTCTTGCGAGCTTATTACCAATTCAGTACAATAGACCTGTTATATGCTCCATAGCCAAGTGTGTTAGAGCGCGCGTGTGATACTTAAACTTAGAGATGACGCGGGTTAAAATCCAGGTGTGTGAATATTCTTTTTCAATTTTATAAAGTGTTCAACCTTTCTTAACGTTATATGATCAGAATATGTAATTACAATTAATTTTTGACATCTTAATAATAAGATGAGAACTGTTACGACTTTTAGTTCAAATTTCAATAGTAGATCCGGTTGTTTTTGTTGCTCTAGCTTGGTTGAACCATTCCATACCTAATACAGCCATAGAGGCTTTCCTTCTTGCATCACAAGTGCTTGTTTTTGTCTGAGCAACCTGTTTCGGTTTTTACAGCATCGTCAGGCAAAATAAAAATTTTTTGTGGACATAGAAAAGAAGTTTCTACGGCTGTATTTAGATTATATTGTATAAATTGTAATTTATTTTATCATCTAATTTTCATGTACAAAGCACTACTGCACCAACTGGTGCTGAAACTGGAAAATACGCTGGAGAACAGGAAGGTGGCGCTGGGGGCCATCCTATGCATAGAGGGGGGCTTCAGCAACACCTCATTCGAATCGGTACTGGCAGCTGTCGGGGAGCGGGGAATAGAGAAGACCTGCTGCAGGTGTATCGGTTCCATGCTCAGGGACAGGGCGGTGTTGACCTTATTCGTTGGAGGGACTCTGCTGGCCCATGTCGCGGCGGGCTGTCCTCTGGGGAGTGTTCTGTCTCCCCTGCTCAGGTGTCTAGTCGTGGACGGTCTGCTAGGAAGACTATTGGGAGGGGGGTATGAGGTACAGGGCTATGCGGACGACATTGTCAGCATAGTCCGAGGAAAGGTTACACAGTCAGCGTCTGAGCGCATGCAGACAGCAATGAAAGTGGTGGAAAGGTGAACGGTTGGCCAAGGGCCCAGGGTGAGCCCCGGGGAAAGCAACCGTCGTACCGTTTACGAGGAGGAGGAAGTGGGTGAGCCACATAACTCACCCTATACGGTAGAAACCTCCCAATGGCCAGGGAGTTAAAATATCTTCAGATGGTATTGGACTCTAAGCTAACCTGGAATGGTCACGTTGAAAAATACTGCGTAAGGCAGTTATGACCCTAGCCGTCACTAGGCGGCTATATGGAAAAACGTGGGGACTAAGACCTAGTATGACCGACCGGCTGTACACAAGGGTGGTCAGACCATCGTTAACATACGCGGCACTTGAAATGAGTTCAGACTTCGCGAGCCCGCGAATCTGCAGGGAAAACAATTTTACAGTGGAAATCCCCGACCGCGAGGCATGACGGGAGGAGACGCCGGACTTACCAGGGGACGCGTTCGTCTGGTTCACAGACGGATCCGAAGGGGAGCGTGGGACGGGGGCAGGCGTTTATTCGGAAGGGCCGAGGCTAAGACATAGTCCCACAGAGCTCAAGCAACGGTCTTTCAGGCCGAAATGTACGCCATCATGCACTGCGTGCGAGAGAACAAGAGGAGGGGCTAAACCAACAAGCGAATCCTCATAGCCACAGACAGTCAGCCCTTAAGGCCCTAAGTAGCTCACGGGTAAATTCCGGGCTGGTAAGTGAATGTCGAGACGAGACGAGCGACCTGGCAGGGCTGAATGAAGTCACCCTCATCTGGGTGCCGGGTCACTTAATGGTCAAAGGCAATGAAGAAGCTGGCAATCTCGCGAAGAAAGGGTCAGCAGAGCCTATTATGGGACCAGAAGCGGTTATGGGCGTGACAAAGAGCACTGCCAAGGGAACCATTAAGTTATGGGTGAGAAACGAACACAAGGTGTACTGGGCAGACTGTCCAGGGATCAGACAGTAGAAGTCAGTAATTGAGGAACCCAGTTCAAAGCGAACTTGCTCCTGTCCTGACTCGTCTGTTTTAGACATTTTACAATAGGGGCATATTCCCTAGTAACTGGAAAACTGCTCGAGTACAACCTGTCCCCAAGAAAGGATCCAAAGCGCTTCCTAGCAACTACAGGCCTATTTTTCTCCTTTCAGTCGTCTGTAAAGTGATGAAAAACTATATAAACACCAAATTACTAAAATTTCTTGAAAAACACAGTCTAATCCCCGACAGGCAGTATGGATTCCGTCAGCGCAGATCAACTGCCGACCACCTTTCCTTTGTCACCCATTCTTGGAGCAAGTCTATGGAACTACACGGTGAATCCCAGATTGTCGCTCTAGACATATCCAAAGCATTCGACCAGGTATGGCACGCAGCGATGCTTAATAAACTTCCGGCTTATGGCCTACCCCTGTACCTAGACAGCAAATGTCCTCTCCAACCGATGCATTTCTGTTGTCGTGGATGGCCATTTCTCTAAACTGTATCCAATTAATGCAGGAGTCCCTCAAGGTTCAGCTTTAGCCCCTACTTTGCTTCTTCTCCACATCAATGACCTCCTCTCTAGCACATCCAACCCAGTTCACAGTTACGCGGATGACAGCACCCTCCACTCAAATTTACAATATTCTAAGCCTGTCTCTTTAGCCTGGTTAGATGAGTATCGCAAAATCATAGACGGTTCTGTCTCTGTGGATCTCCAAAAATTATTAGACTGGGGAAGTATAAATCTTGTACAATTCAACTCCAACAAATCTCAGTCTTGCTTTCTATCTCATAAGAGATACACCAGCCCTAGACCCGACACAATGAACAACCAAGTTATTCAAAGTAAGGAGACCTTTCCACTTGATGGCATTTCTGTGGATCGAAATCTCAGTTGGCACCAACATGTCACATCAATTGCAGCAGTGGCTGCTAAGAAATTAGGTTTCCTCTTTTGGGCTTGCAAATACTTTTTACCAGCTAATCTCTATACCTTATATACTTCACAAATAAGGCCAAACCTCGAATACTGCTCCTATATCTGGGGTGCCGCTGCCGCTTCTACACACGCTATCCTGGACTTAATTCAGAAGAGAGTTATACGTCTCATCGGTGACCCTACCCTCACCCAAGGGCTGCAATCCCTTGCCCACCAACGTGTCGTTGGTGACCTCTCTCTCTCTCTCTTTTATAGATATCTGCACGGGCACTGCTCAGAGGAGTTTTCTTCCATAGTTCCTCCACCTGCTGCCCCCACCAGGAGAACAGAGCGAATGCACCCTTTTACTGTCCAGGTCACCAGACATAGAACATCTTATGCCCGCTGTTTTGTCCCGAGGACTTCCAAGTTGTGGAATTCCTTGCTGGCACATCTTTTTCCTTCTCCTCCGAACCTCGAAACCTTCATGTTCAGAATTAACTAGTTGCCTCTTTCCTCCTTGTCGATACCCATGGTACGATAGTATATAGGCTGTGAGTCCCCGTGGTGTGTTGTTGAAATAGAAGAAAAGAAAAAAAGCTGCTAAATGTTTGCAGAGGACAGCTCTGGAACATAATAGGGCTCTTGACGGGACACATGGCCGTCAAGGAACACCTTCATAAAATAGGGCGGTTCGAGGGGGACCTGGCATGCAGACTCTGAGGCGAGGGGGAGGAATCAGACCAGCACATCTTGTGCGAGTGTAAAGCTCTGGACCGAAAAAATAACGGTCAGCCTACAAATTGCTGTACAGACTAGTTCAAGGCACAGTGATTTTGTAATGGGTGGAGTAGAAAAGACAAAGGGCATGCACAATGAGCCAAAGGCTGATGTGCTATCGGAGCGGAAAAGACGCGGACGTGTCCTAAGGGAGAAAAAAAAAGATGAAAACTCTTACAAATTTTAATAGTAGATCAGGTTGTTTTTGTTGCTCTAGCTTGGTTGAACCATTCCATAAATAATACAGTCATAGAGGCTTTCCTTGTTGCATCATAAGTGTTTGTTTTTTTCTGAGCAACCTGTTCGCTTTTTACAGCATCGGCAAAATCAAAATTTCTTTCTGGACCCGAAAAAGAAGTCTCTATGGCTGTATTTAGATCAGATTGTATAAATTTTAATTTACGTTATTCGCGAATTTTCATGTACAAAATGTTCTTGTAAGAGCGAATTTTCTTACAAACTTTTTAGCGATTTTTCTTATAAGAAAAATTTGCTTAAAATTTTTGTGTTAAAGTGTTTGACGAAGTTTTGTTGGAACACTTTTTTTACGAAATTCGCGAAAAATAATGTTTGAATGAATTTTCTGCAAAAAAAAGGAAATTTTATATATATATATATATATATATATATATATATATATATATATATATATATATATATATATATATATATATATATATATATATATATATATATATATATATACCCGCTCTGTGTGCAAAACCTAGTTTATAAGTATTACCGCTGTTAGATTAAGGATTAATTATTACATTGTTAATTTAATTAGCAACACTTCTTGTTCGCTCTTTTAACATTGTAATTTTCACTTTCTTAACATCTGTACTTTAGAGTTTAATATATTATTTTTCATCAAAACTCCGGAAGTTCAAAACTTAATTGGCGCTGTACTGAACCCGATGTAAAAATGCCATTAAATTTAAAAATCGCCGGTTTATTTCAATAATTTGTTTGACATTCAAAGAACCGAAATTTTAATAAAATTCCAAGTGCAAAAGTGGCGCAGAACAAAAACCAGTGGTCGAGGTCAACTCCAAGGAAGAATGAAACTCCTGTAAGTACCTTTCCCATTTTTAACTTCTGTTTCAAATTTTATCTTTTGTATTTCACAAAATTCATTTTTTGTACTTAATTAACAAGTTAAAATATTAATAATTTTAGTAGAACAAGATTTGTATTTTACAAACTTTTATTCCTTCCTAAATACACGTAGGGTAAACGATACAGTTATTGGCCACTATAAAATATACTTACAGTGATTGGCCATTCGACTTTCTTTTAAAATAACAAGCATTGTCGTCGTTTTAAGCGAAATGTGATTGTTTCAGTTCAAAGTGACAACACCGTTTGTTGCTTTGATCACAGTACTTTGATATGTTGGCAGCGGTGAATGTCGTTGGCGGTCTTTTCCTTGTGCCTGTTTGAAGTTATTCCATATTCAGCACGTTGCTTGTGCATTTGCTTAGCGTCACTGTGTATCAGGTAAGTGATTATTTTATTCGTATGCTTGGAACAAATGATTATAACAGTATAGGGACTATAATTTGAAGTTAGGGTGTTCGAAAAAACTGTTTATATGTCTCTAACCTAAAATTACTTATGAAATTTAAGCAGGCCAATCACTATACACGACATTTACAATAAATTCAGTTATTGGCCACTCCTGCCAATGACTGTAATATATATTAACGGGTAGTTTTACAATAAAACTTCAACTAAATAAATTGTTTCATTAATCTCAAATGCTTTTCGAGGGAATACAGACTTTAAACCTTCTTTAAACAGTCGTTGGCCAGGTGCCAATCTCTGACATCTTTACTGGCCAATCACTATATTACTTGTATATTTGTAGGTTTACAAAAGATGCCAAAAGTCAGAGTGGGTGACAAATATACAAAAAAATATTGTGATCAGGATATTGAAAAAGCTCTTGAACTAATCAAGAAAGGAACCTCAATCAGAGAAGCAGCAAGATATTTTAAGGTTCCAAGAGCAACCCTGCAATTCAGGAGAAGTACCAAATTTATCAAGTCAAATTTAGGTCCGAATCCTATTCTCACACCCAATGAAGAAGAACTTCTGGTTAAATGGGTATTCGAGAACCACAAGAAAGGATTTCCTCGTCGCAAAGAGGACTTGCAAGAATCAGTAAGGTTATTCTTAGAGAAAAATCCACGTCCCAATCCATTTATAAGAAATCATCCAGGAGATGGTTGTTACAAAGCCTTTCTTCGTCGTCATCCAGAGGTAACAATACGTATATCTGAGGCAGTTACTGCCGCAAGTGCAACCATTTCAGTATCAGACCTTAAAAAGTGGTTTGGTAACATTTATGATTATCTAAAGTCAAAAGATCTGGAAGGCATATTAAAAGACCCAGAACGAATACTCAACGGAGATGAGACGTGTTTTAACTTGTGTCCGAAAAATACAAAAGTTCTTGCTCCAAGAGGAAGCAGAAATGTTTATGAGGTTGAACACGCGCCGTCCAAAACAGCAATTACAGTAATGTTTACTTTCACTGCATCTGGTAAAGTTACACCACCAATGGTGATTTACCCTTATAAACGGTTGCCTGCTAATATCGCTAAATCAGTTCCTGATGAATGGGGAGTTGGCTTGAGTGATTCTGGGTGGATGCGTGCTGAGATATTTTTTGAATATATTTCAAACGTACTGCACCCCTATTTAAAAAAACATAATGTGAAATTTCCCATCATTCTCTTTGTAGACGGGCACAGCACACACTTAACCTATCAACTAAGTGAACTTTGTAGTCAACTGGAAATTATACTGATTTGCCTTTATCCCAATGCCACACGAATTCTTCAGCCTGCTGATGTGGCAGCCTTCAAACCGATAAAAAATGGTTGGAAGAAGGCAGTAGTTGAGTGGAGACGCGACCATACCAATGAAACATTAAGCAAAGAGCACTTTGCAACAGTTCTTGAAAATGTTATCAAAAACGTTGCAAAGTCAACTATAATCCAAAATGGGTTTAAAGCTTGTGGCTTGTACCCATGGAATCCAAATGCGATAGACGTCACAAAATGTTTGGGAGCTGCTAAAGTCAATACATACGAACAAACTGGTTTGAAAAAAAATTACGTCCTGTCGTATCCAGCATTTAAAGAAATTGTTGGTGAAAATTATATTAATGAATTTCAAAAAGGACAGCATTGCATCAACAACCATTCAGAAGAATTCGGTATGCTGTACAGTATGTGGAAGAGATTCAAACCAAAAGAAGACATTTCTGAAGTATCGGTAGAAGAAATAAATCCCACACATATCAATCCTAATGAATTGTCACAGGAAACTCATGCATCACCAATAGCCAGAGAAAGCACAGACGGACTTGATATTAGTGCTAGGCTAAAATCAACCAGCGCAGCAAACCTCGATACCTATTTGGAAAACAATGACTCAACCCTTACCTTGAGAAATATCAATATAGAAGAAATACCAATTGTTTTCGAAGATTATAACGGTGACATTTTTCAACTAACACAACCATGTCAATCTGGAAAACTTGTGAGTGATCATAATGCTTCCGGAATATGCCCTACAACGGACTCCTGTTTATATAAGATGGACCATTTAACCATGGCCTCTGTAGATACTGAAAATACTTCAGCAGATGTAAGTCTTGATACATTCTTACAGTGGCCTCAAACTCCTGCGAGAAAGGGTAAGAGGCAAAGCGAAAGACTTCCGTTTGTCTTAACATCGACTCAATGGAAGAAAATCATGAGTGATAAGGAACAAACTAAAAAAGAGAAAGAAACTGAGAAAGAAGAGAGGAAAGTTAAAAGGCTTGAGAATAAATTGAGGAAAACAGCAGAGAACTTCAAGAAATTAGAAAACAAAAATGTTAAAAAGCAATATTTTAAGCGTAATAACAAATGTAGATCAGAAGCGTCAAATCCACATGACGATGTGAATGAAAATATAAGAAATAGGGAAAACATAGGACGTGAGTTTGATGATGAAGAGAACACATCGGGCAGCCAACAATACCAACTTTTAAGAATACAACAAGCCACCAAAAATCTTTTTGGTAGCAGTGACACCAAGAATGAATACAGTTCTCAAGATGGTACAAGTTCAAGGATACATATTTTATCCAATGTTAGGTTAGAGAATGCACAAGAGACTTGTGGTTTGAGCTTAGAAGATAATGTGAGAAAAATTAACGGCTTATGTTTTACTTGCACCAACAATATGAATGAATCAAATATTGGTATAAAATGTAAATCCTGCACCAGAGCTTTTCATCTGAATTGTATAAGGAAAATGAATTTACATAAATCAAACTCTACTATATTTCATTGTAAATCGTGCTTAAAAATTTCCATTAATTGAAAAATAAATTGTTGCATGAGGTTTGTTTATTATTCCCATAGAAAATTAATTGCTTACAGCTGACATCGAAGGGTATGACAATCACTGTAAGAGATGTTAGGCCAATCACTATATGCCTATGGCCAATCACTACTTTTATGAGTTGGTCAACAATTTAGAATTTTTTATTCTTTTTTGAACAGTTTAAGTCAAAAAAAAGTATGTTATCATCAAAAATAATATATCTTATATTATACTGTGCGACTACAGTTTTCCTAGTTGATTAATATACAAGAAGGAGCGCTGTAACCTTAATATTCGTACAAATGGCCAATAACTGTATCGTTTACCCTATTGAGATAACAGTTGAAACATAATTTTATTAAACAAATTAAGTAATAACCGTTGTTTACAAGGTTTTAAATGCTTTCGTAGACACATTTAAATAAGAGTTATTTTAAATATTTTTACTGCATAATATTTCAGAGAATTATTTTTGAACGTATTATGACTGCGTGAATTATTAATTAGTTATTTTACCGCATCCAGTTGAAATAATTTGCGAGATCTTATATTGTAATTTTAAATTATGATATATTAAAATTGTGAGCTATTGTGGTCGATCTCCTATTAGACTTTCTCGAATTTCTGATGAGGTAATTACATCTGATTGTGTTGCTGAATCACCTATTTTATATTCACAAAATTTAACAAATTTCATTAAAATGTCTGAAAATTCAGTTACACAAATTTGCCAGGCGTCTGCAATGATTCCCGAATACCAGGGCGTTCAACAACAATTGGCCCACTTTTTAAATCCATGTAGAACTAACACTTTATAAAAGACCAGGAGAAACATCCTAAGATTTACATTGTAATAGGATTATAATAGAGTTCATTAAGGCCTAGATTATCGAAGAAGCTCGCGATATTTTAATGAAATTACATAAAATTACCTGGGAAAATATTGAAAAAGCTTTAAAAACGCAATACGCAGATCCTAGATCTGAAAATTTGCTAATGGCTGATTTAACAACCAGTTACATGAAAAAAAAACAATCACCTACCGCTTTCTGTAATAGTATTAAGGAAAAGCAAAAAATGCTGATTGACCACATTGCATTACGCGCCCTAGACGAGGCAATTAAAGTCTATAAAAAGAAACAATATGAAACAGCCTCTGTTACTGAATTTAAGATAGATATTTATGAACCATGTCATAGTCATTTACGTCTGTTAAACATTCCAAATTTAGAAACAACATTGGTCGAATGTCACCGTATAGACAACAAGCAAATTCAGGCTAACTTTTTAAAAGTAATCAGAGAATAAGACGAATTTCATTTTCGTCAGTCTAATAAGCTTTCACAGCCACAGAAACCACGCACGGTCAACAGAATGACTTCAAATTTTTACCTCAATTTTGGAAATAACCCTAAACCAATTTATGTTCAACAGCCACTCGTCAGGCAAACATTCGCAAGCCGACCAATTTCGAATATAAGACATATTTCACAACAAAGAACGTACGCTACAAACTCTCCAGTTTTCGGCAACGTCAAGTACCACAACCTACCCCAATGTCAATATCAACAAATCATACTAATAGCCTTACCCGTCCTAATCATTTTGTTTCACAATATTGTAATTAGGACGTATGAATTAAATAATAATCAATAACAAGGTTATCATCATTCACAAGTGGATGATGACTTATTCGGTTATGAGGAGTTTAAAGACGAACAAATGTGTGAAACTTCTGAGGACTATGATGAAATTCAACAGCATTTTCAGAATACGGCCTCGGGATCTCGATACATATAGATTTAAATAATATGGCATTAAACCTAAGTTACTCTTTTTTACAATATCAAGTCTTGATTTAAAAATACTTATTGATACATGGGCCCCAGGCAGCATTATTAACCCAGGTCAGGGTTATGAATTTTTTTCGGCTATTTTTTTAGCAAACCATTTACAATGAAATCTGTTAGTAAAATTACAAAGGGTATTGATAACATCCAATACACCTTATTACAAGAATATGGTATCAATTTTCCGTTCGATTTCCATGTTATGCAATGGCACGATCTTTTTGATGCACTAATTGGTTCAGCTCATTTTTAGAGGCTTAAAGCGAACGTTAATTATGAAACACAAACTATAAGATTAGGTAAGATAGAAATTCCATTCTTTCCGAACTTAACCTTTTAGATTTTAAGGCATTTAATCAAATATTTGTCAATCATATAAAAATTCCTGTAAATATAGAAAATGGATTCGTACTAATTCTACAAATAACTGATAATTTAAAATATCTCAACCGGGGGGATCCGACCTAACCCGAATAAAACTAAAGTTATACGAAATTACCCCACACCAAATCCCATATTAGTAATTCCGATTACGTCAACGCATTTAAGAAAGCAAAAGAACTTATTGTAAATTTGCCAATATTGACCTACCCAGATTTTGATAAACCCTTTCATTTAAATCAGCAGAAATAAATTACGCAACCATCGAAAAAGAACTCTTGTCAGTCGTTGAGAATACAAAACATTTCAAGCCCTACCTCTTTGGCAGAAAATTTACGATGTAAACTGATCATAAACCACTAGTATGGTTATTTTCGATAAACGATCCAAATTCACGTCTAGTAAAATGGCGCTTAAAGTTAGAAGAGTGTGAGTACGATATTAAGTACAAAAAGGGTAAAGATAATGTTATAGCTGATGCCTTATCTCGTTAAGCTTGACAATATGGTAGGGTCTACACTGCTTAAATCGTCTGAAAAATCTCCACCCAGAGCTTTTGCAATCTGCATTAACTTGGTAAAATCCTCACTTTTTGTGAGTGTTTTTAATAAAAATTTTTGTAACTTATTTTGCTTTATCAATAGTTTCTTTGAAATGTTCTATTAAGTTAACTGATTCAGTTAACAAACATTTTGCTGCTGAAATTTTTAATCGTTTTTGTAACTATTTTATAATTACTGTTTATAAAACATAATTTCTGGCTCAATTTGTAGTTCTTTAAAATAATTTTTGCTTGTTTTACTGACGCACCTGCTTCATCTGCAAATTCAAGCATTACCTCCGTGATTTCTCTAAAATGTTCAAAATAAAATAAGGCAGCCTCGATCCAGGTTCCTCATCGCGTGATTACAGGTCTAGGAGGTAATGGTACCCCAGTCAGAACTTCTCTATAACTTTGAACTCTTAAAGAAGCTTTGACGAACACTTTTCTCATATAATTAATAAATTCATTGACTAAAGGAAATTGCTGTCTAATTTTTCTGCTACCCTGTTTAACCCGTGAGCCAGGCACGTATAATGAATTAAGTTGGGATAAAATATTTTTAAATTAATTCCATATATGAAGCAGCATCGGTAAGCACTAATAAAACTTTATCAACTGGTACAGAATTTGGTAAAAACACGTTTGACAAACCCTCTTAAATAAATCCTGTTATAGTAACATTACCACAAACATCTTGAGTTTCATCTACTACAACGTAACAAAAATTATTTGTTATAAAGCTTTTTACTTCTGAAAAAGTTTCTAAATAGCATTTTTCAACCATATTTTCTCTCAAAGTACTTTCATCTGGTATAGACTGTTTACAATATTTTTCCAAAAATGACTTGAAGACGGTGTTATTTAATTTATTCAGTGGAATGTTAGAAGCACCCATTGCCTTCCATAAGTCAAATTTAAAGGTATCCTCTTCTGCTTATTTATTTGGAACATTCGCGTATGGATGCTTGAGATGTATTATTTGAATTTCCTCTTTCACAATTTTTTGATGCAAAGGTGTCTTATAGTGTTGGTCTATGAGATATTAACTTGCGCTTGAAATCAATATTACTACAGTCATCTACATTTTAGTGAATTTTCTTAGAAAAAATTCACTAATGAGGAGATCTCGACTTTTGAATTTTGAAAAAATTTCTTCAAATGAGCGCGATCTAGGACCCCTAGAACCCATATCCGGGGTCAGTTTCAATTTTTATATGTTTATATATATATATATATATATATATATATATATATATATATATATATATATATATATATATATATATATATATATATATATATATATATATATATATATATATATATATATTTATCACACCGATAACTCATAAAATAATAGGCCGATTTTGATAAAATTTGGCATGTACCTTTCTTTTATAAATGGCTTGGATAAGTTCGTTAGCCAGGAAAATCGGACGAGGTTTTCCGGGAAAATTTTGAGTTTTCATTCGAAAAAAATTCTTATCTCAAAAAGTAATAAGCCGATTTTAATAAAATTGGGCATGTACCTCTCTTTTGTAAATGGCTTTGACAAGTTTGTTAGTCAAGAAAATCGGACGAGGTTTTCCGGGAAAATTTTGAGTTTTTATTCGAAAAAAATTCTTATCTCAAAAAGTAATATGCCGATTTTAATAAAATTTGGCCTGTACCTTTCTTTTGTAAATGGCTTTGACATGTTTGTTAGTCAAGAAAATCGGACGAGGTTTTCCGGGAAAATTTTGAGTTTTCATTGGAAAAAATTTTTTATCTCAAAGAATAATAGGCCGATTTTGATAAAATTTGGCATGTACCTTCCTTTTGTAAATGACTTTGACAAGTTCGTTAATCAAAAAAATCGGACGAGGTTTTCCGGGAAAATTTTAAATTTTAATTTGAAAAAAAATTTGATCTTAAAAAATAAGAAATCTATGATAACTAAATTTGGTAGGTAGGTTTACGATATAAAAAGTAAACTATACACCAAAATTTAGATTTCTATGTTACAAGAAAAAAAAGTTATAATAAAATATTTTGTGCCAGATCATTTCTATGAAAATTCACTACCATAACGCACTTGCTGCGTCCAGGCTTTTTTTTAATTAAATAGAAATCTAGTATTGTTTTTATACAATATCCGTGAATTAAGTAGTAAAAATAAAGTATATTTTCAATTTGTATTTCAGTAATTTTTTTAAGAACTACAAGGTATTTAATTTAATTTTTTATTTCGATTGAAATTTATAATTTGTCGGAAAGTTCAGCAAATAGATACTGGGCTGATTAATGGCGAAGGTTAGAAAAACGAAGAAAATAGATCAGTTGCGTAAAATAAATAGTAACTTACCACTTTCCCGCATTGTCTACAAAAAACGTTGTCATCACCTACGGAAAGCACTGAGTGTGGCAATTTGGAGCCCATTTTTTTACAGTATAAAATAATAAAAACAACCCTACACTAACACTGTCTAAATATGAAGTAAATTCACTGTGCGTGCAACTAAGCACAGGCAGCAGAAGCAAACTACATAAGAGAAACAAACGATTTCAATTCTAGACACTACTGGCGTGTAAATAAATCAGCCCTGATCCCCTTTAAAGTCTTCTTACGAGACTTATGAGACGAATAAAATTACCTGGCGGTCAGTCCTTTCAATACATTCTGCAGTTATTATTGGGAATTACACACAGTTTTTATGATAGGCAAGCGTAAAACACTAGTTCTTACGAATTTTAGATTTATACATTACCTACAAATTGCATTTTGCTATTTAGTTCACGTTGATGTAAAGTACAAAGAAAAGAGCGCCATTACCGACAATTCTTGCAAGAATTTGTTTTTATACTCTCACCTACTAGATACTAGTTTCATTTAGGTATAGCACGTACAAAGCTAGGAGGCATTATATTCTAATAACCCAGAGGTATCTCACCCTGTCTAGTGCACTGTCTTATATCTGAGTGAAGCGCTCGAACTATACATTACCAGTAATTTGGAATCTCCTTTCCGCCAGCTACATTTGAACGGCCTATAAATTTATCTTAGCAGTTGCTTACCTCGAAACAAGTATATGGCTTTTTAAAATATGCAAATAATGCAAAATATATGGAAATAGGCAATTTAGGGAAAATACACTAAAATATGCAACGTATGCAAAAAATATGCGAATTGCATATAATCTGAGCCCTACTTATAAGTATTACCGCTGTTAGATTAAGGATTCATTATTACATTGTTCATTTAACTAGCAACACTTATTGTTAACTCTTTTAACATTATAATTTTAACTAAACGGTTTGCACATTTTGTAACGTATGGCCAGCCTATAGCCTACTAGGATTTCATCAATATGCCCTGTAAAACTTTCGTGACTGTGTAGGGTCTACCGATCCATTGTAATGTCAAGTTACAGCTACTTAATGTGGTATTTGTGGGACACCTAAAACGCTTTCTGTTCAGGAGATTAAAAAAATGTGTTAAGAGTAACCCAGGAAGACAGGGTTACGGTGCTATCGGGGCGGCAAGGCCGCGGACGAGCCCTGAGGGAAAAAAAACCAGGAAGACACATATCACAATTTTAAGTTAGCAGAAGCAGCACCTACAACAACTAACTGTTAATGGATTCATAATTGTGGAATTGTTCAATAAAATCCACATTACAGTACAGTGATGCAGATTTTTCTGCCGCTGAAGTTAATGATCAATACTTCTTTAACCTTGCAAACTATTATTTATATCCAAAGTGACGGACCAAGCTGCTTAACGTTACTTATCAGCCTAAAGCACATCGTTCCGACTACAAATTGTAAAACTTAAACTCAGAGAGCTACTAGACAGCGAGGATCTACAGCAATAATCACAGTCATTATAAAAATAGATTAAAAATGAAAAACTAATCTAAAAAGATACAGAGAGCAAAAAATGTTTTGTTACCAAAAAGAGTCTGGACTCAGCAAGTGCGTTATGGTAGTGAATTTTCATAAAAATCTTTTTCCTTGAAAATATGTCTTTTCTAAAAGCAGGCATCAAATTTGGTTACCGATATAACCTATATAGTAGAAACAATGTACCATATTTCATCAAAATAACTTTATTGTTTGAAAAAGTACAATTTTTTTTCGAAAATGAACTTAAAATATTCCTGAAAAAACTGATCTGATTTTCCTGAACGAACCTCTTGAAACTTTTTACCCACCTACCAAGATATAATTATGCACACAAAAACTATTGGACGAAAGTTCAAAAAAAAATTATAAAAATTTGCCAACATTTTTTTCACGGAAAACCGAAAACATTTTTTTTACCATAACTTATTAAACATTATTATTAATTACCAAAATTTCACAAAAATTTTACAAACAATGATTTCAATGGAAAAAAAAAATTAGGCAGCATATTTTTTTCATAAACGGAAACCTCTATGAATGCGTCATTTTCATGAGACTCTCTTACATATTGGTAAAAACGCCGTATCATAATTTCTGATATGTACCAAAAATGTGAAACACTTGAAGTAACTCGAAAACACTGAACGCTATCATTTTTTTTACAAACATGCGTTATAATTCGGCGGAAAATATAAAAATGCAATAATACAAGATATGTTTGATTTAAAAAAGGAAATTTGTTTCACCAACGACTTATGGGCCACACTGTAGGAATAATTTTATAAGAAGTAGCTCAAGGCACTCTATATTTAACAGATACAATTTTGTTCTAGTATCTTGTATAATAACAGCACTATTGAGCTTTACCGTAGAAATGTGCCACCAGGTATATAAGTGGACAGATAAAAAGTGAAACTAACACCGCATATGGGCTCTAGGGGTCTTAGTTCGCGATAATTTAAAGAAACTTTTCAAAAACGACAAGTCGCGGTCTCCTCAGTAGCGAGTGTTAAACCATAAACTCTATAACTAAAACTACTGCCAAAGCATCAGAGAAAGGTTTCATTTGAAATTTTTTAGTAAAGTGAAGGACAATGACGGTTGAAGCTGAAACTTAAGCGTTTGTAAAACACACTTGTTGTGACATTTTCCCTACATAATCCGTATTCATTTAGGTTCTTTGCCTAAAAGTTCCCAACTGTGACGTTTCAGAACGCGACTTAGACGTTTTAAGAGGAAAAAACTGTAGAATGTTCAAAGCAATTTTTCTGGCTTTTCTTCACCTTTTTACGGCAAAAATAAACTTAATTTTTGCATGTAATATACAATAGATTTTGTGACCCACACAAAATATTTTGTTTTTATGCGTTTTTCTGGTCATAAGTGGGACCCAAATTTTTTTCTTCAAATACCTATAACTTTTTTGTCTTTCAACTTACAGATCTAAATTTGGCACATAGTTTTTATGGTGTAAACCTGTGTGCTAAATTTGGTTGCCTAAACTTTGTTATTTCCGAAAATATAAAATTTTTCCGAAAGAAAATAGAAAAATTTCGGAGAAAAACGTGGCTGATTATCTTGGCTAACGACCTTATCCAAGCCATTTGCAAAAGGAAGGTACTCACCAAATTTAGTCGAAATCGGCTCATTCTTATTTGAGTTATCGGTGGGATATATATATATATATATATATATATATATATATATATATATATATATATATATATATATATATATATATATATATATAAATTTAAATTGACCCCGGATATTAGCTCTAGCGGTCCTAGTTTGTGCTCATGAAGAAATTTGGTCAAAATTCAAAAGTAGCGATCTCCTCATTAAATATGAAGTAAAAAATTCACTAAAAACTAAAACAAATTTGCGATTAAGAAGTCAAGATTGCCTGTTAAAGCTGGCATCAGCAGCAGTGAGAATGTGGCACAGGACAATACTAAGTCTCTCAACCCTTCTCTCTAAATCAAAAAGTATGGACGCAGCAAGTGCGTTATGGTACTGAATTTTCATAAAAATGTTTTTAATAGTAAATATGTTTTTTTAAGAAAGCAGGCATCAAATTTGGTTACCAGTATAACCTATATAGTAGAAACAATTTATCAGGTTTCATCAAAATAACTTTATTGTTTGAAGAAGTACATAAATTTCCGAAAGTAAACTTAAAGTGTTCCCGAAAAAACTGGTTTCTTGGTCAACCTTATAGGTTAATAGCAAATTGAGCTATTCAAATTTAAAGCATTTAGCGAAAATTCGCTACCAGAATATTTCGATTGAAAATGCAAAAATGCAATAACATAAGGCGTTTTTGGTAAAAAAAAAGAAAATTTGAATCACGAATGGGCCACTCTGTAATTGTAGAAATATTTTTTTAAGATGTAGCTCAAGACACCCTAAAATTAATGTATACAATTTTTTGCATCTTTTATAATACCGGATATATTGAAGTTTATTGATTTTTTACGAAAATTCGACAAGAATTATATACCACTAAACGAAAAACTCTATAGTCAAGATACTGGCAAAGCATCAGTCTATTTGAAATGAATTTTCTGGAAATATTTTAGTAAAACGAAGGTCAATGACGATTGAAACTTAGACTTCAAGCTTTGTAAAATACTCTTCTTGACCCATATCAGTTTCAGGTTCTTTGCCTAAATATTAGCAATTTTGACGTCTTAAATCGCGACTTTGACGTTTCGAGGAAAACCTTTTTTATGCCTATAACTTTTTTGTTTTTTAACATACAGAGCTAAATTTTGGTAGGTGACTTACTTATAACGATGTAAACCCGCGTACCAAATTTGGTTGCCCTCTCATTGTTCATTCCGGAATTTTTTTTTTTTTTCGAAAAAAATACAACATTTTCCGGGAAACCCTAGGCGGATTTTCCTGGATAAGGAACTTATCCAAGCCACTTGCAAAGGGAAGGTATTCACCAAGTTTAATCAAAATCAACCCATTAATTTAATTTTTGAGTTATCGATGTGATACATACATACATACATACATATATATATATATATATATATATATATATATATATATATATATATATATATATATATATATATATATATATATATATATATAACATATAAAAATTGAAACTGACTTCGGATATGGGTTCTAGGGCCTAATTAGCGCTCATTTGAAGAATTTTTCTCAAAATTCAAAAGTCGGGATCTCCTCATTAGTGATTTTTTTAAAGAAAATTCACTAAAAACTGGAGGTTTGGATATGTTGCCAATTGTGCAAGGATGGACCCATGGATAATGTGCTAAATGGGATTAAGACGACGATATATTATTCACATGTGAACTATGTAAAACTGGTCATCTGCATATATTATGCAAATTGTTTTATTAAAAAACAAATTTCAAAATTGAAGCCCAATCTTCTATACTATGACTTGAATAATGTTTGAACTACATTGAGTACTTAGTTTTGTAATAGTATTGCTCTTTATTTTAAATCAAGGCACTTTAGAATTTAAAGCTGGGGAGACAGGACATACTACTTGCTTCCGCAACGAGATGGCGACTCCTGTCATACATCTCACTATGTGCTGTGAGGTTGGCCACCATAGCAGTATTACTTTATAAGTGTTTTCTCGCTGCAATTAGTATACGAGCTCTAATTAGAGCGAAGCAGGTCTACGGTTCGGATTCTGGTGAGAATACATCTAGCTTTTTTGAATCTAACAGATTTAATTAACTTTTAATTCTAGATATCTTTATATTAATCTAAATCGTGTGAATCTAAGAATTATTTCAGCATAAAGGGTCGAACCTGAAGGCCGTATCAGTTGGTGACAAGTGGAACTAGCAGCGGGAGCTGTACGTGTGGCGTGTGTCGCAGGATCCTAGGACGAGTGGCAGGAGATGCCGGCATAATACAGTAGATTATCACCTGGAGAGGGTGGAGAGACGCTGACGAGGGTCGTAATTAATGGCTGGTAATATAGCTTAAGATCCAAGCAACATATGCTAACGTCCTATTCTATTCCACCCTCCAACTGACGTCTCATTGTCATATTAAATTACTCTAGTTCTGTTCTCTGTTAACTGCTCTGCTGTTGCTGTGTCCTACTATCTTAGGTACTTTAGACATGTGCCCTTTACTTCTAATGTCTATTTTCTGTTATGTTAAAATTTCATATCTAACGTAATATATAAATTTCTAGTGAGAATCTTAATTTAATATATTAAAACATAAGTATATGGTTTATAATCTGGACGACTAAATAAAATTAAACTGCTTAGTCATTTTGATAGTTAACATTATATTATTGCACCCTTCGCAGTTTAGTTTGTCTACGAAACTAAAGGTTGCGTATTAGAGTAAAAATATAGGGTGAGCAACTTAGAATGGACGTTGGCCATACCTCAGGGACGGTTTACTGTACAGCTTCAGACAAAAACTGTCTTGATAAAAGTTGCCATAATAAATCGTTGGAAATTATTTTCAAGTTTTTAATATCACCGTCAGAGGGCTTAAGAACCACTGCTGGTCGGAAAATTGCAATTTTCATCATAGTTTTGTCAATTAAGTGGTACCTTTGACACACAGAGTAATGGCCGAGACAGGATGTTATTTCTTGCCTGGCATATTTTTTTGATATTTTAAAAAATAAAGTGGTGGGGGGAAGTTGAATTATATTTTTTGAATTCCTAATTATTCCGGTTTAGGTCGACTGAACTTGATGAGTTTTGACTGGTTGAAAAGACGTTTTCTTTGTGAACCATTTTTGCTTATTCCAGGTTTCGTCTGAATCTTCCATACACCGAGAGCGTTGTTTGAAAAATTTACTTATGTTGCCTTTTTTCTGAGGAAAATCAAATGGAACGATTTATTAATAATAACACAGCAGAATAGGCTAAAAAAACTGAAGCCATCAGTGAAAACCGCAGTCAGATATCGTTGGTCCAGCGGTAGATATTAGCGATCAAAGTTGGAACTACGAATTACTACGTCCTTATAACAAAACAAAAAAATTTAAAATTATAATAGACTTCAATCAATCTAATCTGATTAAGTGGCTTCTCTCGCGTACAAACTGTCGTCCACCATTTTTAATACAAGACAATCTGGAAGGAATATTAGATGAAACAATGGTTTCCATCTCTACCACTGAAATATTTGCAACATCATTTTTCAATCTGAGTATCATATCCTCCCTTGTAGTAGATCGATTGCAGTATACTATATTTTTCAGCGTCTCCATAAAAATAATCTAAACAACTCAAATCGGGCGACCTGGGTGGCCAAGGAAACAGATTCCATTTCCCATACATCTGCCAGGAAACGTCTGATCTAAGAAATGTCTTACATTTAAACAATAATGTGCTAGACAGCCATCGTGTTGTAAAATCATATTGCTACAAGTCATTAGAGGTACGTTTAACAATAGTGGCACTTTATTGCTCAGAAAATCGAGATATCGCTGCCCGTTCACTGGTGCATTGAAAATGTAGAGTCCAATTATCTGTCCACTGACAATACCACACCAAAAGTTAACAGACCAACGGTCCTGATGTTGCCATTCATTTATCCAATGCGGACCCGTCTGCGACCAATAATGTATATTGTGCCTACTCAGCATACAGTCACTGTGAAATGTGGTGTCGTTTGAGCACAAAATTCTGGAAAGTACTCTGACATCTTCTTGCAGCACGTCCAATAATCAGCTACAAACGTTTAACCGTTCACCAAAATCGCGAGCTTCTAAACTTTAGAGCAGAACGATGTGATATGAATGCAACATAAAAATAAATTATTATTATTATTATTAGCATTACTTTCATCATTATTACACACACTGAATTTTCGTTCACTGGTGACTTTGTAACAATATCTAATTAATGTGTATTACTTCAATCCATAACTTACCTGTGGTCTTTCAGAATATTGTAAACAGTAGTCCGAGTTACTCCTAAGTCCCTAGATATTATAGAGGTGGTTAGATGTGGATAAGATGCGACATAGGCCAACACATTGACGACACCTGTGGGAGTTCTCTGACAAACAGGAGGATGCACGTTTCCGGTCGTTCGTAACCGCGCCAGTCGGAGACTTTATTTTTGAAAAAATCAAAAAAATATGTGAGGCACGAAATAACCCCCGTTGCTCGGCCATGACTCTGCATGTATCAAATATACCACTGAATTAACAAAAATGTGATGAAAATGGCAATTTTACGACCAGCAGTGCTTCGTACACCCTCTAGCGCTAATTTTAGAAGCTTGAAAATAATTTCCAGCGATTTATCATAACAACTTTCCACCGGCAGTTTTTTTTTCTGAAGCTGTACAGTGAACCGTGCCTGAGATATGGCCAACGACCATTCTTAGTTGCCCACCCTGTACAAGCTTAAGCTTAATTTCATTTTTTAATACATACTGTAAAATTAATACCTTCCTGGGGTTTTGGCATTGTATTTGATGTTTGAAAACTGCTATTTGTCGTCGGTGATTGGTCATAGTTACGAGAATAGGCCCACGTTAAAAAATGCTAAGATAATAATTTTAAGATTAGTGTCACAGCTTAAAAAATAAGTGTTCTTAAAAGCAATGCATTTTACAAGCATGTTTTTGTTTCAGCGAAGTTCCTATTGAGTAAGTAAATGTAGTAAGACTTTAAGTAAATTTGTTTATATATGTACAGACCGTTACGTATTGGTATTGACGCCTCTTTTACTTAAAATTCGTGAAAGAAACAAAATTATTGCAAGGGTAAATGCATTCTGACCATCATTAGAGACACATACCGGGTGTCACTCTCAGTAGAACTCATCATTGTGTGTTATACAGATGATAATCCGAATATCTTTTGGATGCTGGAGTGTGGAATCTCTACGGGCACACTCAGTGACACACCTTAGTGTGTGAAAATTTGAGGTAGTGTGCAATCACTAAACCTCACTCCCTGGAGTATCGGATCTTGGTCCAAACCTCCGTCGGAATGACTTCACAAATGAGATTTGGGTTGTGAATGTTTGCATCCTGTTTGCCGCAGGGGCGTTAACGGGTCAGTATAACATTTGGGCGCTTATGTCTTAGCGAAAGTTGCTCGTCGTAGTCGACGGCACTACAAAGAAGAGCATTTGGATGAGAAGCTGATTTGACAAACTGAGTGGTGGATAGTTGAGTATAAAACTCAAGTTTTGGGGGCATTTTCAGATCAGAGTTAATCTGACTGTTTCTGACAAACGATGGCGCCGGCAACCAGTCTCAGAATTTTATTCTGGACGATTTGAAGGGTATCGATGTGTGTCTCTGGCGCAGTGGCCCATGCGGGAGATGCATAGGTCAAGGCTCGCCAGATTATGACTTGGTACTTGAGCAGTTTATTGTTCATGAAAAATTTGGAGTTTCTGTTGAGAAGTGGAAAGAATCTCGAGATGAACATCGAAGCTTTCCATCATGTTGGACATGGGGGCACTATGTTAAGCGTTTGTCGAGGACAACCCCTAGATATTTGGCAGAGTCTTGGGAACTAGACTCTTGTCTAATGATATGTGATCGTGAGGTGTGTGTCTCCTCTTGAAAAATAGGACTGCTGAGCATTTGTATAGTCTTATGGCTAGACATGATTGCAGCTCGTTTACGGCAGTTTTTGCGTGACGCTGCTGAGGACGGTAGTGTCGTCTGCGTATAGTTCATATGTCACGTTTTGGGACGGTGTTGGCAACCCTGAGATAAATATATTGTACAGCAGAGGGAAGTTATCAAAACTCTGGGGGAGGCCGACTGTGGATGAATAGATTCTAGATCTCGTTCCTATGTGTTGAACATTAAACTTCCTCTGTTTCAGGTATGACCGAATGAGAAGTATCAGAGGGAGCGAATAATTAAATGATAGCAGATTGTCAAAGAGGCCTTCGTGTAAAAACCTGTCGAAGGCTTGAGCGATGTCGAGAAATATTCCACCAGTTGACTTATGTTTGTTAAATCCTTCGGTGATGTTTTATACCACTCGGAAGACATGTTCTGTGGTGGTGTGAATTGTCTGAATACTAATTGCTCGCCCGGGAGAGATATGGTTCTCACAGGTGTATGAGGCTAACCTTTTCTGAGCTAATCCGAATATATCCAAAATGATTCGCCCTGGGGTAGCCAGCCTCAGAGAACACTGTCAGCTGTTCCGAAGCTACCCGGTGCTGCTGAAACGATCGAGCATTTTTCGAATGGATGATAGGGCTGCCCCTACACCGGGACACCGAGTCCCTCCTCGGAGTCCGCGCCTAAGGGCAAGAAGCCCCCATCCCGTTCTGTGTGTCGTGTCTGCGCTTGTATGCGTGTGTGTGTGGCGTGTGTGGTAGACCCTCCTCCTTTATCCGGGCTTGGGACCGACATCTGACAAAACCCAAGGGTCCTGTCCGAAGGCGGAGTTAGTCTAACGTAGTCATCTAAGCTATTAAGAAGATGAAGAGGATCTCCAAATTTTAAAGTTATCGGTTGGATACATACATACACACACACACACACACACACACACACACACATATATATATATATATATATATATATATATATATATATATATATATATATATATATATATATATATATATATATATATATATATATTGTAATGGTTTTATGTGTATTTACAGTATAATATCTATTTATTTTAAGTGTAGTTTCAAGTATACTGGATGTATAATTATTGTATTGTATATTTAATTATACTTTGTGTAATGTGTTTGTAATGGATATTACGATTTATACTTATGGATCTCAGATTATATATGTTTATAGTTGGACGCCTTTAAATTCAATTATTTATTAATTATATATTATTTAAATAAATTTGTAAAAATTCTGACACTTTTAGAACACCTATATATATATATATATATATATATATATATATATATATATATATATATATATATATATATATATATATATATATATATATATATGTAAGTAAATATTTTGTTATCTTTTAAAACTTATAACCAACATTTAACAGATTTATATTTCTATTAAATTGAATAAATTCACCTTATTTTTTTAATTTGTTTCCTTCTTACTTGTATCCTCGGCTTTATGTAGACTCTATTCTTCAGGGATTAGATGGGGTCAAATGAAAATTCTTGCTTTTAAACCTTTTTATCTAAATTTTCTCTTTTATTAAAATCATGTACCGTGTTATGAAATGAAACCTCAAAATATTTCAAGTTGATAACTAAATTTCTATTAATAAGAGTTTTCTACTTATACAAATTATAAAACAATTTAAACAATTTTATCTTGCATTTAACATTTTCATTAGTTTCTTATTGGATCCTCTAATTTATATTGGCCATTGAATTTTGATAATTACTCAAAAGTTTTTAGTTTGCAGTTCGAACCGACTTTAATTAAAATTTTCTTTCTATACTTTTCTGCAAAACTGTTATTCTGTTCCTAGGGCAACGGGTTCTGTTGTTAACATGGCTGATGTTTGAATTGTCATGATATTCTCGAGAGGATATCTTAGCGACATCTATTTATATTATTTTGAATCTCTTTATTTAACGGGCTAAATTCGTTTTCTTTTAAATTCTTCACTTAAATGACATTTAAGTCAATGTAAATTTCTTATTGACAATTGTGTTACTTGTTTTAGTAGTTTCTCTTTAAATTTGCAACAATAAGATTTATTTACAACTGTATTAAAAATACCTTTGGCTTCAGTAACGGCTTCTGTTGTTACGTACTGTTAACACTCAATTATTTGCTGACGAGGTTATTATTTGTTTTAAAAACATGTGCACCGACGATGCCGACTTTACACTGTATTTTTAAAACACTTTGGCTGGACATTTCACAAGTTTTATTATAATTTTTGGAGAATACGACAATGGATGATTTCAACGTGATGTTCGCCTGCCCTTTACGTTCTCTCTCGTTGTTGATGATACCGGATGTCGTCTTCCTTCTTGCTGCCAATCCGGTGGTATTATTTCAAATGTGCAAATGGTTATGTCATCTGATTCAATCAATGCAGTTTATTTTTACATTAGTCAAAAACAATTACTTCCCTTAGAGTTCATGAATTTTTACATCTACTGCTTGATTCAAGGTTAGTAAAAAAGCTATGCTTATAATAAGCGGCAAGTTCAAACTTTATAATTCACTGTTTACACTTTAGGTAACCTAAAACATTGTTTACATTTTCTTAATTTACTTATTCAGTCCTTTGTACATTTTGCTTAACACTTGCTACTATCTTTGTTTATATAATGATGCTTAATGAGTACAATTAGTTTTTACAAGTACATATTTCATTGTGATTAATAACCTAAAACATTGTTTACATTTTCTTACATTACTTATTCACCCCGTTGTACATTTTGCTTATCACTTGCTACTGTCTTTGTTTATATATGTTGAAGCTTAATAAGTACAATTAGTTTTTAAAAGTAAATTTTTCATTGTGACTTATCGGAAATACATAATAATACATTTTCAATTACGTTTTAAATTTTCAACTCTTGTCTTAAGCTTATATATATATATATATATATATATATATATATATATATATATATATATATATATATATATATATATATATATATATATATATATATATATATATATATATATATATATATATATATATATATATATATATAATAAACTGCCATAAAAGAGGAAAACTGTGATTTTTTCGTCGTATATAAAGGTGGTGGTTATCAAAGATAAGTGACGTCAGTTATTTTTAGAATAGTAGAAAATAGAATGACATTAATGTTTAGATGTAAAATTTGCTATATTAAACCACAGAGTATTTAGTTATTCGATGGACAAAAGTAGTGACCTCATAGGTGACAATTCTGTTTGTGATTGGCAATATAACAGTGTCAAATCAAGAGAAACGTGTAAAGCGTTACAAGGTATTTGTGAAAGTACAAAGTGGATCAAACAAATAGACAAAATTCGTTGTCAATGCTTAATGCAGCAGTATAACTGAAATAGAGGCTTTTTTTGTTCCAATAAGGTAGGTCTATTTCTGCGTCTACGACACATCGTCGACGTCAGGAGGCAGTGTCACCTCATTATACTGGAAATATCTCCGAATCCCTGCTCTTTTGTAAGTTTATCAGCTTTAACGTGCCCAATATCACATGGTATACGAGTCCGACTAATTTACGCTCCCTCCGAAGGGGGAACGCACAAACAATCTAACTTGTGCAATGCCTAAACCTCAGGTGAATTTTACAGTAGGTAATGAAAAAGTGAAATGACTCATACAGGGAGTCATACCCAAGACGCCTGGGTTCGGAGGCACACGTTCTTACCACTAGAGTACCAACAGTCCTCAACTTTTGTTACTTGCAAATCAAATGGGTCCTTTTTTGAATTATAATAATAGTAATAGTAATATTTATTGAGGCAGATTACATTATAACTTCTGACAAAAAGGTTGACAACTTGTGTTTGTCCATGACAACTTGACAACTTTGATAGTTTTTATGCAAATAGAGTAATCAAAACTTGTAAAATGACATTGCCTACTAAATTTTAACGTACGATAATAAATAGTTAATTTCACTTTCATAATGAATCTGCGCATCGTCAACACCATCCAGTGCATTTATTTTCCAAAGCTAAAAATTATTTAAGCACTGTCTGAATTAAATCATTTTTTGTCCTAGTTATTTAAGAAAATGTAAATATCAACCGATAGCAAATTTTGAAACATATGTGTGACATAGAAGGCAAACTCAATATATAAAATCTTCCAGGCAGCTATATTGTAATCACTATTCTTGAAATAAAATTCCTAGCAAATTTTCGTAGAAGAAAATACAGAACTCATCAGTCTGCGTCTTACCTAAGAATTGTTACATAAAAAAAGCAGAATTACCACAAAAGCAACAAAATAATAACAGATATTTATGCGCTAGATAAGTATTTCGACAACGAAGTTGTCTTCATCGGTAGCTGTCCTTAACTAAATGTATATACAAAAACATCCTATGTATATACCTAAACTATCTACACTAAAAATGATATAATACCGGTGATGTAATACCTAATAATGAAATACCGGCGATGCAATACCAGATGACGCAATATGGGATGATGCAACACTGGATTATGCAATATAGGGTGCCTCAGTACCGTATGATGCAACACCAGATGACATAACACTGGGTAACGTAACCTAAGAACTGTTGTGTCAGTGGATAGGCCTAACCGATTGTTGTGTAGATGTGGAAAGCAACCATAGATTATTTCGTGCTATTTCAAAAAGTCTTGAATTGACCAGACCCATGTCTGAATTCATTATATTTTGCGGGTGCACTTTGCGGATTTTTTACTTTCCAAATCATCTGACTTGCGATAATCCGTATATCCGTATATATATATATATATATATATATATATATATATATATATATATATATATATATATATATATATATATATATATATATATACATTTTAACCGACCTTGGATATGGGTTCTAGGGGCCCTAATTCGCGCTCACTTGAAGAAATTTTCAAAAAGTCTTACCATCGATACCTCTCTATTAGTGAATTTTCTTAATGAAAATACACTAATAACGTTGTTATTTATCAAAGATACAAAAATGTGCCGGAACGAAGTTTAACATTTTGGCAGAGAAAACAGTTTCGATCGGGTTGGCTAACGAACTCATCTAGGTAAGCTATTTATAACCTGAGAGGTACCTGTCAAACTACATTTCCACCTCGTTAGTCGCCTGCATAACACGGTTAGCCAACCCAATCAAATCGTGTTTTTTTTTTCAGAAAACGACAAGATTTTTCTCACATGTATTTGTATTTCCGAAACTATTGTTTCTCTTTTTTCTGTGATTTGAAATACTTTTATAAAAATTCGCTACCATAACGCACTGCCAGACTTTTTAAGTTATCGCTCAGTCAGATATAGACACACATTTTTGACACCAGTTTTATAGAGACTCTAGCTCGCGCTAATTTAAAGCAAATGTTTATAATTTGAAAAGTCTTTACCTCTCTTACAGCCAATCTTTTATATGAAAATTTACTAAAAATTAATATATATAATTTAATATATATTTAATTATTTAATTATAAGAAACAAGAGCATTTAATTGCTGTATTTATAAAATAAATTTGTAAAACGCTTTCTGATGTCCTTTTCCCTACATACGCCATAATACTCTACATATAAAAGTAATGCTATGCTTTGCCGGCGGAACCGAATGAACTGCACAGATAGCAAACCAATTTATTATTTTTAGTTAGAGATTTATTATAATTGATTGACCATTCAAACTTAAAATCGTTTAATACGGGGATTGCCAGGCTCTAGATTGCCATACAGATTAGAAAATCGAAATTGAAAGTTAGAGAATCCCGCAGTTTCGTCAGATTAGAGAGCAGCTTTTGGCTTGAGCGGTGGCTGTATCGCTACAACAGATATCAGGTTATTTATGACCCGCACTACCACTGCCGTACCCACTTTTACACACATCTCCCACCCCCATAACTCATTCCCTGTGTTGCTGTACACACATGTATATACACTTTTTTTGCATAGAGAACTACAGATTGCACTTAGCTGTCAGTTTACACAAAAGATTATTTAACAGGTGTATGAGTATTGAGAAATGAAACAGAGTAAAAAATTTATGGTACGGATATTCGTGATATCATAGCGCCCTCCTACAAATAATTAAGGGAACTATTTTAAGTTGACTTACCTTTTCCCAATAAATGTACCTTTAAAAAACATACATTCCCTTACTAAAGACCGCACAAAGACATTTTGTTTAGAAAAGCGATGAAATAATGGGATTCAAACTTACTATAATAATTATGCTAACTGTTGGAGCATACAAACACAATATTAACAAGGCAAACCTACGAGTGTGAATTCTTATGTTTCACCCTTGACCTTTTAGATCTAGGGTAAACGATACAGTTATTGGCCACTATAAAATATACTTACAGTGATTGGCCATTCGACTTTCTTTTAAAATAACAAGCATTGTCGTCGTTTTAAGCGAAATGTGATTGTTTCAGTTCAAAGTGACAACACCGTTTGTTGCTCTGATCACAGTACTTTGATATGTTGGCAGCGGTGAATGTCGTTGGCGGTCTTTTCCTTGTGCCTGTTTGAAGTTATTCCATATTCAGCACGTTGCTTGTGCATTTGCTTAGCGTCACTGTGTATCAGGTAAGTGATTATTTTATTCGTATGCTTGGAACAAATGATTATAACAGTATAGGGACTATAATTTGAAGTTAGGGTGTTTGAAAAAACTGTTTATATGTCTCTAACCTAAAATTACTTATGAAATTTAAGCAGGCCAATCACTATACACGACATTTACAATAAATTCAGTTATTGGCCACTCCTGCCAATGACTGTAATATATATTAACGGGTAGTTTTACAATAAAACTTCAACTAAATAAATTGTTTCATTAATCTCAAATGCTTTTCGAGGGAATACAGACTTTAAACCTTCTTTAAACAGTCGTTGGCCAGGTGCCAATCTCTGACATCTTTACTGGCCAATCACTATATTACTTGTATATTTGTAGGTTTACAAAAGATGCCAAAAGTCAGAGTGGGTGACAAATATACAAAAAAATATTGTGATCAGGATATTGAAAAAGCTCTTGAACTAATCAAGAAAGGAACCTCAATCAGAGAAGCAGCAAGATATTTTAAGGTTCCAAGAGCAACCCTGCAATTCAGGAGAAGTACCAAATTTATCAAGTCAAATTTAGGTCCGAATCCTATTCTCACACCCAATGAAGAAGAACTTCTGGTTAAATGGGTATTCGAGAACCACAAGAAAGGATTTCCTCGTCGCAAAGAGGACTTGTAAGAATCAGTAAGGTTATTCTTAGAGAAAAATCCACGTCCCAATCAATTTATAAGAAATCATCCAGGAGATGGTTGGTACAAAGCCTTTCTTCGTCGTCATCCAGAGGTAACAATACGTATATCTGAGGCAGTTACTGCCGCAAGTGCAACCATTTCAGTATCAGACCTTAAAAAGTGGTTTGGTAACATTTATGATTATCTAAAGTCAAAAGAACTGGAAGGCATATTAAAAGACCCAGAACGAATACTCAACGGAGATGAGACATGTTTTAACTTGTGTCCGAAAAATACAAAAGTTCTTGCTCCAAGAGGAAGCAGAAATGTTTATGAGGTTGAACACGCGCCGTCCAAAACAGCAATTACAGTAATGTTTACTTTCACTGCATCTGGTAAAGTTACACCACCAATGGTGATTTACCCTTATAAACGGTTGCCTGCTAATATCGCTAAATCAGTTCCTGATGAATGGGGAGTTGGCTTGAGTGATTCTGGGTGGATGCGTGCTGAGATATTTTATGAATATATTTCAAACGTACTGCACCCCTATTTAAAAAAACATAATGTGAAATTTCCCATCATTCTCTTTGTAGACGGGCACAGCACACACTTAACCTATCAACTAAGTGAACTTTGTAGTCAACTGGAAATTATACTGATTTGCCTTTATCCCAATGCCACACGAATTCTTCAGCCTGCTGATGTGGCAGCCTTCAAACCGATAAAAAATGGTTGGAAGAAGGCAGTAGTTGAGTGGAGACGCGACCATACCAATGAAACATTAAGCAAAGAGCACTTTGCAACAGTTCTTGAAAATGTTATCAAAAACGTTGCAAAGTCAACTATCATCCAAAATGGGTTTAAAGCTTGTGGCTTGTACCCATGGAATCCAAATGCGATAGACGTCACAAAATGTTTGGGAGCTGCTAAAGTCAATACAAACGAACAAACTGGTTTGAAAAAAAATTACGTCCTGTCGTATCCAGCATTTAAAGAAATTGTTGGTGAAAATTATATTAATGAATTTCAAAAAGGACAGCATTGCATCAACAACCATTCAGAAGAATTCGGTATGCTGTACAGTATGTGGAAGAGATTCAAACCAAAAGAAGACATTTCTGAAGTATCGGTAGAAGAAATAAATCCCACACATATCAATCCTAATGAATTGTCACAGGAAACTCATGCATCACCAATAGCCAGAGAAAGCACAGACGGACTTGATATTAGTGCTAGGCTAAAATCAACCAGCGCAGCAAACCTCGATACCTATTTGGAAAACAATGACTCAACCCTTACCTTGAGAAATATCAATATAGAAGAAATACCAATTGTTTTCGAAGATTATAACGGTGACATTTTTCAACTAACACAACCATGTCAATCTGGAAAACTTGTGAGTGATCATAATGCTTCCGGAATATGCCCTACAACGGACTCCTGTTTATATAAGATGGACCATTTAACCATGGCCTCTGTAGATACTGAAAATACTTCAGCAGATGTAAGTCTTGATACATTCTTACAGTGGCCTCAAACTCCTGCGAGAAAGGGTAAGAGGCAAAGCGAAAGACTTCCGTTTGTCTTAACATCAACTCAATGGAAGAAAATCATGAGTGATAAGGAACAAACTAAAAAAGAGAAAGAAACTGAGAAAGAAGAGAGGAAAGTTAAAAGGCTTGAGAATAAATTGAGGAAAACAGCAGAGAACTTCAAGAAATTAGAAAACAAAAATGTTAAAAAGCAATATTTTAAGAGTAAAAACAAATGTAGATCAGAAGCGTCAAATCCACATGACGATGTGAATGAAAATATAAGAAATAGGGAAAACATAGGACGTGAGTTTGATGATGAAGAGAACACATCGGGCAGCCAACAATACCAACTTTTAAGAATACAACAAGCCACCAAACATCTTTTTGGTAGCAGTGACACCAAGAATGAATACAGTTCTCAAGATGGTACAAGTTCAAGGATACATATTTTATCCAATGTTAGGTTAGAGAATGCACAAGAGACTTGTGGTTTGAGCTTAGAAGATAATGTGAGAAAAATTAACGGCTTATGTTTTACTTGCACCAACAATATGAATGAATCAAATATTGGTATAAAATGTAAATCCTGCACCAGAGCTTTTCATCTGAATTGTATAAGGAAAATGAATTTACATAAATCAAACTCTACTATATTTCATTGTAAATCGTGCTTAAAAATTTCCATTAATTGAAAAATAAATTGTTGCATGATGTTTGTTTATTATTCCCATAGAAAATTAATTGTTTACAGCTGACATCGAAGGGTATGACAATCACTGTAAGAGATGTTAGGCCAATCACTATATGCCTATGGCCAATCACTACTTTTATGAGTTGGTCAACAATTTAGAATTTTTTATTCTTTTTTGAACAGTTTAAGTCAAAAAAAAGTATGTTATCATCAAAAATAATATATCTTATATTATACTGTGCGACTACAGTTTTCCTAGTTGATTAATATACAAGAAGGAGCGCTGTAACCTTAATATTCGTACAAATGGCCAATAACTATATCGTTTACCCTATATTCTATAGATATTGTATTTGTGACATTGATGCAGATTTACACAGTCTATGTTTAGAATTGTATTATTAACCCTCAAGTGTTCAAGTTTTACACTAAACTGCTGTTTAATTTGTTAAAAAAATACTAGGTATATGCATGTCTTGTTTACAATTCCTAATTGAAAACCGAATAATTGTGTTGATAAATAGAACAGTATATTTCCTTTAATCAAGTTAACTTAAATGGAGAAAAAAAAACAATTTGACTTCCTTGAAGGGAACTTCTACACATCGCTGTATACGATCGGATTCAATTCATCCTTTTGGTAACAAAACCTCGAGTTTGAGCTCTCTTGTTTGGAGGTTACTCAGTTTTCCTTTGTGTAATAAGCGATGCAACTGAATGATGAACAAAATTATAGACACCGCGACTGATATTGTGTATAGAATAGTTACTAAGCATAGGTGTAAAATGCCGATAAGTTACATTACGACCCTGAAGCCTGAATCCGATGAAACACCCAAAAAGTTTGCTGCACTTACTTTCCACCCTTTCCTTAGAGAAGGGCCAAAGGAAATATTCGAAGATAATGACTTGATAGTTGTTTATAAAGCTGACAATCTGAATAGCCTTCTGGGTGGAACAAACATACTATTGACTTCCTACAAAAATCTCGGGCATTTATGAAATATCTTGTAATAATTGTTAAAAAATCGATATTGGACAACGCGGAGATCAATGACAACAAGCTTCAAAGACCACATAACACTTTTCAGATTCAATAGAGCAAAAGAATCTAGCGTTTCCCAACATATGATTCACTTGGGATACAAGGTAGGCAATAGCGACATTAGGTTATTGAAAGTACCCACGGATTATCGCAAGTCAGATGATTTGGAAAGTAAAAAATCCGCAAAGTGCACCCGCAAAATATAATGAATTCAGACATGGGTCTGGTCAATTCAAGACTTTTTGAAATAGCACGAAATAATCTATGGTTGCTTTCCACATCTACACAACAATCGGTTAGGCCTATCCACTGACACAACAGTTCTTAGGTTACGTTACCCAGTGTTATGTCATCTGGTGTTGCATCATACGGTACTGAGGCACCCTATATTGCATAATCCAGTGTTGCATCATCCCATATTGCGTCATCTGGTATTGCATCGCCGGTATTTCATTATTAGGTATTACATCACCGGTATTATATCATTTTTAGTGTAGATAGTTTAGGTATATACATAGGATGTTTTTGTACATACATTTAGTTAAGGACAGCTACCGATGAAGACAACTTCGTTGTCGAAATACTTATCTAGCGCATAAATATCTGTTATTATTTTGTTGTTTTTGTGGTAATTCTGCTTTTTTTATGTAACAATTCTTAGGTAAGACGCAGACGGATGAGTTCTGTATTTTCTTCTACGAAAATTTGCTAGGAATTTTATTTCCAGAATAGTGATTACAATATAGCTGCCTGGAAGATTTTATATATTGAGTTTGCCTTTTATGTCACACATATGTTTCAAAATTTGCTATCGGTTGATATTTAAATTTTCTTAAATAACTAGGACAAAAAATGATTTAATTCAGACAGTGTTTAAATAATTTTTAGCTTTGGAAAATAAATGCACCGGATGGTGTTGACGATGCGCAGATTCATTATGAAAGTGAAATTAACTATTTATTATCGTACGTTAAAATTTAGTAGGCAATGTCATTTTACAAGTTTTGATTACTCTATTTGCAGAAAAACTATCAAAGTTGTCAAGTTGTCATGGACAAACACAAGTTGTCAACCTTTTTGTCAGAAGTTATAATGTAATCTGCCTCAATAAATATTACTATTACTATTATTATAATTCAAAAAAGGACCCATTTGATTTGCAAGTAACAAAAGTTGAGGACTGTGGGTACTCTAGTGGTAAGAACGTGTGCCTCCGAACCCAGGCGTCCTGGGTATGACTCCCTGTATGAGTCATTTCACTTTTTCATTACCTACTGTAAAATTCACCTGAGGTTTAGGCATTGCGTTCCCCCTTCGGAGGGAGCGTAAATTAGTCGGACTCGTATACCATGTGATATTGGGCACGTTAAAGCTGATATACTTACAAAAAAGCAGGGATTCGGAGATATTTCCAGTATAATGAGGTGATACTGCCCCCTGACGTCGACGATGTGTCGTAGACGCAGAAATAGACCTACCTTATTGGAACAAAAAAAGCCTCTATTTCAGTTATACTGCTGCATTGAGCATTGACAACGAATTTTGTCTGTTTGTTTGATCCACTTTGTACTTTCACAAATACCTTGTGACGCTTTACACGTTTCTCTTGATTTTACACTGTTATATTGCCAATCACAAACAGAATTGTCACCTATGAGGTCACTACATTTGTCCATCGAATAACTAAATACTCTGTGGTTTAATATAGCAAATTTTACATCTAAACATTAATGTCATTCTATTTTCTACTATTCTAAAAATAACTGACGTCACTTATCTTTGACAACCACCACCTATATATACGACGAAAAAATCACAGTTTTTCTCTTTTATGGCAGTTTATTAAAATTATAACATCAAGTTTGCACAACGAGCAGAATGCTGCCGTAGGATTAATGGATTAATATTATAGTTCCATATAGAACATCCCGTTCAGTGTACCGTCCAGTGTACCGTTCAGAGCAGCCAAATAACCATTCAGTGTGTTGTTAAGAACACCAGCCGAAGCATCGCCAGAGCACCTTCAGAGCATGAGGCAACCAACCGTTCAGAGTACCGTTCAGAGCAGCCTTCAGAACACCAGCCGAAGCATCATCAGAGCACCATCTAGAACACTGTTCAGAGCTAAGGAGGATAATGCTACCAGCTGTAGAATATATTCAATCGTCTTGAGAAATTTTACCAGCTCCATCAAGCTGCAGAATACTTTCAATCGCCTCAAGAAGTTTTGCCAGCTCTAAGTGGTAATTTCATTCTGGGAATGAACCACTGTCACATCACCGAAATTGCAACACGCAATGTTAATTAGCAAAAGCTTGTATTGATTGGTTTTCTTTAATTTACATTTCACCTTATAATTCAATTTATTTAAAGTAATAATTTCAATTTGTCATCAAGTATAATTTTGCTTTATTAATTAATTACATGCCAATGTTTAATATTATATTCTTCAATTAATGATGTAAACCATATTCCTCTCTCTTTTTTCTTTTAATTTTTTTAATGTACGACCTCACATGCAGATAAAAATGGTGAGAATTCACGCCCTTCATGTCTCATGCTCAAGTAGTTTATATTTGCTCTATTTGTTTATTATCTTATTTTAACGACTATTAATGGCAATTCATTTTTTTATTATTTTAATTGGTCAGTAATTGATGGTTGTTAAAGTAAGTTACAACCTATATATTTTCACAAATCGTTATAAGTGTTTCTGTTCAAGAAATGGAGCAGGTATATAAGGATCATGTACTTTTTATATAACTTTCCATATAAGTCAAAGTTACATTGTTCTTCATTGCTAAATCTTAACTTTCAGCTATATATTCAGCGGCGATACTGTGAAATTGGATCTCTAGATTTTCTTTGTCAAAGCTAAAGTCTTATTACACGAGGAAATCGCTTGTACGTATTTGTGGAAAAGTATCACGTAGAAACTTTAAAAACTTCTAACCTATCTATAGGCTCAAGTAATGATCATGTTTTACCGTCAGAAGAAAGCTATAAATAATCGTTCAATTCAGCAATATTTTTCAACAAGATGTGACGTACCAATCCATCACCTAAAGTATATATAGGAAAGAAGGGAATGGGGTTCCTGGTATTTTTGTAAGACGTTGTTTCGAGTGATTGGCTCGTGCACCCTAGGGCTTACCAAGCCAGACCAAATTAGCTCTTCTGGAGTTTCGTCGACACTGATGCTATTAGTCCCACTAAGCTGCTGATCTATTTACACAAACTCAGACTGTTGCCTTTTTAAAGTAACATTTGATTTAGCAGTATAAATGCCTCTAGGTTTCAGAAATCTCCACTTCTCACAACAGTTTTCTAATTGAACAGAAAAACACGAAGACAATTAGGGTCTAAAGAAAATATACCATTCTCTATACAGGGTGACGAACGTAAGGTTTTAAATTCTCTTAGTTTTTTATTTTTAAAATTTAAAAAAAGTTGTAAATGGAAAAGTTAACTGAAAATCTCTGTAGAGTTTTGTTCATATTTGAGAAAAATAAATACGCATGCCCTTTTTAAAACACGAACTATATATATATATATATATATATATATATATATATATATATATATATATATATATATATATATATATATATATATATTCAGAAAGATTTCCGCGGTCTTTAATGTGAGACATACTTGGTTCTCGGGTTGAACCACGTGCAGAATTTATTAAAACTCGACGATTCGGCCCCTGTTTTGGAGCCATTTTCTAGAGGTGAAGGAAATATGTAAGGACATGAACTCTAAGGACTTAATCTGCCTACTCCTTAGTGCGGTGGACAAAGGTGGGTTGGGTTGTTGTGTCGCGATTACGGGGCCTCAATCTGCCTACTCCCTAAATCTCGCTGGAGATCGTCTCTAAGGTCTCAGTGTATTCAACCCTAGGCCTAAGAGAGATCTCGCAGTTCATTGCAAGTCTTCTATTATATGTACCATTTCGTCTACCTGCTTCGCTATCAGTGTAATTAGTCAGGTCTTGGCCAATTAGTCAGGGACTTTCGTCACGACACTTAAATGATTAACAGGATTGCAGGTATCTGTTGTGTCAGGTAATGGGGAAATAACATGGTCTATTGACTTTGTTGTCTTCTTCTGTGTTTGTAATGAAGATATAATAGATTTCCAAGTAATCGGAAGACGAAGACCATCATCTCTCTTATTTAAACAATCGGGACGTTTATCGATCTCGATCTCTCCGCGAACAATTCTGGTTTTGAAGATATAAACCGGGGCTATAGTTTTGGCATTGTCGATGTCTATTTTGTGTCCTGTATGAGAATATGATACATGGCCAGCGCCATTCGTATATTCTATTGTGGATGCGTCTATTTGTTTGTCCTACATAATTTCGGGAACAGTCGGAACAAACAATTTCGTAAATGCCGTGGGATTCGTTTAAAATCGTATCCTTGGGAGTTTTTATCAGATGTGACAGTTTTTGCTCTGTTGTGAATATGGTTTTGATATTATGGGTTCTAAAAATTCGGCTGATTTTGTCGTTGACACCTTTAATATATGGAAAAAACGCAGTGTCCTGTTGTGTGGACTCTGTCTGTTCTTGTTGTGGTGTAGTGGTTTGTTGTTGTGCGTTTCTAATGTTTCGTAGTCTTAAAAAGTTTAATTCTCTCCGTTTACGGCTGTTGTCCGTTAGTCTAAGGGATGGTGTTACTAGAGCTCGAACGACGGAATTTACTTGCGACCGGTGATGGTGAGATTGGGTGTTAAGATAACGATTAGTGTGGGTTGGTTATCGGTGCACAATGTAAGGAAATCATCTGATTGGGTTTTTAGTCATGCGTACATCTAAGAAAGGCAAAGAAAAATTAGTTGCTACTTCCATGGTAAACTGGGTTTGGGGATTGATGTTATTTAGGTAAGAAAGGAATTCGTCTGGAGATTATTTACCGTGTGGCCAGGCAGAGAAACTGTAGTCAATCTCAACCAGCAGTTTGGTTTAAGTTGGGATGAATTGAGGGCTTGTGCCTCTAAGTTTTCCATGAAAATGTTAGCCAATGCAGGAGAGAGTGGTGAAACTATTGGAGCACCTCGAAATTGTTTGTAAGATTTGTTTTTAAAAAGCAAATAAGTGTAAGACGTGCAGTGTTCTAGAAGAGCTAAGGTATCGTGTGAAATATTGTGTTTATTTTTGATAATGTCAAGGGTTTCAGATGGAGGTATATTAGTGAATAAGGAAACTATATCAAAGGTAACTAGGATATCGTTTTGAGAAATGGTGTTGTTTTGAAGAAGGTCAATGAAATGGGTGGAGTTTTTGACCAGGATGTAGCGTTTTCTACTAATGGTTGGAGAGTTTTGGCTAGATGTTTTGTAAGTTTTTGTGTGGGTGAATGGTGCGCACCTACGATAGGTCGAAGGGGAATATCAGGCTTGTGGATTCTCGGGAGGCCGTATTTTGTAGGGATGCAAGATGATTTTCGCGGTGGATTAGTCCTTTTTTAAGGTCAGGACTGAGCTGGGAGTTGTTGATGATAGTTTTGGTTTTCTTTTCAAGATAAGTTGTAGGGTAGTTAGGGATTTGTTTGTAGTCTATGCTGTTTAGTATATTGTCCATCTTTTGTATATAGACTGTTTTTTTTTTTGAGAATGACTGTAGCATGCTGGTAGGATTATAATTTCTGTGTTTCGATTTAGGTCTCTGATTGACTGTCGTTCATGAGAAGAAAGGTTGGAAGGTGGAGGTTTGGCAGGACGTAATATCCTGGCAATGTCTTGTCTCGTAATTTCAGCTTCGTCAGTCGGTATGTGTGTTATAACATTTTCTGATTGAGAAATTATCTTTTCCATTGGGATGAATTTAGGGGTTGGTGCAAAACTTTGATGGTGACGTCACTTATGTTGGAATTAGAAAGGTTGTGAACTACTGTAGTAGGATTGGCATTAGGTGAATGTTGTTTGAGATTTTTGCTGTTTAGAAGATGCTTTAATTTTATCCTTTGTACGTCCGTCTTTTGTTGTGTAACATGTTCTGCTTTACTTTGTAAGAGTCTGTCTAGAGTTTCCCAAAGTGTAGGGTGTATTTTGAATGTGTGTATTTTTATGCCACTGTCGTAAAGCAGTGTGTTGGTAGTGTTAAGGGGCGTCTTGTCTCGTGAATAGAATTTCTAAGGAGAGCAAAGCCTGTTCGTTTTAAAATGTTGGAGATGGTATGTGATTTGGTGTAGTGTCTGAGTTGAAAAAATTGTGGAACCACGTGATGATCACCGCAGGCTCTTAGAAAGGTGAGGTCACAAAGGAGATGGGGTATGCGGTCGTATGGTACGATATCTTATACCAAAACTTTCAACAAACTTCTCATCCGCAAATCTCTCCAACCATTAGTATAAAAAGCTACATCCTATGTCAAAAACTGCACCCATTGCATTGACCTTCAAAGCAACACCATTTTTCAAAACCATATCCTAGGTAGCTTTGATATAGTTTTCTTATTCACTAGTATACCTTTATCTGAAACCTTTGATATTCTCAAAAATAAACACAGTATTTCACACGACACCTTAGCTCTTCTAGAACACTGCACATCTAACACTTATTTTCTTTTTCAAAACAAACTTTACGAACAAGTTAGAGTTCCAATGGGTTCACCACTCTCTCCTGCATTGGCTAACATTTTTATGGAAAACTTCGGGACACGAGTCCTCAGTTCATCTCAACTTAAACCAACCTGCTGGTAAAGATACGCTGACATTTACCCTATCTGTCCGCATGGAAAATATATAGACGAATTCATCTCTTACCTAAATAACATCAACCCCCAAATCCAGCTCACCATGGAAATAAAAATATCTTTTCTTTGCCTTTCTTAGATGTACGCATCACTAAAACCCATTCAGAGGATTTTCTGAAACTGTGTACCGAAAACAAAACCTCACTGCACTAATCGTTATCTTAACACCCAATCTCACCATCACCCGTCGCAACTAAACCCCGCGGTTCGAACACTAGTAACACGATCCCCTAGACTAACGGACAACAACAATAAACATTTTAAGACAGACATTGCTAGAAAACGGATACGGCAACAATCGCATACTACGAAACATTAGAAACGCACAACAAACCAACACCACAACAAGAACAGACAGAGTCCACACAACAACACACAGCGTTTTTACCATACATTAGAGATGTCACTAACAAAATCAGCTGAATATTTAGAACCCATGATATCAAAACCTAATTCACAACAGAGCAAAAACTGTCAAATCTGATAAAAACCCCAAGGATACGATTTAAACGAATCCCACGGAGTTTACGAAATTCCTTGTTCCGACTGTTCCCGAACTTATGTAGGACAGACAAATATACGCATCCACAATAGAATATATGAACACACACTCGCAGTTAGAATATCCAATCCCTCATCGTCGCTTGCCATGCATCATATTCATGCAGGATACAAAATAGATTTCGACAATGCCAAAACAATAGCCCCGGTTTACAACTTCAAAACCAGAATTATCCGCCAAGCGATCGAGATCGAAAAACGGCCCGATTGTTTAAATAAGGGAGATGCTGGTTTTTGTCTTCCGATTACTTGGGAACCTATTATATCTTCATTACAAACACACAAAAAGGCAATAAAGTTAAAAGACAATTTTATTTTCTAATTACCTGACTCAAAAAATACCTGCAATCCTCTTAATCCTTTAAGTACCGCGACGAAAGCACCTGACTTAATTGACTGTAACCCGATTAATTATACTATTAACGAAGCAGATAAACGAAACGGTACCTACAATACAAGATTTGCAACAAACTGCCCGATCTGTCTTAGGCCTAGGGTTGAACACACTGAGACCTTAGAGACGATCTCTGGCGAGACTTGGGAAGTAGGCAGATTGAAGCGCCGTAATAGAGCTACAACAACTCAATCCACTTTTGTCCAGCGCTCTAAGGAATAGGCAGATTGAGGCCTTAGAGTTCATGTCCTTACATATTTCCTTTACCTCTTGAAAATGGCTCCAAAACAGGAGCCGAATCGTCGAGTTTTAATAAATTCTGGACGCAGTTCAACCCCAGAACCAAGTGTGTCTCTATGTTTCCGATTTAATTATCCAAAGGCAATAAATCAATGATAGGGAATGATAGCGTAGCCAGCATATATATATATATATATATATATATATATATATATATATATATATATATATATATATATATATATATATATATATATATATGTATATGTATATATATATATATATATATATATATATATATATATATATATATATATATATATATATATATATAGACACCTGAATCAGTCTGATAAGTTATTGATACATATGAAACGTTGATTCGGTACGTTCTTCGATAGCTCTAATTGATTACGTGTAATTTAACGGTTGCATGTACATCAGGGGTTAGATGGCAAAGAAAACACTAACACGCGTTAATTAAAGGAATTTATTGCACATCTACATTATCTATATATTGTATACACTTTGACAGGTCTGGCTCCACGAAAGCGACGATATAGAACTCGAAAAAGTCCTGCAAAATCGACACCCGTTACGCTAAATCGTTTAGCCTGAGAGACACGGGAACTGGGCAGCTCGCCCATATGAGGAGTGACATGATTTTGTTTAAGGCGGAAACACCGTTTGCATTTTGAAAGCTGGCTACTCACAATGCGCCGCGCACCCAATATACAAAAGTTTTGTTGAAAAGGTGCACTGTGGTATTAACCCCAGAGTAAAAATATCGTAGGTGTATGTATATCTTTGATGAGAGAATCTGTGAATTTGTGTTTTCTATGAAGTAGTGCTGGGTGTTTTGAAACATAGGACAACTCAGATTGTGAAAGACGGCCACCTACACGAAGGATGCCGTCGTCATCAAGGAAAGGGGGTAGTTTCCGAAGTTGTTTTGAACATTTCTGGGAGAGTTGCAAGGAACAATTTTCCATCTCAAAAGCTCGATGCTGCACCGACTTTGCTATAGCCATTAACGCCCAGTGTCGCTCTAACGCCGATAAAGGACCTGATGCTTTGTTAAATTGTGTGGTGTTATTAGCAAAACGAAGGCATAAGGCAACGACTGCTGGCACTTTACTGAGTAATATGTATTTATCGCAAAGATTATCCACTAGAATTGATGCTGTATGCGTAAGAAAGGTAACTTGCTTCTCTTCGCTGTCAGCTAAAGAAAAAGACTGATTAAAGAAGGCGCCTTGAGGCCAACAGTCACTTGACAGCTTTAGCCAAGAGGGCCCTGTCCACCACAGTGAACATGAGAGAAGTGCGTTGGGCAGTAGGCTTCGATATGCAAGATCCGAAGGATTATCCTGAGACTGTACATGTCTCCAACACTCTGTGGAAACTCCTTGAACATGGCTAATTCTGTTGGCTACAAAAACCTTAAAACGTCGATGTAAGGATCGAATCCAATGAAGGACGATGGTAGAGTCAGTCTAGGCGATAATGCGAGTAAAATTGTGATCTTTGTACGTGTCGAGTACAAAGCAGACCAGATTAGGAAGCAGAACCGCTACGCACAGTTCTAATCTGGGGATAGATAGGCGCTTGACAGAAGCGACTTTCGAATTTGCCATAAGAAAATTAACTGACACTTTCCCTTGAGAATCTACAGCTCGGAAGTAAAGTTCATAGGACCTCATTAATGAATGCAAAATGAAACGAGACAGATCGGCATAAGATAAGCATATCATCGGTGCCTGGGATTTAAACCGCTGCAGGTTAAGTTCTACGGGGGTGTGGATTCACTCAATGGATGCCCCATAGCCATAGTCGCTGAATAAAGCTATTAGCAAACCATATGACGTGACATGGGAAATCTAGAGAGTCGTAGAAACGAGCCACCTCCGCTAAAATAGAGCCTTTAGAACACGGCGAAGTGCTAGGTGTGAACTTAAATGAAAACATGTCTAAACCGACATTCCAGAAAGAAGTTCCTACTAAGAAGTCGGACCTAATATTATAGTTACCCGAAGAAAGGGGCACATTTAAAGTTGGAAACCAGTTAGCCCAAGTGACTAAATCACAGTTGTAAACGGGTAAATTAATTTTTGGTAGCCTGACAATATGAGACCGAGTAGTGTGTGTAAGGACTCTCGTGATCCTACAAGGTATCTTAAATGAGACCTGGGTGGAGCTGGCGATGGCGACCGAGCTTGCAGAACTTCTGGCGCCAACGTGAGTGGCTTACCCATTTGGACCGCTTGTTCTCTAGAAACATCAGCTCGCCCAGCAGATTGACCGACAATATTTGGAGGTTGAGGTAACAAATGATACATAGGTTTAGCACTAGATGGCGAACGAGCTCGCAGAACTTATGGCGCCAACGTGGGTGGCTTACCCGCTTGGACCGCTTGTTCTCTAGAAATATTATCTCGCCCAGAAGATTGACCGAAAATATTTGGAGGTTGAGATAACCGCATGTGGAATGCGCTAATCTCGTGCATTGGGTCTTCAATATGCACTGTTAATTCGAACAAAGACTCAACATTGTCCATCTTGGAATCACCCAACAAAGCGTCTTTATTCACACACATGAATTCGTCAAAAAAAGGTTAAGGAAAACTGATGAGCCGCAGAGAATTTTAGCGCATGCTCTGGGTTTTCAATGGCTTGTTTAGCCACTTATAATGTGGATTTCAGGCAATATAATGATTGCTTTGCAATTAAAACTGCTATTTCCACGGTGTACGGCATGACGTATGATAAAATAAAAGCGTTGCTTTAAAATAAAAAAAAAGGTAAATGGACAACAAATGTTGAAATACGACCCTGTCGAAATTACACGCCCCTGACTACGATATTTAAGAGAAATATATGTTTTCTATTTAGAAATAACAGTAAAAATGTGTACGCCTGTACACAAAAGTGTAGTAACGGCAATGAAATACACGACCCTGTCGAAATTACACGCCCCTGACTACAACGCTATTTAAGAGAAATAGATGTTTTTAATTCAGAAATAACAGTAAAAGTGTGTACGCTTGTACACAAAATGGTATTAACGGTAATAAACATATAACTACTTATATGCTACTATCCCTACAAACGTACAAAAATGTAACACATAATACTGTATCGTTTCTTTACCAATCTAATGTTACACGCAACCAACGTAAGAATGAATAAAAAACTCGGGACGCAGCAACTGCGTTATGGTAGTGAATTTTTATTAAATGCTTCCAAATGAATAACTCAATTTTCTATAAATTTAGAAAGTTTGTTTTTGGTATGTTCCTAGATATCCACCAAATTTCATTAAAATATCTTTGTAATTTTCGGAGAAAAAATGTTTTCGAAATAAAATTTAAAATTTGAATAACTCAATTTTCTATAAACATAGAAAGTTGAGTTTTGGTAGGTAGTAAGGTCTCTCCTAAGGAAATACACATAGTAAATTTCATTAAAACAGCTTTGTTATTTTCGGAGAAAAATTTTTTTTTTAAGAAAACTCCGAATTTTCCCGGAAAACCTCGTTCGATTTTCCTAGCTAACGAACTCATCCAAGCCATTAATAAAAGTAAGGCACCTGCCCAGTTTCATTGAAATGGGTTAATTATTTTTTGAGTTATCAGACGGATACACACACACACATATATATATATATATATATATATATATATATATATATATATATATATATATATATATATATATATATATATATATATATATATATATATATATATATATATTGTGCTGGGAAATTGCACATTATAAACTGTTAGTACCTCAGGGTGTACATAATGCAAAGGCCATATAAATTTCTATAAAAACAAATATGAAAACCCTAGTATGATAACGTTTAGTTCCGATTATTGTTTCAATAATGTAGATCGTCAGACCTACAAAATTGAGGGGTCAGCTTAGCAATGGGGGATTATAGTAGGACCACTGGTCAGTAGTAAGTACAATACTTACGGTTTACACGTGATGCATATGGGTTCTCTGTAGATTGTATGCATATCCACATCGTTCGACATATTTTACCTTACACTAAAACATAAAACAAAATAATAACATTAATATACAAGCATATTCTCTATTATTGTTAGTCAGTGTTATTTGGATAAGCACTGAAAGATATAAAGCCATAATTTGTTAAATAATTATTAATTAAACTTTTGAAACTTATAACTAGCAAATTTGGAAAGTATCTCAGTTTAAATGAATTTAAAAGAGCCAAACATCTATAGGCAAACAGATTAAACTCTTAAGCATGAAATACATACCAAAGAATTATGTTCTAAATCAATTACCTAAATGTAATGAACAAACAAACACTTTGTATAATGTACCTAGATGTAAGTTTGTTTTCTTTATGTGAACAATGAACTGGAGTTTACCAAAGACACTGTTTGTGTTGTGGGACTTTTTAAATCAAGAGTGCAACAAATATAAACTTATTGTAGTTTTGACAGTTATTGTAAATTTATTCTTGGTTATGATGTTCTAGAAATAGGGTTAGGCTAAATGTCATTTTATAATGAAGATCTAGAATAAGAATATTCAAACTTACCCGGCGGTTTCAAAGGTGAATAGCTGTCAAAAATGTATTAATTAATTTCAAGAGAGGATGCTTTGATCAAACAGGAAATAACATTTTGGAGAAGATTTCCGCTTTTGTTATGATTTATGGTTGGTTGTTAAATAAATTGAGACGCTAGAGTGGCGTCCTTCTTGCTGCCCAAAGAATTTAAATATTTTTAAAGCATATTTTGTGTAAAGAAGATCCATTGTATCACTGAAACAAACAGAAGGTGTCACATGAAGTTTTGAAATAATAAATTACAAGATAAACAGTATATATATATATATATATATATATATATATATATATATATATATATATATATATATATATATATATATATATATATATATATATATATCAAGGATAACTACATTTAAGGATACCTACCACCACTAGCGAGGAACCAAGGTTTGAGATTTATTTATTTTTATCTAAATCAGCACAAGGAGGCAAATTACTTTATTTAAAAGACAGTCTCTTCTGTCGATCATACGTCAAGCAAAAGCATTCATGGGAAAAATAAGATTTTATACATAAACAGAAATCTTACTTTACATTTCGCCAAAGTTAAGAACTTAGAGGGAGAGGATCGCAGGTCAGAAAGCCCTATTAGTTTGTAACGAACATTTGAAAATCAGCCGAAATTCTGTTAATAATATTAATCATTTTTAATTTACTAGTAAGTTTTAGAGTTATAACAACGGATCCGTTTAGATTAGATTAGTCCAATAAAAGTTGTTATGAAAAATTTTCTAAAAACATAATTCTTTGAAAAAAACATAATAAGATAAAAAAATAAGGTTAATTGCATATTAGCACGCTATTTCTTTTCCCCTATTTAGCAGAATCCACGACTGAAACAAAGTAAGTACATTAATTATTTGATTACAATTTATTTGGCATAATATGGTAGAGGGGTAGGCAACCCATATAACACTGAAGCTAGCTGTAATATGACAAATATATACATATACTAAAATTCAAACACCAGAGTCATAAAAATTTTATTCACCTAAAAAATATATTATAAAATATACAGAGTCACCCATAAAACATTGTGTAAACTGTTAATATAAAAAGTCTCTAGTTACATGTAAAATTACAATCAATAAAATAATATCATCCCTAAAATTGTACCAATTATAAAATACAAAAACAACCAAAAAGTTTTACACACATCTACAGGGTGATTATTTATATGAGATAACATAAAATTATACAAATAATTATCTAAATAAATAAAATAATACAATTATCAATATAATTGGTGCCGAACAGAGTGGCATTAAAATAGAAATTAATATAATATTAAAATAATACAAAAATCAATACAATATATATATATATATATATATATATATATATATATATATATATATATATATATATATATATATATATATATATATATATATATATATATATATAAACATAAAAATTAAAACTGACCCCGGATATGGGTTCTAGGAGTCCTAGTTCGCGCTCATTTAAAAATTTTTTTGCAAAGTCTCACCATCGATGCCTCTCTGTTAGTAAATTTTTTAAAATAAAAATTCACTGAAAGAAAAAATAATCACGGTAGATGGACCAAACACGTTGAAACGTTGATTCGGTACGTTCTTCGATAGCTCTAATTGATTACGTGTAATTGAACGGTTGCATGGACATCAGTGGTTAGATGGTAAAGAAAACATTAACGCGGGTTAATTAAATGAATTTATTGCACAATTGGAAAAGTTGCTCACACAATAATGAACAGAAGCGGTGTAATACAAACAAAATACCTTTCTTGTCTGGGACATCGTTGTTGGGTCGAACGAATGAACAACTCGATCTGATTCGGGAACCTCCCCTCTTTACAGAGTAAATGACTTGTTGAACAGATGGAGAATAAGAGCAGCCTTATTCTCTGGTACCCGCAGTTTGTAGCACTTAAATGGGAACGAGGCACCGCCTCGCCATATGGTCCACGTGGTTTCCAACACTTTTCAGAAGGTCACGTGGCTGCTACGGGCTTGTCTGCGCACAATGCCCAGGGGACAACGAAGGATTTGAACTGATTGGTGAACTGCACTAGATCACGATCATGGATGAAATGGGGTTTTTGCAGAGTTCTTGATTCTGAAGTCTTCTCGGCTCTAGGGGTCGAGAAGGGGTAGGCGGCCTCTCTAGCCAATCAGACCGCCGTTTGAAAATGTAAATCTCCAGGGTGACATATTCGGGTTGACCACCATTGCTTGACGTGCCCAGGGTGACCAACTGTATTTTGGCATCCATAGTCGGCACGTGCGTGTGGCAACAAAGGTGTCGAGAATAACGACGGAACAACAGATAAATAAAAAGAAGTTGTAGTAATTAATATAGTTATTTATCTACCAAGAGTATACATAGATGTTTATGCCCTGAGAGCGACGATTTTGCAAATCCAAGGGTCTCCGGCTCGGGGGTTTGTAAGTCTCTCGATTTATACCAGCAGTTTACTCAAGGCAACCTAACTATTACCGGATGTTTTCAGAACTGCCAATTGTTAATTCGAATAAATAATGTTAATCAAGTATTTACATATTGCTTTTATTCCATTATTTGTAATTTCAATAATATAGGTTATTAAATAAGTTAAACAAAAATTATTTTTCTATGCCCGTACGAGCATAAAGTACACCATTATGTAGTTGGTAACTAAGCAATAAAAACACAATAATGAACTAGTATGACATAAAAAAAATATGTGTCATTATTATTTATGTATGTCTCTCTCTCTCTCTCTATATATATATATATATATATATATATATATATATATATATATATATATATATATATATATATATATATATATATATATATATATATATATATATATATATATATATGTATATATACATATATAGTTACAGGATGCACCAAAAATTGAGAAAATATAATAATAGTGAATAATGCCATAAAATAATAAATGATTAATATTGCAATCGAAAAGACAAATGTCCATATCATTAGCTGAAAAACATTTATAGTTTAAAAAAATAGGCAAAATAACACTTAATGTAAAATAACATACCAAAGGCGGGAAATATGTTTCCGATTTCATTATCCAAGGGCAATAAACCAATGATATAAATCTTAAAACTCCCTTCATGTCCATGAAATAGAAATGAAAAAATATTGACAATATAATATCTGTATTATATTTATATATATTTATATATATATATATATATATATATATATATATATATATATATATATATATATATATATATATATATATATATATATATATATATATATTGACACCTAAATCGGTCTGCTAAGTTATAGATACCTATAAATAAAATGAAGTTGGAGTAATTAATAAAAAATCGATGTGTCATCAATATTTATGTGAAAGTGCAATAGTGGCTTTAAAATAATCTCAGCAAAATAAATCAGATGCTTCAAAAGACATGCATGAACTGAATTTTTAAGTGAGAAGTAAAAAAAAAGGTTTTAGAACTGACAAAAGACTCTTCAAAGAAAGAAGGACACCTAAGGCCAGCGCAAGGACAATTATCCTCTTAAGTGATATAGAAACACTACACAGAAAATCTCTGGACGCAGCAAGTGCGTTATGATAGTGAATTTTCATAAAAATGTTTTTATTGCAAATATGTGTGTTTTCTTTTTAAGAAAGCAGGCATCAATTTTGGTTACCAGTATAACCTATATAGTAAAAACAATGTGCCATGTTTCATAAAAATAATTTTATTGTGTACAAAAATTTCCAAAAGTAAACTTGTTCCCGGAAAAACTCGTTTCTTGGTCAACCTTATAGGTTAATAGCAAATTGGTCTTTTCAAATATGAAGCATTTGATCAAAATTCGCTACCATAACGCACTTGCTGCATCCAGAATTTCTTTTCTTACTAACATGCATTATATTTCGATGGAAAATGCAAAAATGCAATAACATAAGGCGTGTTTGATTTAAAAAAAAGAAAATTTGTATCACCAACGACTTATGGGCCATCCTGTGATTGTAGAAATATTTTTTCAAGATGTAGCTGAAGACACCCTATAATTAATATATATAAATTTTTTCATATCTTGTATAATAATAGATATATTGAGCTTTACTGATTTTTTACGAAAATTCGACAAAAATTATATACCATTTAACGATAAACTCTATAGCTAAGACTACTGCCAAGCATCAGAGAAAGGGTCTATTTGAAATAAATTTTCTGGAAACTTTTTGGCAAAATGAAGGACAGTGACGGTTGAAACTAAGACTTCAGGGTTTGTGAAACATCCTTCTTGAGACATTTGATTTCCATAGACTGTATTAGATTCAAGTTATTTGCCTAAATGTTGCCGATTTTGACGTTTTAAATCGCAACTTTGACGTTTTGAGGAAAATCCCAATTTATTTTTCTTTAAATGCCTATAACTTTTTTGTCTTTTGACCTACATAGCTAAATTTTGGTGGGTAACTTACCTATAGGGATATAATCCGGCGTACTAAATTTGGTTGCCCTTACTTTGTTATTTCCGGATATATAATTTTTTTTCGAAAGAAAACACAAAATTTTCCGGGAAAACCTTGGCAGATTTTCCTGGCTAACGAACTTATCTAAGCCATTTGCAAAAGGAATTTATTCACCAAATTTAATCCAAATCGGCCCATTATATTTTGAGTTATCGGTGTGATACATACATACATACATATATATATATATATATATATATATATATATATATATATATATATATATATATATATATATATATATATATATATATACAGATATATATATATATATATATACATATATATATATATATATATATATATATATATATATATATATATATATATATATATATATATATATAAACATATAAAAATTGAAACTGACCCCGGATATGTATTCTGAGGGGCCTAATTATCGCTCATTTGAAGAAATTTTTTCAAAATTCAAGAGTCGGGATCTCCTCTTTAATGAATTTTTTTTAAGAAAATTCACTAAAATATGTAACTGTGATAAAGTAGATGTAAGTGTTAGCATGTCTTAGAGAACTAGTTTTGTTGTTTAGAATAAGTTGAAATTAATTTTAAGGAAAATAAGTTAACATTAAATTTGAATGTTAAGTTATACCCACATACTTTATAATTATGAAAACAAACAAATATATATATATATATATATATATATATATATATATATATATATATATATATATATATATAAGGAATTAGGATTTAACATTTACAAGTGCAAATACTAAAAATCCTAGTAAAAAGATATTGGAAACTTAATAAACTATAAATTTTCAATAAAACTAAAGCCAGGAAATGCTTGTAATAAGAAATTTTTCAAAATTGAAACAAAATGTTACGTTATAAAGGCAATATGACTCCAACATTAAGATACAAAAATAACCTATAAACGAAATCTATATTGGACGTAAATTGCTATAAAAGCATTCCTAGTTTATTTAAAAGCAATTTAAGGATCATAACATTTGCGTATATGATTGGGTTGAAAAATAACGATTTTATAAAAAAGTCGCTGTCATTTAAAGAAATTATCCAAATGTCAATTGAAATCTGACATATAATATGTAAATAATTAGATGGCCAAGATATGATTTTGGATGCAATTTCTATTGAAAATAATAGAAGGAGGGTGTTACTTGTTGAAAAACTTTCGCCCTCTTGAGGTCACCGCAGCAGTAAAGACAGACGCTTTGAAGATTATTCCGTAAGTAATGAAATTATAAACTGCAAATGTAGTGTTGAAAATAGAAAACTAACCTGGATGGTATAGCCAGAAGTATAAAGTGTCGATTGTTGATTAAAATTTTAAATATAATATGAAAATAATAAAAGGAGAGTGTTGTTTGTTGGAAAACAAAAAACTTTGCTCTCTTTGCGTCACCCTTGTAGTAAAAACAAACGCTTTGAAGATTGCTCCGCAAGTAATGGAATAATAAACTGTAAATTTAGCGTTGAAAATAGAAAACTAACCAGGATAATATAGCCAGAAGTATAAAGTGTCGATTGTAGTTCCTTTTATGGAAGAAAAAACTCTCGACGCAGCAAGTGCGTTATGGAAGTGAATTTTTATAGAAATGCTTTGAATAGCAAATATGTCTTTTTAATGCAAGCAGTCATCAATTTGGTTACCGGTATAACCTATATAGTAGACACAATGTGCCATATTTTATCAAAATAACTTATTGTTTGAAAATGTACAAAAATTTTCCGACAATAAACTTTAAATGTTGGTTTCCTAGCCAATAAACCTTAGGTTAGTAGCAAATTGACTTATTGTAATTTGAAGCATTTAATGAAAATTTGCTACCAAAACGCACTTACTGCGTCTCGATTTCTTTTCTCACAAACATATTTCGATAAAAAATGCAATAAAATAAGGTGTTCGAAAAAAATTGTAGGGATCACCAACGACTTATGGGCCATCCTGTGATAGTCAAAATATTTTTATAAGATGTAGCTCAAGACACCCTATAATTAACTTATACAAATTTTTCTCGTCTCTTATATAATAATTATTATATTGAGCTTTATCGTAGAAATGTGTCACCCTGTATATATGTAAACAGATAAAAATTGAACGTAAACCCGGATATGGATTCTAGGGGGCCTAGTTTGAGCTCATTTGAAGAAATCTTTTTAAAATTCTAAAGTCGCGGTCTCCACATTGACGAATTTTTGTACGAAAATTAGCTACAAATTATGGACCGTTAAACCATAAGCTTAACTAAAACTACCGCCAAAGCATCAGAGAGAAAATAACTAACCTGTTGCATATCAGCTCTTTTTGTAAAACTTCGATTCTTTATATGTGTTAAGAAAACATAACAAACACTGTTTAGTCCACCCACTAACATTAATAAAACCTTAAAGAAATTGTTTGCAAATTGTCATATACATTTTTCTTACATTTTTGTCAAAAAGTTTGTTGTGAATAATTATATCTTGCCAGGTGTGTAAGTTGCTTGAAGAGGTTCCTTGGCCAGGAAAATGAGACCAGTTTTTTCGGTTTTACGTTTATTTTTGGAACATTTTTGTACTTCTTCAAACAATAAAGTTACTTATATATAATATGGTATTGTCTCTACTATAATCGTTATACTGTTAACCAAATTTGAGAAATTTCATTATTATTTGGCTGATAAACACCACAAAAACCGAGTTATGTTTTGTAACGTCTTACACGTTTTACAACCTTTTCCCACGCTATAAAGTTCATTAATGCATCTTTGCAATATTAATTCAGTCAAGGGACTCGGCCCACATAAGTTGACGTCATAACCATCGACATGATCACACCTTCTTGTTAGTCAGTGAGAGTTACTCCTTTGCCCAACCTCTTCAGATATGACACTTGGTAGGTCAGATTTATTTGTGAGATAAGAAAGCTTTTATGAGGTCCTGCAACGACCTAAAACAAGCTTTTAAATAAAGTATAATAGCATGTCGATCACATCCAGGACAAGCGAGCACGCCATTATGAGGTAAGATTAAATGTAACGCTCGCTTGTTTTATAATGAATTTGCTTTCATAAACTGTTTTGTTTAATACCTGGTTGTTGTCTTGTTTTCATCGTGGCTTGTAGAAATGTTCTCGCACAATTCAATATTAATAACCAATTACTTTTTTCTTACGCCAGCACGCCATTATGAGGTAAGATGAAAATGTAACGCTCGCTTGTTTTATAATGAATTTGCTTTCATAAACTGCTTTGTCTAATACCTAGTTGCTGTATTGTTTTCATCGTGGCTTGTAGAAATGTTCTTGCATAATTCAATATTAATAAGCAATGATTATTTTTTTACAATTAACATGCAGATAAGTGTTGTATTTAACGTGAAAACGCTACAATATGCCGCATGAAATGACCTCTAACCCAACAGATACTTATACAAATTAATTATTGCAGCCATCTCGTTCTTGGGTTCTTCAGTTCTTTGGTTCTTTGCTCGTCTTTCTCCTGTATGAGTTTTAGACCATAAAGTAGAGAACGTTTCGCGATGGGACATCTGCTACACCCTGCAACCACCATCTAGCAAGAAAATTTTAAGAGCTCTTCGAACGCATTCAAAATAATCCTCAAGACCAGGCCAAGCAGAAGTCCCGCCAATTTTTTTAACGGTCTAGGCAGCCTTGAATTGCCCAAAAATGTGCTGAAAGTTTTAAATGGCCCTGAACAACCCCAGCCATTCTCTGATACGGTCAGCCAATGGAACTTCGCCAACAAGATCAAAGTTAAGTACATTACTTATATTTTATCTGTCTCTGAACACAAGTAATTTCATTTGAACTGCTACAATCCATCACAAAGCACATGGTCATTCTGTTTTATATAACTTCAGTATTTTTTAAACAAATCCAGTCGAATTAACTTTTAGTAATCCTTTATATAAAATTTATTTAATTATCAAATTAATGTATTTAGTTACACTGGCACTAGCAACGTGGGATCGAAGTCTAGAAAGACGCCTGGGACTTACATTTGGTGGTGTTGGATTTGCAAATATCGCTTCTTGTTTTAAAGTTTTTGATTGCAGCAGTTATTGTGATGTATTTTGCTAAAAGAAAGAGCGGGATAATTCATATAAGGTGTGCTATATATATATATATATATATATATATATATATATATATATATATATATATATATATATATATATATATATATATATATATATATATATGTCATTTCTCTACTTAAAAAGGAGGAAAAATAAAGGTACAGCATAAATACAAAGAGCAAGAGATAAAAAAACAAATAAAGAAACAGATTAAAATAATGCCTATTTTTGTTTTGTTAGAACTACAAAATAAGGAAGTTCCGTCCACACCAAACAACATCTCATCGTTCCACCACTTTAACTAAAATTTTTCTAGTGCATTTCGGCCAGAGAACCAAGCAAACTCTGTCAGGATACTGGACTTTAATCTATTTTTGAACATATGAATATACGGCCCATGCTGTTGTCCATTTTTTAAAATTTTGCCATGAAAGCGTTGTATATAGTGTATTTGGCTAGATTTCACAAATAGTTAACAAAGTTCGATGATTGGTTGGGGGAATTGGAAGAGATGCCAGTATATATGTCTCGAATCTGGAGGTTGGAATTCATGAGCCTTACCTTCACTGTACCAACGAAAGACCAAACATGCTGCACTTCTGAACAAGACATTAGTAAATGCCACGCTGTATTTGGAACACTGCATAGAGAACAGACACTTGATATACGACTGCTAATCCTATGAAGGTAGATTGCATCTGCTAGCCTGTTTTTTGCCAACCGTACGGACACATCCGTTTCATATCCAAATAATAACTTTTGCTGAAAGCACATCCAGTATAAAACATAGTCGGACCAGGATCCTTTCAAAGGCGAATTTACATGGAAGTATTTCAATACTAGAGTCTGTTGAGTAAGCTTTTTCTGGGTTCTAATTTTCTCGTTCCTTGCTTTCCGATTCTGTTGGCGTGTCTAATAAAACATTTTTAAAATTCTCCTTAATACATTGCAAATTTCTCCTCAGGATATATTGATGATCAGAGTCTCTAATATTTAGATTTTCAAAAGCCTCTAAACGGCCTCCATCTAAGATGTCAGCGATCGTAAAAAACTATCAAAAAACCAAAAACTGGTAAAATGAAACTTTGGTAATATTCTGGAGTTGGTTGAAGGAAATGTGTCATGCCCAAAGATATTCTTTATGTGATCTGTGATGTAAGTTTTGAGTGTTTGTGAAGCCGCCTGAACTGACTATATATTTAGAAACATTCGCTATGCGGACGTTAGGTTCAATGAAGAAAGTCTGGCACGTGAGGTTGGCACCATAAACAGATTTGACACCACCATACTTCACCGGGAGGCGGAGATGATCAGCAGTTAACCAATGCTTTGGTGAAGCCCAGAACAAATCTATGAATATTTTTTTGTACTCTGTTTAAGAAACCGTTATCGATCGAAAAAATCTGAAGGTGATACCAGAGTCTCGGAGCAATTATTTAGTTTATAACCAGGGATTTTCCTTTCCAAGAAAGTGACATGAAAATACCCTCTCACTTATTACACTTATCTTTTAGTTTGTTATAAAGTTGCTCTAACACCTCTTGATCGGTGGACAAAACATCATTTTTGTATGATATTCCCAATATTTTTTTTCACCAGAGGATGACCAGCTTATATTTCCAATAGCGCGAAAAGTATTCTTTAGACCCCCCAAGCAGTAGCCTCGACATTTTTCCAGATTCAAGACTGCACCCGAGTTACTTGAGTAGTCACTATAGTACTCCAAAGCCATGTTTACTTCATCAGCAGAAGTGAGCGTTATATGTACGTCATCTGCATATGCAGTCACTCAAAGATTATGTTATGTATCTTCTTGCCGTGGTAGTTTAAAGCCTGTCATTTTTTTTCTTACCAGGTGTAACAAAGGTTCAATGGACAGTGTAGAGGGGATTCCAGATAACGGAAATCCTTGTCTAATACCTGCGATGAACTTAATAGGAGCTGTTATGAAGTTTTATACTCTCATATTACACAAGGCCCCTGTATATAACGTTTTTATGTAATTCATCATATTTGAGCCAAAATTATATTTTCGAAATGTGTAAAGCAAATATCTATGGCTTATTCGGTCAAAGGCGTTGCTTTGATCAAGTGACAATATAGCAGCCTTAGAATTTGTCTTGTTGGCATGCTCAATATGATGTAAACCATCATAGATCGATCTGCCAGGGACGCAAAAGAATTGGCCCGGATGAACTAGATCATTCAGAACATTTGGTATTCTGGTTACGAGAGATTTCGAAAATATTTTATAATCTGTTGTCATTATAGATACTGGCCGCCAGTTTTTTAATAACCTTTTGTCACCTTGTTTGAAGAGGAACGACATTATAGCTGTTCTCGTTCTCAGAGACTTTGGAAAAAACACTGGATTTCTATAGACCTATTTATCATATAAAATTATGTTTTTTTAGTCTAGTTCAGGCTTGGCTCCCGGCGGCCGTTCTGTGGCCCGGAGCCGGCCATAGGTATAAGTAGGAAGTCGGTCTCCATCGCCTTAGACAGGTGGACCGAGGAAGCAATGAAGAGGCACTGTGGGTCGGTTGGTGACTGCAGGCAGGCGAGGTACTTCGTGGTGGGGCCGGACAGAGATAAAGCTGTCTGGCTACTCGGAAGGAGTCGACCTACGCTTCGCCGCATCCTTGGAGTGCGCATAGGCCACTGCGCCCTTAGAAGACACCTCACATTGATAGGTGTAGAGAGGGATCCCATTTGCCAGGAATGCGGCGAGGATGAGGAAACGTCCTACCACTACCTGTGCGAATTCGAGGCTTTTGGGAGTCTTCGAGCAGAATTGTTCGGATCGAGGACTCTGCAGAGGAATCAGGTAAGTACCGTCCAATTGAAGACCGTCACGGCCTTCATCTCGAGGTCGAGGCGGTTTGGCGACGAAACCGAGGAGGAGTAGAGCATGGTTTCTGGGTTGCTGGGGCTGGAAAAAAGGGCCCATGATGGCCTACTTGCTTGGCGTTGGCCTCCCCACCACTCCACACCATCCAAGGTTAGATGTTCTTGAGGGTCCTCATAAATATCCTTAAAATATTCATTCACAGTTTTACACATATCTTTTGGATGATTAATTGATTTGTCATTTTCAAAAATTTCGGTGAGAAACACCCTTTTAGAAGCTGTCGGTAAAATAGAGATTGCGGTGGGTCTGTGAGCTTCGTGTAGATTTTGAAGTTTTGAAGCTTGGACTTTATTTTCTGTAATATTTTTCAAAATATCTGTATAATCTCTACTTCCTCTGAAAATTTCTGTGATATTATAACTATCTCTCCTAATTTATTTATTATTTATATTATTTATTATTCATTGATAAAAATTAACTCGTTTAACGAGTTCTTAACATTATCGAGAACACAATTCTCTTGTGTTTATTCATTATACGTATTGCCTTGTTATTTCCATTATTTCTTGCTTGAGCGTCTCCCAAAATTCACAATGGTTGTCTATATTTTCTAGGTTTAATGAGTCAAAAAAGTTGTTTATACAGTATATATAGTTACAGTCTTCTAATACTGAATTATGAAAACTCCGCACAGGGTTTTTGAAGCTATGTATCTTTATTTTATTAATAACGATATTGCTAAATGGTCAGAAAAAGAAGGTATCAGTTTTGAACTGGCGACTATTTCTGTCAAGTTAACTGAACAATAAGCTCTATCAATTCTTGATGCTGAATCTTCTGTGTCAAAGGTGAAACCAGGAATTTTTGGTGACGTTATCAGCCACATACAGAATAGCTAAATTCCCTTATTGGATCCCCAAGAGGATCCGAGAGTCTAGTATTTCTCTCCCGTGAACCCAATCGATCTCTGCCTGGCCGTAAAGTACAATTAAAGTTCCCCATTAACAACATTTAATCAGAATTGGGTATCGTCTGAAGTGTTTTTTTTTTAATCTTAAAATACAGCACTGGGACAGATCATTTTCATGAGGAAGGTATATACAAGAATATATATGCAATACTGTTTCCTGGATACATATTGTTAGCCATTGAATGTATCCATCTATTACTATGTCGTTTTGGAGAATGCATACATGGGGGAATTGTTTACAGCCATAATTGTGCCCGAATAGTCCCTCACTGGTGGATTAAAGAAAAATTTATAAGACGATTTTTGCGATGGTAGTAGAAGTGTACAAGAACATGCATTGGCCTCCTGCAGGCATAGTATGTCAGGAAAGTTTTGTTCTAAAAATGTTTCAAGGGTCAACCATTTGATCTGACTTCTAACACTTTTTGTGTTAAGATTCATGATTTTTAATTTGTACACCATTTTTAGTATCAATATTTAAATATATGAGAGAAATAGAGGAAAATAAAGTTTGGTAGTAAAAAAAGGGAGGAATGACGAGAAGGTTTCAGAGGAAGATTCTGTATCGGATGATGTACATCTGTTAGTCTCCAAAGAAACTGCCAATCTTTCGCATCGCTCTTTGAGAGCTCTGTGTTCAGGGTTGGGATATATTTCTGATACCATCTTGATTAGCAGTGGTATATCTGTTGTATACTTCTGTGCGATAACTATCGGATTATCTTTTCCTTTAACTTCCAGCAGAAAAGCCTTGAAGTCTTCATGGGAGAGGATGTAGCTCCGTTCTTCAAAAACATACTTAAATGACTCATAGGCTTCTGAAGGTTCTGGGTGAGCCTTTCTGTTTCTTTTTCGTAGTTTTACTTTAGCTTTGAGTGGGACCGGTTGCAAAAAATCCGGATCTTGTGAGCTTGGTTTTTTCTTTAAAGTAGCGTCATCTGACACTTCAGCCTCACTTATAGCTAACATTTTAAGACCCATTTTATCGCTATTTGCCAAATTCCCTGAAGTTGACTGTAGGTTTCCAGTATCCACTCTAGCAGAGTTTATAGTCTCCTTTGGATGCGTTGTATCTTTTCCCTCTGGCTGTTGAAGTTTTAGTTTCAGGGCAGTTTCTGGCGATATGTCCTTTGCTGTTACACACGGGACATTTCAAGTCATCACTTGATAGAAGAATTCTGTATGCATCCCCTTCGAAATTTAGAACAATAGACTTTGGAACTTTACTTTGATCTGGAACAATGAACACCTGCCTTCGAAAACTAGAAACATGAGCATATTTTGGAATGCCAGAACCGACACCCACAAAAGTTATTGGCGATACAATTTTCAAACAGACATTTTGTAGGTCTTTGACAATTTCTTCGTTAGGGATGATATGAGAAACATTGGATAAAACAAGTCTGCTCGCTGGGGTAATTAGTCGCCTTGCTGGTAGGAGAAAAGAACCAATAGTGATACCATTATGCTCAACCATGAATTTATCAACACATGGTTTACATTTCAAATAGATACATTTCTGTTATTTGATATTTTAGAAGCAAAGAGCACATTTTCTGTTTTAACAACATTTCCAACATTAATTATGCATTCCATTATGGCAATTTCTGTATAAGATGGGAAAACTATTGCTTGGTCCTTTTTCGGATAACTTATTTGCTTGACAATATGTGAAAATAACGGCGTGGAGTTTGGACTTTTCCTAATCGGCGCAACATTATCATTACGACTATTTTGATTTTGTGCCATTGGGTTGGGTAATTCTGTTTCTTTACTGTTACCAATTACTGTAGTATCGGGGTTTATAACTGTATGTTCTTCATTAGCCTGTAAGTTTGCTTTTGGCTCAACATTTATGGAGACACCCCCTTCATCAGAGGCTATTGTATCGGATTTGTCACCCATCTATTTACCCTCCATCAGTAGAGCTGGTGGGATGGACGTTTTAGTACACCGGATTAAAGCGGGTAATTTATTGTTCAATTGTAGTCAGTATACACAAGAAAATCAATGGGAGTCAGTATACATAATTTCCAATTGATTCAAGTTGTTATCAGGAAGCAGTAAGATAAGAAGAAATTACACCCTTATAGGCGTTTAACAAAATAATCTTCTCTATCCTTAAATGCTTATGATGATTTACTTCGTAGTGTATATTCGGAATAAATAAATAATTAACTGTGCTAAATAATGCAGATCTAGCTACTTACAGTGTTTACTGAAAGCATCGACACATTTTCACCATTTAACAATCACTCTTAACACTTTAATTTTATGAAAATTAACAGACCTCACTTAAGAACGTCTACACAGACCTGCGTACTGTGTGTGTGTGTGTGTGTTTGTGTGTGATGGTGTGTGTGTGTGTTATTATTATTATTATTATTATTATTATTATTATTATTATTATTATTATTATTATTATTATTATATTATTTATTATCACAGTTAAGTAGTTTACATCGGTATACAATTGGTTCCTATAACAACTTCATTAGTTACAAAAAAAGATCTTGAGTCAGGAATAGAGATATAAAAAAAACTTACAAAAAACAATTATAAATAAAATAGAATTAAAATAACAATTAAAAATAATAATATAATTAAAAATAAAACCGTTTAAACATTTTGATACCAGCAATTAAGAAAACATGTTTTTTTACATTAGTTTTAAAGAAAAATCTAAAGTTACATTGTCTACATTAAATAGTAAATCAGCATTCGACCATTTATCCTGAAACACATGCACTGCATTTCTTCCACTGTGCCAAGTATATTCTTTAATGATTCTGGATCGCAGTCTGTTCTTAAACTGTTCTAGATAAGTCAGTATTTGTGTGCTTCTACTTTTCATATTTTCTATAAAGTCGCTGTAGATACTGTATTTGGCCAGGACAATTAGGTAGTTGATAAGTGTAGCTTCTGTTTTACTTCTCCCTTATACGAGTCCAGAATAGACATCTATGATGTGTAGTTTTGATCCCATCAGTTTTTGTTTTACTTGACAAATAAATGACCATATTGTTTGTGTTTCTTTGCACGATATGATCAGATGCCATGCTGTCATTGGCACACTGCACCACTGACACAAGGCTGAAGTTTCATTTTTCACCTTGTTTAAGAATATGCCGTCAGCAAGTCTGTTTTTTGCTAGTCTAAAACTAATGTCACCCTCATATCCAAAAGCTAATAGTGGATAGAAGAACATCCAGTTAACAGGGTCGTCAGTCCATACACCTTTCAGAGGTTCACATATATCAAAGTGATTCAAAACAATTTGTTGCTGGATATGCTTTTTTCGGCTGTGGGTCATTGTTTCTATGTGGTGATCGGCATTTGTAAAGCCAGTGACTATTTTGTCTTGACTCAGATTTTTGACATCAAGGATTTGGTTAAAGTTTTCTTGAATTGTGTACTTTATATGTTCAAAATTTCTTTGCAATACTGATATTTGTTCTTTATTTATGATATTTAATTCGTTAAAGTTTTGTAGAATATTTTCCTTAAAGAGATTTGCAACTGTGTATTATCCATTGTCAAACCATAGACTCGAAAAATGTACGTCTCTGAACAATCGTGAGTTGGTCATAGGAATATCGAATATGCCTTGAAGGGTGGTGGGAAAATCTTGGAGAAAAGTTCGAAAGCATGTTGTGGATTTTAAAACCGAACTGATAAAAGGTGAAATTTTTTCTATGTGCATATCGGGTTTTTTAAAGAAAAGCTGCCAAGTTAAGTAAGCTGAGCGATATGATAGCAAATACTCTGTAAAGACATACCATTTGGGATTTTCTGTGCAGTTAATGAATTTAAGAGCAAAATTGTTTCGAAAATTGTTAACCTTTGATGAAACGTGAACAAGACCGAGACCACCATACCTTACAGGCAAACAAAGATGCTCTTCCCTAAGCCAGTGCTTTCGTGCAGCCCAAAATAAGTCCCTTAGTAGATTTTGAAACTTCTGAAGATATGCATCTGGTGCCGGAAAAACCTGTAAATAGTACCATAGTCTCGGTGCTATCATCTGGTTAATAACTAAGCACCTTCCCCTCCACGATAAAGATGGAAAGATATTTTTCCATCTTCTACAGTCGGTTGTATAAATGGTCTAAAGCTAGAGAGCCAGTGGTGTCATTTTCATTTTTGTATGAAAGCCCAAGAATCTTTATGTCACCAGATGACCATCCAAACCCGCAGTGAAAGTTATTAAAATCTTTAAGACCTCCTAGCCAGTAGCCTTGACATTTTTCGATATTGAGTATAGCCCCAGAACATTTCGAATATATTTCGTAACACTTCAGTCCTTTATGTATTTCCGCAGGTTGTGAAACGATTATATTTATGTCATCAGCATAAGCTGTAACTTTTAGGCTGATATCATTTCGTGGAGTAGCTAGTTTGTAACCTGTAATCTCTTTGCGTAAAAGGTTCAGCAAAGGTTCCACTGGCAGTGCAAACAAAACTCCAGACAGTGGACATCCCTGTCTTATACCGTTTTTAAAGCAAATAGGAGCTGTGAGCAGATGGCTAACTCGTATGATGCATATGGCTTCACTATATAATAGTCTAATGTATGAGATGAATGACTGGCTAAAATTGAATTTTTTTAATACATGAAATAAATATTCGTGGTTGACTCTGTCAAAAGCTTTATTCTGATCTAATGATATAATAGCCGCATTTGTCTTGGTCCTGTTTACATGTGCAATGAAATCTCTATATAAATGTAAACTGTCATATATAGAACGTCCAGGTATATAAAAGCTCTGATCGGTGTGAACAAGATCAGCTAATACTCCGGTAATTCTGATAGCAAGGCATTTCGAAACAATTTTATAGTCAGTGTTGGTAAGGGATAGGGGACGCCAATTATCTAAACTACTAGCTTCACCCTTTTTATAAAGAAGCGACACAGTTGCCAGTCTTAACGATCTGGGTAATGTGCCTTCCATAAATGATTGACTTAGCATATTTAAAAGGTGAACATGCAGTTTTGGCCAAAATTTAAGATAAAATTCAGTGGTGAGGCCATCTGAGCCAGGTGCTTTGTTTTTATTTAAGGATTTCAGTGCTTTTGTTAATTCATCTATTGTGATTGTCGAGCCAACTTCTTGTTGTTTACTATTTGTTAACCGAGGCAATCCTTTAAAAAGTTTTTCATTTTGTTCTGAGGCATCTTGAGTATTACTGTATATGCCTTCCAAGTATGATTTAACATAGCCACACATTTCAAAGGGGCCTTTTATCGTCGTGTCATTTTGAACGATTTCATTGAGATAAGTTCTTTTAGGCAATGTGTGCATAACTATGTTGGCAGTGGGGCGATCTTTTTCATGTAATTGTTGTAAGTTTTTATTTTGGAGGTTGTTTTCACTCGTTCTTTTATACAACTCTGTAATTTCATTTCTTATTCGAAATATTTTGACTGTGTTGTTGCTGGATTCTTTAATCAAATTTCGAGCTGCAGATTGAAGATAGTGAAGTTGGCTTCTCTCTTGTATCGTTTTAAAATATTTGTATTGCTGTGTAGTTTCTCTAATATTCTGCTTTAAATGTTCCTAGTGGCCTTTATAGTCTTTAATTTTGGTATGTATCTGTGTATCTAAAAATGTATTTATGCATGTGATATACTCTGGGTCATTTAGCAGATAATTAGGAAAACGCCAGAGAGGGCTCCTATAATGGTCAATTTTAAATTTAATCTCAAAAGACACTGCTAGATGATCAGAAAAGGATGTCAATAATTTAGACGATGATGTGTGGTCAATCAGATTATCAGAACAGTATGCTCGATCTATTCTGGAAGCAGAGTTGCTTGTATAAAACGTGTATCCAGCTAAGGTCGGAGCAGTTAGCAGCCACATGTCAGACATTGTTAAGACATCCACCATGTGTTGCAGAGCACTGGATACGCCGGTATTTCTCTCAACGGAGAACAAGCGATCCCTGTTTGCCCGAAAGGTACAGTTAAAGTCACCCATGATAATAAATGCATCAGAATGTGGTAGAGATTGAAATGATCGTTCTCTTTTAGTGAATTTTCTTAAAAAAAAATTCACTAATAAGGAGATCCCGACTTTTGAATTTTGAAAAAATTTCTTCAAATGAGCGCTAATTAGGCCCCCCAGAAAACATATCCGGGGTCAGTTTCAATTTTTATATGTTTATATGTATATATATATATATATATATATATATATATATATATATATATATATATATATATATATATATATATATATATATATATATATATATATATATATATATCACACCGATAACTCAAAAAATAATGGGCCGATTTTAATTAGATTTGGTGAAAAAATTCTTTTTGCAAATGGCTTGGACAAGTTCGTTATTCAGAAAAATCTGCTAAGGTTTTCCCGGAAAATTTTTTGTTTTCTTTCTAAAAAAATTCATATCTCCGGAATTAACAAAGTAAGGGCAACCAAATTTGGTACGCAGGTTATAGGTAAGCTACCTACCAAAATTTAGCTATGTAGGTCAAAAGACAAAAAAGTTATAGGCATTTAAAAAAAAAAAAATTGGGGTTTTCCTCAAAACGTCAAAGTGGCGATTTAAAATGTCAAAACTGGCAATATTTAGGCAAATAACTTGAATATAATACGGGCTATAGAAATAAAATGTCTCAACAAGGATGTTTTACAAACCCTAAAGTCTTAGTTTCAACCGTCATTGTCCTTCATTTTACTAAAATATTTGCAGAAAATTCATTTCAAATAGACCCTTTCTCTGATGCTTGGCAGTAGTCTTACCTATAGAGTTAATCGTTTAATGGTATATAATTTTTGTCGAATTTTCGTAAAAAATCAATAAAGTTCAATATATCCGTTATTATATAAGATATGAAAATTTTTTGTATATATTAGTTATAGGGTGTCCTGAGCTACATCTTAAAATAATTTATACAATCACAGGGTGGCCCGTAAGTCGTTGGTGATACAAATTTCCTTTTTTTAAAATCAAACACGCCTTATGTTATTGCATTTTTGCATTTTGCATCGAAATATAATGCATGGTTGTAAGAAAAGAAATTCTGGATGCAGCAAGTGCGTTATGGTAGTGAATTTTGATCAAATGTTTCATATTTGAACAGCTCAATTTGCTATTAACCTATAAGGTTGACCAAGAAACGTGTTTTTTCGGGAACACTTTAAGTTTACTTTTGGAAATTTTTGTACATTTTCACACAATAAAGTTATTTTGATGGAACATGGCACATTGTTTTTACTATATAGGTTATACTGGTAACCAAATTTGATGCCTGCTTTCTTAAAAAAACACACATATTTGTTATTAAAAACATTTTTATGAAAATTCACTACCATAACGCACTTGCTGCGTCCAGAATTTTTTAAATAACATTTATGGCGATTACAGGATCATGGGGTAGATACACTGGTATTATATGTATTATTTTTTGTTTTATACTTAAGCTAGTTTTTTGGACATAATCTTCAGATATAATTTCATGTTGATGAACAATAACAGAAGGAGATTTTCTTGCCGCAATTATTGTGCCAGTATAATCTTTAGAGGGGGCGTTGCAGAAAAAAGAATAGGGTAGTTTTTGTGGGTGGTGACAAGGTGGTAAGGATGATGTATTGCTTTCTTGTATGCACATCACATCGGGGGAGTATTGCTCTAAGAATGGCATGTTATCGTCGGCCTTTTCTTCAGCTTGTTTTTTCTTTAAATTTTCATTTCCGGGGACTTCTGCTTCATTTGATGCCTGACGTTTCAATCCTGTTTTATTAGAATCTTGTTCAGTAACGGTCTGGGGATTTTTTCATTTTGGTCTTCTTCCTCTTCTTCTAACACATTGACCACTCTTTCGTCTGTAGTTTTCAGGGTGTTTGGGCAGTTCCTTGAAATCTGTCCTTCAGACTTGCAGAGGAAACATTTTATATCATCATTTGATAGAAAAACTCTATATATATCATCATCTTTGATTATGATCGGGGTGTGGTCCCTTAGCCTGGTCGTGCGCTGATCGTTCTCTTGATCGATCAACGAGTGACTTAGCTACTGGACTCCTAGAGACTGGCTCCACGTGCCACCCCTGGCGCGACTGTCGGCAATGGGAATAACGCCCAGGGCCGATGGTCTACTAAAGTCTCAAACCTTCACACACACACATCATACACACGCATACAAACACAGACACGAGATACATAGATCGGGTTGGGCTTCTCGGCCTTCGGCGCGGACTCCGAGCGGAGCCTGCTCTGGACTGGCAGCGCTGTGCAAACCAGGGCTGGCACACCTGGCGCCGTATGGACAGTACAGGGGCCCACCCTTGCCTTGGCCGGTGTAGGGGGCTGCCCTATCATCCATTCGAAAAATGCTCGATCGTGCCAGCAGCACCGGGTGGCTCCGGAAAAGGGGGTTAGCTGCACGTTCGGGTCGCCACGGCGTGGCCGCAGAGCCGCTCTTAACGGAATCAAGTCTCATCACGGATGAAGCGCCGGGGGGCGGTGGGGTGACCTCCCGTATCTATACGCGCACCAAACCATAAGCACACCATCACACAAAACTTTTCTAGCAACCATGAACGAGGACAAAGAAGATAAAGGTAACGTGCAAAAAATAAGCGAGGAGGTAGAAGGTAGAGAGATCCCTGTCTCTCCAAGCAGTTCCAGCAGGGAACTGGAAGAAACGCTTCTCCGCTCTCCTGGCGGGGTGTCTGGGGTGGAGCCGTACGGGTCCGTCGGGGACGTTGCTGCCGGGGGGAGCGACGGGGGGCGAACTTCGTCGGCTGCGAGTCTGGCCGGGCCCATGGACGTGTCCATGGGAGGGGCTGAGGACGAGGAGTCGCGAAGGAAGCGGAAGAGAGGAAGGAAAAGGAAGTGGAGAGCCCAGAAAAGGAGGCGAGAGAGGGAGGAGCTGAGGCAGCAGCGTCATCGGGGGGGTGTTGGTCCTCCAGAGGCGCAGGCTGCTTCGGCAGCGGCGACCCCGCAAGGCGGGGGGCCGCCGCAAATCTCCTTCGCCTCTGCGGCCGGTCGGGCTGCTTCTGAGCCGGGTGAACCCTCAGGGATCGTCAGGGCTGGGAAGCTGCCGGATCGGGCGGCCTGGCGGCAGGTGCGACGACGGCACCGTGAGGCGAGAGAAAAGGAAGTGAAGGCGATTGTCCTGCCGACGGGACCGGGCGAGGGCCGCGGTGTGGGGGAGGGGCCGAAAGGCTCTACCCCTGTGTCGCCCCCCGGGCGGTCGTCAGAGAAGCAGGAAAAAAAGAGATCTGGGGCGCAGCCGAGCCCACATGAACGGAAGCTGGACAGGCGGCCACCGACTCAGGGGGGACCATCAGGCTCTCCACGGTCGAGGCCGGCAGGCTGGCCCAAGTCAACTGGGGGCGCGTACGCGAAGCGCCCAAGACCGGAAAAAGAAACACCGCCGGAGAGGCGGGCCAAGAGGGTTAGCCACGGGTGTGCGCCGGCGGCCGGTGGGGAAGCGGCTAATGTGTCCCCACTCCTTCGGGGGCGGGGCGCGGTCGCGACCCCGGCTGCTGGGGCGGGCCCTCGGGAACGTCAGGTCCGGCGGGTAGGAGGGAAATGCAGGTAGTCATCACCTCCAACAGGGGGGATGGCGTAGTCCTGACGCAAGAGGCGGAGCCAATAAGGAGAAGTTTGCTGGCGGGGATGCTGGACGCCATGACGGTATCCGACAGGGCGTTGCAGCTCCGCTTCCGCAACTCTGGGATAGTCGATTCGGGGTGGTTCTTGGTGACCGCCGAGGATGACGAGTCCCTGAGTTGGCTTCTCAACGGCTGGTCCGGGACGACGGTGGGGGAGATCGCCTTCAGCGCCGTAAGGGCAGGGGGCGCCCCATGGCCGGTCCGGATCGGCTTTTGGCTCAAAAGTCAAGAGGTGGACCTAGAGGATGTTGTCAGGATGCTTGCGCTCCAGAACCGCTCGCTCAATGTTGGGCAGTGGCGGCACTTGGAGACGGCAGGAGGACCTGGGGCATGGCGTCTGGTCTTTTCGGTGGGGCCTGAGGTAGCTCGCGAGCTGGACGGGCAAGGCTGGCGGCTGTACTTCGAGTTGGTGACTCTGAGTGTAACCAGAGTTCCGACATGGAGTGCGGTCGCCTCCGCCCGGCCTGTGGCGGGCGAACGGACGGGCTCCGACCAGGGGAGGCCACCGCCCGAGCGGCGTCGCGATTAAATTCGCGGGGGAACTGCGGGTGGGCCAGATCAACCTTCAGCATAGCCGGGATGCCACTGGTGAGCTAGCAAAGCTCCTCGAAGGCGGTCCAGGCGGCGTAGTGTTGATTCAAGAGCCTTATGTGTTTAGGAAGCAAGTTAAAGGGCTTGGAGGAATTGGCGTCAACATCCTCATCGGTGGTCAAGCACAGGAAGAACAACCAAGGACATTGGCGTCGAGGGATCTGGACGTGATGTTGCTGCTGCAGCTCGGGTCCAGGGACGTCACAGCAGCTGTCCTGGCGTATAAGGTGAGTAATATTAGGCTTAAGGTTCTGATGTGCAGCCTTTATGTTCCCTACGATCGGCGGGGGCTGCCTCCGTCGGAGGAATTGGTGCGTATCGTCGATTTCGCGAGGGAGCATGGGCTACAACTGATAATAGGCTGCGATGCCAATTCTCACCACAGATTGTGGGGCAGCACGGATACCAACCCACGCGGTGAGGCTCTATTAGAGTACTTGGCTACAACGAACCTAGAGGTATTAAATAGAGGTACAGCCCCAACGTTTGTCAATCGTATCCGACAGGAGGTGATCGACATTACGTTAGCGAGCAGAGGAATAACGGAGGATATATCTAACTGGAGGGTGACGGAACACATATCAAAGTCTGATCATCGTATGATCATCTTTGACTTGGATGTGGACCGTGAGAGTCCTCCCCCCAGGAGAAATTCAAGGAAGACCGACTGGGATGCCTATCTAATAGGCCTCGGTTGGTCGCCAAGGAGCCCAGAGGGGAGTAGACTCTCTATAGAGGCATTAGATAGCGAGGTCGAGGCCCTAGAAGGGAAAATAATGGCAGCCTACGAGGCCGCGTCACCACTTAGGGGGGAACCGTCCATCAAAGTTAGATGGTGGAACAAGGATCTCGCCGTACTACGCGGGCGGACTCGAAGGGCCTTAAACCGAGCCGTCCGAGAATCGGGTGAAGCGGCCTGGGACGAGTTTAGGACTGCCAGAAGGGAGTTTAAAAAGGAATTACGCCGGAGTAAGCGAGCTGGTTGGCGCGCGTACTGCGGGAAAGTCAATTCCCTGACTGACGCAGCCAGGCTGGTAAGAGTACTCAAACAAGAGTTAGGTAGTAATGTAGGATCTTTAAGGAAACAGGACGGGAGCTGGACAAGCACCGGTGAGGAGACCCTGCGTCATCTCGCCGAAGTTCACCTTGAGGGCGGTGGAGCCGTCACGGAGGCTGCCGAACCGGGCCGGTAGACATTCCCGAATGCGGACTGGCAGCTGGCGGAGGAGGTGGTCACAGATGGCTCTATAACCTGGGCCGTGAGCGAGTTCGCTCCATTCAAATCCGCAGGCTGCGATGGGATTTTTCCAGCCCTGCTCCAGATGGGCCTGGATATACTGCTTCCCAACACAAGGGAGGTTTTTCGGGCCAGCCTGGCGTGGGGCTACGTCCCAAAGGCCTGGCGCCGGGTTAGGGGGGTCTTCATTCTCAAACCGGGAAGGGAGGACTACACGCTGGCCAAGGCGTACAGGCTAATCAGCCTAACATCCTTCCTACTTAAGGCATTGGAAAAGTTAGTAGATAGGTTTATGTTAGGAGGGATCCTCAAGGATCATCCCTTCCACAAAGGTCAGCACGCATACCAGCGGGGGAAATCGACAGAGACGGCGCTCCACGCTGTGACGCGGAAGGTGGAAAGGGCTCTACACTACGGGGAGAGCACATTAGCTGTGTTCTTCGATGTGGAGGGAGCCTTTGATAAGGCAAGGACGGATACGGTCTGTAACGCCCTACAGGAGAGGGGAACGCCGAGGTCTCTAATAATCTGGGTGGCGAGCATGCTGGAGGACAGGAGAGTGTCGCTGACCTTGAGGGGCGGAGGGCTGGACGTTGGGGTGACGGGCGGCTGTCCCCAGGGGAGCTGCCTTTCGCCTCATCTATGGTGTCTGGTCATGGATGGCCTCTTGGAGCGGCTCTCTGAGAATGGCTTCTACGCCCAGGCGTACGCTGATGATGGGCTGGTCTTAGTCACCGGCAAATTCCTCGGCGACGTCTGTGAGTGCATGCAAGCTGTCTGTAGCATAATCGAAAGGTGGTGTGGTGAGCAGGGATTCTCCGTAAATTCGGCGAAGACGGAGATGATCCTATTTACCAAGAAGAGGAAGGTAGAGGGGTTCAGGGCGCCCGTGATGTTTGGAAAACATTTAGCTTTAGTACGGGAGGTCAAATATCTGGGGGTGATCCTGGACCCGAAACTAACATGGGGGTCGCAAATCGAACGAGTTGTGAGGAAGGGAGTAGCGACCCTCTGGCAGCTGCGTCGTGTGATAGGGAGGACCTGGGGAGTTAATCCCCGGATCCTTCATTGGATCTACACTGCGATCGTCAGGCCGAGAATCCTCTATGGGGCGTTGGTCTGGTGGTGTGGTGTGAACCAAACAACCAGCAGGAAGCTGACCAAACTCCAAAGGCTGGCTATCCTGGGTATCACTGGCGCTATGAGGACGACACCCTCAGCCGCGCTAGATGTCCTGTTGATGCTGCCACCGCTTCCCATCTGTATCAGAAGGGAGGCTATGGCGTCGCATCTTAGAATCCGGGACTCAGGTAACTGGAGCGGAGAGGGAGCAGTAATACGGCATGCAAGAGTCGCCAAGGAGGTGGAAAAGGAAATTCCGATTTCCGCCATAAAGGTGAGGGATGCCGAGGACGATATTAGGTTGACTAGGCCATACACCCTCAGGATCCCCAGTAGGGATCAGTGGAGGGAAAATGAGGTTGCATTCCAGCCCGCAAGCCTGGTCTGTTTCACCGACGGATCGCGGCTGGAGGACCAGCAATCCTCCGGGGCAGGAATATACATCGAGGGCCTGGGGGTGCGCGAGAGCTATGCTCTTGGCGCATACACCACGGCATTCGAAACAGAGGCGTATGCTATCCTGTCTGTGGCCAATAGACAGGATGTGAAGATGAGTCCCGAGAAATGTGTGTGTATTTGCTCGGATAGCCAGGCGGTCCTCCGGGCAGTCTGCGCGGCCAGAATCAGGTTACCTTTGGTTCAGGAGTGCGCTGACGCCCTCAGAGGGCTAGCCAGGACGAAGGAGGTGCAACTGGTGTGGGTTCCGGGACACTGTGGCGTGGCGGGGAATGAGGTGGCGAATAATCTCGCAAAACTCGGTTCCCGGCGGCCGTTGTGTGGCCCGGAGCCTGCGATAGGCATAAGTAGGAAGACAGTCTCTGTCGTCTTAGACAGGTGGACTGAGGAAGCAATGGAGAGGCACTGGGGGTCGGTTGGTGGCTGCAGGCAGGCGAGGGACTTCGTGGAGGGGCCGGACAGAGATAAAGCTGTCTGGCCACTCGGAAGGAGTCGACCTACGCTTCGCTGCATCCTCGGGGTGCTGACAGGCCACTGCGCCCTTAGAAGACACCTCACATTGATAGGCGTAGAGAGGGATCCCATTTGCCAGGAATGTGGCGAGGATGAAGAAACGTCCTACCACTACCTGTGTGAATGCGAGGCTTTTGGGAGTCTTCGAGCAGAATTGTTCGGATCAAGGACTCTGCAGAGGAATCAGGTAAGTACCGTCCAATTGAAGACCGTCATGGCCTTCATCCCGAGGTCGAGGCGGTTTGGCGACGGAACCGAGGAAGAGTAGAGCATGGTTGCTGGGTTGCTGGGGTTGGCAAAAAGGGCCCATTGTGGCCTACTTGCTTGGCGTTGGCCTCCCCACCACTGCTACTACTACTTGATTATGATCGACGATGGCATTTCTACTTGATCAGGAACCATAAATACTTGTCTTCGAAAACTGCAAACGTGGGAGTATTTTTGTATTCAAACTCCTGCACCCATAAATGATACTGGTGAGACAACTTTTAAACCGTGATTTCGTGGAGCTTCTTCTATGACTTGGTGACCAATAACTGGTGAAACATTGGATATTATTATTCTGTTTGCTGGTGTTATTAGCCTTCTTGCTGTAATGGTGGTGTTTCCAATGGTTATACATGCATGTTCGGACATAAATTTATCAACACAATCCTTAGATGAAAGGAAAATGCATTCTCTAGCATTAGATATCTTGGAGGCAAATAGAATATTTTTCGGTTGGACAATCTCCCCAATGCCGCAAATATAATCCTTAATCGTTATATGCTTAAAAGATATGAAAACTATTGCTTGATCTTTTTTAGGGTGTTTAAACTGTTGAACGACTCTTGAAAATAATGGTCTCTTATTCCTGGATTCTGTAGTCGTTATTTCATCTTGCAACGGGTTATTAATTTGTGTATTTGTCAGTACAGTTAAGTTACATGTTTGTTCTGTTGGGGAAATGGTAATTAAGGGCTCTGCAGCAGAGCCACCCCCGTGATCGGAGGTCATGATACGTATAGTCGGATCCATTATATTAATATTTTCATCCTGCCTCTAAGGAGAAGCTAGCTTCTTGTATCTTTGGCAACACTCCACAGAGTATGTCTATATTATCTTATCACACTCGAGACTCGATAAGCAAATAAATAAATAAATAAATGGAAACTGTTTCACTTAAACTTTTATGGTAAATTTGAATTGTTCAAATTGCTGCTTCTAAAGCAAATAAAACTTACTTTTGATTTACTCTGGTAGACAATAACACTGATTAATAACACTATACTAAAAAATTATATTAATCAGCGCACTATAACCGCCAAAAAACAGGAAAAACCCACCAGCTCTCAAGCAAACCTGTCACCTGCTCGAGATACTGTGTGTGTGTGTGTGTGTGTGTGTGTGTGTGTGTGTGTGTGTGTGTGTAGGTGTGTGTGTGTGTGTGTGTCTGTGTACATGGCAACCAAATTTGGTACGCGGGTTTGTATCATCAATAGTAAACTACTTAAAAAACTAGGTCTGTAAGCTGAAGGACAAAAAAGTTGTAGGCATTTAAAGAAAAAAAAGGGTTTTTCTTTAAAACTTGTACTAAAATTTTTCCTTATTTCCAGAAAACTCATTTCAAATAGACCCTTTCTCTGGTGCTTTAGCAGTAGTTTTAGTTTAATGGTCTATAATTCGTACCGAAGTTTAGTAGAAAAAGTTCGCTAATGAGGAGACCGCGAATTTTGAATAGATTTCTTCAAATGCGTGCAAACTAGCCCCACATCTGGAGTTACTTTCAGTTTTTATCTGTTTAGATATATACAGAGTGACGCATTTCTACGGTAAAGCTCAATATATGTGTTATTATACAAGATACGAGAAAAAATTGTACACGTTAATTATATAATGTCTTGAGCTGCATCTTACAAAATTAATTTGACAATTACAGGGTGGCTCATAAGTCGTCGGTGATACAAATTTTCTTTCTTTAAATCAAGCACCTCTTATATTGTTGGCTTTTGCATTTTTTATCGAATTATAATGCATGTTTGTTGGGAAAAGAAATTCGATAGCGTTCATCGTTTTCGAGTTATCTCAATTGCTTTGCAACTTTTCACATGTTTGGCACATACCAAAACTTATGATACAGCGTTTTTACAAATAGATAGCAGAGACTTACGAAAGTGGTGAATTTAGACAGGTTTTGCTCCAAGTTTTGTATAACACACACTATACCTGTAAATGTTTTAGGATTTTCGTGAAAAAGTTGTTTGCAAATTTGCATGCAATTTTTTTTTTGCAAGTTTCGTCGAAAACCTTCTTGTGAATAATTTTATCTCAGTGGGTGGGTAAATAGCTTAAAGAAGTTCATTTTTCGGACCAGTTTTTCCAGGAACATTGTAGGTTTTATTTTCGGGAAAGTTTCGAACGTTTTCAAACAACAAAGTCATTTTCATGAAATAAGGGTTACACTGGTGACCAAATTTGATGCCTGCTTTAATTAAAATAGACATATTTGCTATTAAAGAAATTTTTATGAAAATTAACTATCATAACGCACTTTCTGCGTCCAGACTTCTTTTATTAGTATTGATGTATTTATGCAAAAAACAAATTACAAAGCAACAGTAAGCTTTGGAATAATATGTTTCTTAACCTGTGGTTACATAAGACTAAAGGAAGAAAAGGAAAAATGGGACAAGTCAAAACTTAGAAACTATAATATAACAACCAAATATAGGCAAAACGGCAATAAAAATCATTTTAATAACGTGTCAACGTAATCATTACACAGTCCATAATCGCCACAAATTTTAAGTTACAGAGATCAAATGCCGATGACGCCATGTAAATATGGAAGTGAAAGTTCTAGAATTCTAAAAACATGCACATCCTTTCTGGTTCCACCGGAAGCGAGCGTATAACTTAATGTTTTTAAATATTGTATATTTTATACTTTTAAAATTAGGAGACGATATTGACTGCGAATCAACTATTTACCGAAGATTCCGAGTTATCTTGATTTCTAAGGTATTATAGCATTTGCATCTAAGGTGCGGTAATTGTACTGAAATCAATGCAACGGACTTACCATACATGTAAAAATGCGTTATCGAAATGTTTTTCCATTATCCAAGTTTTGATTATGAATAAAATGAAAGAAATTGCAAGTTAAAAAAATAATTAAATGGCAACGTCTTTTAACCTCAATATTTTGATGCAAGTCTACATAATAAATCCAGTAAAACTGTTTTATCTAAAATCGGTTACAAATTTATCACAATAGTGAAATATTGTTTCACGTAAGCCTTAAAATAAAACGCGAGACTAGCGTCCGTTATGGAGAACATTCAATACAAAACACAATAGTTTTCCAAGCGAGAAATGCTACATGCAACATTAAGGAACTATTTAATTTAACAAATGTTTGAATTGCATACCGCCTCCTCCACGGAATTTCCTAGCTCAAATAATAATTGTATTCCTCACATTCTGTAACATTGCAGGTGTTATGCCCACAAAATTCTCCAAATTCAGATTTTGTAATATTTAAGTATTCTCAGGTGATGTGTGAAATAAGTCCACAAGAAATAACCATAATGCCCATTTCATGTGATCTGTAGGTCCAACTTTTGTACTTATGGTCCACATATCAGAGAATTTATTTTGATCTCATATTGTACTGCCTGCAAAAAACTCACCAACAACTTTAGATACAGAGATACATTCAAAAAATATATAGGAGCTGCAAAAGATAGTTACTACAAAAGTGACGTACAAAACTGCAAAAGAAATCCAAATTTAGCAGAACATAAACGGAAAGCAAGGATATTGTGTTCTAGTGGATACCGGTGTCTTAACTATACAGTATCTTTTTCGTATTCCACAAGTCTTCAATGCATTTTTGCAAGTGCCAGAGAGGCTTTTATAAATAACCACAGAGTATCATACTAAAGAAAGACAAATAAAGGATTCTCGATCTTCTTTTGCACGGATAAATACGAAGTTAAATCTGAAAAACAAGAAACGCCTGTATAGATGGAATAGAAAATTAGGTTAATTGCAAATCGCACAGCTTTCTCTCTAATGTACATATTTAACAAAATAATAAAAGTCGGTAAGTATCCAAGCTCACCTGAACTAAGTTTAACCATTATATAAAGTACCAAGCGGCAAGGCAGCGCGTACAAATTACCGACTGCTTTCTTTAATATCAAATTTTACAAATATATTTGTAATAATGCTAAAAATGAGGATGGTAAAGTTTTTAGAAGAAAAAAAACAGTACGCTTTAACACCTGGTACCTACCCCCTTGAAAAAGGCCGTTAAAGACGGATGCCAGTTCCAGGTTGGCATCTCTTCGACACGAAACCCTTGACAAAGAGCATCAATATATGTGTGTCCCTGTGGATCTATAAATGGCTTTCAACACAATGAATCGCAAGTATACTCAACAATTTTGTTGAATATACTTGAGAAAGTGGGTTTCAGAGGGGATGCCCAAAATTATGCGGACTTATGTTGATGTTAAATATCAGCACACGGGGGCAAATTGTGTCAAGACTATACTAGAGATGTTTGTATATGGTGTGCCGCATGGTGCCGTTTTGGGACTATTTTATTTATCATTTATATAAAGTACATTTGGCCTGCATATATCTGGTGAAATTACTAGCTATGTGACGACACTGCTGGTTTTTTCAAAGATAATACATGGTTAACACTCAAAAGCAGGATTCAGATTGACTGAAATAAAAAAACTCTGGACGCAGCAAGTGCGTTATGGTAGTGAATTTTCATAAAACTATTTTTTAATAGCAATAATGTGTGTTTTTTTAAGAAAGCAGGCCTCAAATTTGGTTACCAGTATAATCTATATAGTAAAAACAATGTGCCATGTTTCATCAAAATAACTTTATTGCTTGAAAATGTACAAAAATTTCCGAAAGTAAACTTAAAGTGTTCCCGAAAAAATTCGTTTCTTGGTCAACCTTATAGGTTAATAGCAAATTGAGCTATTCAAATATTAAGCATTTGATCAAAATTCGCTACCATAACGCACTTACTGCGTCCAGAATTTTTTTTGTTACAAACATGCATTATATTTCGATGGAAAATGCAAAAATGCAATAACATAAGGCGTGTTTCATTAAAAAAAAGGAAATTTGTATCACCAACGACTTATGGGCCAGCCTGTGATTGTAGAAATAATTTTTTAAGATGTAGCTCAAGACACCCTATAATTAATATATACATTTTTTTTCATATGTTGTATAATAACATCTTTTCCTAAATGTTGCCAATTTTGACGTTTAAATCGCAACTTTGACGTTTTGTGAAAAACCTCAATTTATTTTTCTTTAAATGCCTATAACTTTTTTGTCTTTTGACCTACAGAGCTAAATTTTGCTAGGTTACTTACATATAAGGATGTAAACCCGCGTACCAAATTTGGTTGCCCTTACTTTGTTAATTCCGGAGATATAAATTTTTTTTGAAAGGAAACACAAAATTTTCCGGGAAAACCTGGACCGATTTTCCTGGCTAACGAACTTATCCAATCCATTTGCAAAAGGAAGGTATTCACCAAATTTGATCAAAATCGGCCCATTATTTTTTGAGTTATCGGTGTGATACATATATATATATATATATATATATATATATATATATATATATATATATATATATATATATATATATATATATATATATATATATATAAACATATAAAAATCTTAACTGACCCCGGAAATGTGTTCTGGGTGGCCTAATTAGCGCTCATTTGAAGAAATTTTTTCAAAATTCAAAAGTCGGGATCTCCTCATTAGTGAATTTTTTTAAGAAAATTCACTAAAAATTGGCTCAAAAGTTGATCGTTGGCAATGAATACCGTGCAAATTACCTTTCATTCAACAATGCCTCATCTCTAGGTTTCCTTTTAAGTTTAGTTGGTGAGACAAAATATAAGCTTTTGAGTCGAGTATATATAGATGTGTTATTTGACAGACACATAAAATGATAATTACACATAAATTGCGTCATAAGAAATTACGTCTGGTATGACATAATATACTAAAATTTCTGAAAAATGTACTTAAGTTGACAAAACTAAGAAGAAGAAAAAACTAACTACCCTGCACTTGTAAAATCACATTTAAATCATGGAATGCTTGACTGTGACGTGCATTCAAGTATCAGATGAATAGTCTGTGAGCGGCGAAGATGAAAATTCCAACAATAATGCTAGGTAAGAAATCAACATGCCTCCCTAGAAACTTGAACAGTGAAGGCCACATGCTAGACATTAGGTAGCTTTATATTGTGCAAGTACTTTCAAATATAAGAGTCTACATAATGTAGTGTAACATTGATATAACACTCGCTCAAAAATGAATAGGAGAAATGTTCCACTTATGCGAATAACCACAGCACAAACAAGCTTTACTTTACATCCAATTCTTACCTACTTTACTTATTGTTTTGTTTATTTATTTATTTATTTATTTACTTATTTATTTATTCATTTATTTACTTATTTATTTATTTATTTATTTATTTATTTATTTATTTATTTATTTATTTATTTATTTATTTATTTATTTATTTATTTATTTATTTATTTATTTATTTATTTATTTTTAGCCATTTATGGGTTATAAGCTTTCTCTTAGACATAGCTGTAGATTTTGACTTTCTTAATAAGGTGAAGTATTTACGAAAACTCGCAACCATAACGCAATGGTTACGTTAAGACTTTCGAGTGAGTATAATTCATAATAAAACAATAACAATGGTTTTACATTGACAGCCATATTTTTGTTTTTACGTAGTGTGGTGCCTTAGCATTCACAATAACATACACAATGTTATATAGTCAAAAATAGTTTTATTAATGTATAAATATATCTCGATTACACAGTGAATTATTTTATATCTTAACTAGACCGCCTTACATTCAACAATGAATTCATTTCCCCCAACGTTCGTGCTCCGTCCTCCGTCCACATTCCCAGTTGGTGAATCATGCTCCGTAATCGGTCACCACAATCCCTCCTTTTTCTTCAGCTTCAGTGGTGGTATCCTTGTAGGTGTGATGTCGTCCTCGTGCTCGATAACGGAGCGACCGGTTGGTGTGGAATGATTGGAGGCGGCATGATCAGTTGAAGAGCTGGTTGGGACAAAAGTTAAAGTTTAAAATATTCTGGTGATTCTCCAGGTACTTTTTTTACATGTGCCGTGTGGCGTTTAAATGTTTTCCCATCTTTCTTTAGTGTAACTTCATTCCCTTTACTTTCTACCACTTCTTACTTTTCGTCGCGAAATCTACCCTTTAGTTTATTTGCCATCGCCATGTTCTGTACTATTACTTTATCCCCTGGTTGTATATCGCACTCTTTTGACTTTCTAACCTTATCTTCTCTCTCCTTTTCTTTTTGCTTCATAATCATATCATTGTCTTTGGCTTCTTGATCGCCCTCGCTCTTTACAAGGTCGGATATAGAAGGAAATTTGTCACGAATATTTCTACCCAATAGTAGCTCTGACGGGGACATTGTTCATCAAAATGAAGTTTCCTATTTCTGTTCGATAGTCTCTTTTATTAGCATGCGCAATTTGAAGTATCTTCAGTATTGACCTATTTACATTTTCGACTTTGCCATTAGCTTTGGGCCAACATGGTGGAGTTCGTATTAACTCAGTGTTGTGACAAAAATCTACAAATTCTTGACTCACAAATTGTCTCCCGTTATCTGCTCTGATGCGCCTTGGGAAACCCAGTCTTGAAAACATCTCTGTTAAATGGTCGATGGTTATGGGTGATGTTGTGGATTTTAGAAATCGATTATAACCAGTACCATATCTCCGTTTGGCAGAGGCCCCATCAGCTCTCTGGCCAGACATTGCCAAGGCTCTTCTGGAAACTTGTGGCGTGACATCGGAGGTGGTTTGTTAGGCTGTGATTCCAAGAGACAGTTGTTTGCAAATTTGCATGCAAATTTTTTTTGCAAGTTTCGTCGAAAACCTTCTTGTGAATAATTGTATCTCAGTGGGTGGTTAAATAGCTTAAAGAGGTTCATTTTTCGGACCAGTTTCTCCAGGAACATTGTAGGTTTTGTTTTCGGGAAAGTTTCGAACGTTTTTAAACAACAAAGTCATTTTCATGAAATAAGGGTTACACTGGTGACCAAATTTGATGCCTGCTATAATTATCAGTGATCAGTTGAAGAGCTGGTTGGGACAAAAGTTAAACGTTTAAAATATTCTGGTGATTCTCCAGGTACTTTTTTTACATGTGCCGTGTGGAGTTTAAATGTTTTCCCATCTTTCTTTAGTGTAACTTCATTCCCTTTACTTTCTACCACTTGTTACTTTTCGTCGCGAAATCTACCCTTTAGTTTATTTGCCATCGCCATGTTCTGTACTATTACTTTATTCCCTGGCTGTATATCGCACTCTTTTGACTTTCTAACCTTATCTTCTCTCTCCTTTTCTTTTTGCTTCATAATCATATCATTGTCTTTGACTTCTTGATCGCCCTCGCTCTTTACAAGGTCGGATATAGAAGGAAATTTGTCACGAATATTTCTACCCAATAGTAGCTCTGACGGGGACATTGTTCATCAAAATGAAGTTTCTTATTTCTGTTCGATAGTCTCTTTTATTAGCATGCGCAATTTGAAGTATCTTCAGTATTGACCTATTTACATTTTCGACTTTGCCATTAGCTTTGGGCCAACATGGTGGAGTTCGTATTAACTCAGTGTTGTGACAAAAATCTACAAATTCTTGACTCACAAATTGTCTCCCGTTATCTGCTCTGATGCGCGTTGGGAAACCCAGTCTTGAAAACATCTCTGTTAAATGGTCGATTATTATGGATGATGTTGTGGATTTTAGAAATCTATTATAACCAGTACCATATCTCCGTTTGGCAGAGGCCCCATCAGCTCTCTGGCCAGACATTGCCGAGGCTCTTCTGGAAACTTGTGGCGTGACATCGGAGGTGGTTTGTTAGGCTATGATTCCAAGAGACAGTCTCGGCATTTTCTACGAATTGTTCCGTATGTCGCTCTATCAACAGCCACCAAACCTTTGCACGTAGACGCCTTTTCATGACTGTTTCTCCAGGGTGCCCTTCATGCGCTAGCTCCAAGACCTGGTTTATTAACGATTGGGCATCACGAGACGATTACTTCTCAACAAGACTGAATCCATAGAAGAGAGCTCTGATTTGAACGGGAAGTATATGTTTTTATCTGCAGTGTGCCAAGAGTAGTTATTAAGTTTGTTTATTGCTTTTGTTATTTCTTTATCTATTCTGCTTTCCGCAAACTTGTGATATCTTCAACGCGTGTTGTTTAAAATGTGTCTTTCGGTTCCTGCATCAAATGGCTTTTACTTTCCTCTCGTCCGCGTCTATACCTCTGTTAGATATCTTGTGACCAAAAAACTCCAATTCTTGCACCTTTATTCGGCACTTCGTTTTGTTTAGTGCAACATTGTTTTCCTCAAGGACATTTAGAACCTCCTTAACACATGTGTCGTGTTCTAATTCAGAAGAGCCAAATATAATTATGTCATTAAAATAATTTAAGCAATTTCTACACGATGGTAGCATCGCTTCAAATATTCGCTGGAATATTTCGGATGCCGAATTGACTCCAAACATCAACCGTTTATATCGGAACATTCCTCAGTGAGTAATGAATGTTGTAATAGGACGGCTATCTGGGTGTAACTGAAGTTGGTGATAGGCGTTTAACAAATCGAGGCGTGAAAAATAGTTTGCAATTCTGAGCTTAGTTAAGAAGGAGTAAAATTCCGGCAAAGGGTAGTTCTCTCTTTGGATATCTTCGTTCGCTCTATGCTACCACCGGTGATATCCAGGCGCTAGGTTCGATTACTTTTCCAATTATGTCATTTTGTAAAGCCTCGTTCAGTTTGTCTTCGACCTGTGATTCGACTGCGACTGGAACTCTTCTTACTGGTTGTTGTACGGGTTTTACGTATGGGTCTTTACATAGTTTTACTAAAACATCTTTTACTTTGGGAAACGCGGTTGTTTTCTCTATTTCATTTACATTAAGTCCTCACTTTAATATTCCCAATTACTTGGCTGTATATTTTCCCACTATGGAAATGTCTCCATTTGTTACCACATAAAAAGTTGTACTGAGCTCACTTTCACCTGGGATGTTGATTGTTGTTGTAAATCCGTATTTAATTTCAAGTGAACAACTAGTGCCATATGGTTTTAGCGAATCCGTATTCTTTGTGGTAAGATCCCAAATAATTGCGTTATGTGAAGAAAGTGATGCCCAGTCAGTTCCTCTTATTATGTTAGCTTTTGACCGTGAATCAATAAGCAATATTAATTCTACTCTACCTACTAAAGATTTGACCAAGTCGAGGCACGAATCACCTTGGCTGGACTGCTTTGCTTTATGGACACTAAAGCAGTCAAAATTATTGCTGTCATTCCCTGTTGGGTCCGCTTCCATTTCTTCAGTATCCACAAAATTCACCCCCGATCTAACTCGTTTACCACTTCGGGGAAACTTGGACTGCAATGGTCTTTTAGATGTGTCGCGCGTTCTACAACATCTAGTAAAATGACCTTGAAAGCCACACTTTCGACATTTGACGTCTTGGGCCGGGCATACTTTTATATTATTATAACGTTAATTTTCCTGCACCTCGAACATGGATACACCAGTCTGTTGTGCTTTGTTCCAATTTTGTTTACTGTCAGAGAAGAGGTACTTTGGCCACTTGAACCTACACTCATAGCCGTTGATTGGTTTGATATTTGTTCATGCACCTGACAAAGCTCAATAATTTCGTTGAGAGTGCGTTCCTTTTCCAAAAGTTTACTTTTTAAATCTGGTGAAGCTCAACTATCAATAATTTTAATTTTCATGTTTATTTCACTAGCTTCCATAACAGTACTACCGAAAAAAAAAACGCTTCGCCTGTCGTCTTATCTTCAACAACAATTTGTTAAAGTTACCATTTTCGTGTTTCTTGATAGTTCGGAATACATGGCGCTCAAATGTAGAAATTTGTTTGGGAGAAAAGTAGTCTGTGTTTCAAAACGTCGTTATTTCCTTCCATATTGACTGATTCAATAGCTCCCGGTAAACTGTAAGCTACCTCTTGTAACTGTGGACCGCCCAGGTGCAAAAGTTTGTTTATCTTCTTTACGACATCGGCAATATCTTCTGAGGCTAGGTATAGATCTAGCGCTCCGAGCCATTTCTTCCACTCCGCTCTAAGTAAAGCCTTATCGATGGTATCGCCAAAAAATGGTCTGATTCCTGTCTCTGTTATAATTGACTATGAAAGAAGAAGATAAACAAAGGATAAAGAATCAAAAGTGTTCAGTGGTGGACGTGCCGCCACCTAGTTGCGGAACCAAGTAGTATGCTGTCACGCCAGCTCCAAATAACACAAAGTGTTAAAAAAAATAGAGACTGGATACAGCTAACTAACAATTTAGAAAATTGTCAGCCCTGGCCCATTTCTACCTCAATATAGGGACAAAGTATGTAAGACTCGATGCATTTTCGCAACGATTAGAACCGTAGACCGGTTTCGCTCTCATTAGAGCTCTTCAGTACGGCATACTAATTGTAGCAAAAATGCACCACCTAGTTGCGGAACCAAGTAGTATGCTGTCACGCCAGCTCCAAATAACACAAAGTGTTAAAAAAAAAGAGACTGGATACAGCTAACTAACAATTTAGAAAATTGTCAGCCCTGGCCCATTTCTACCTCAATATAGGGACAAAGTATGTAAGACTCGATGCATTTTCGCAACGATTTTGGTGCATTTTTGCTACAATTAGTATGCCGTACTGAAGAGCTCTAATGAGAGGGAAACCGGTCTACGGTTCTAATCGTTGCGAAAATGCATCGAGTCTTACAATCAAAAGTGTGTTATATCAATCTCCATGCGCACGCGAGAAAAAAATATAATGTTATCAATCCAAAGTACGGTTTTTACTGTACCAATTTTTTTAGGACATATTATATAATATTAAGATGCCTAAATCGAACACCTTATGGGTTACATAAGACCTAACATAAAGTTAAGATACACATTACTCCAAACAAGAATTTTCCCCGTTTAACATACGTCAACACTTGGCAAAAACATTCGGTTAAATAGGTATCGCCACACAATAAAGCAAAATATAAACAAAATAAAATACAGTATTGTGTAATGGTTGATATTTAGTTCAAACTTGCTGACATTGTTATTATATACATACATACATAAATACAATTAAATGTATTTTTAAGTGATTTCATTCACCTGATTTTGTTTACAATATAATCCCCAATAAATTCACAAATTGACTCATTTTAATAAAACTTGTTTATCAAGTCGCATTGATCTTATCTCGATTAATCGTAGGAATATGTAGTAAATATTTCACTAAAATATAAGAACATTTCTAAATATATATATTTTTATTCGCCTGTGCATTCTTATTGTAAACAAAAGCAAACTCATGTTTCATACTCGTTAGTTCTCATAATTGGGAGTCTTTTATATAAACATATATACACATTTATGTACACACACACACACATACACACATATTTGGCTCACAGCCATGCTCTGTTTAATTTTTTTTCTCTTTCTTTGGTGTTCACAGCCCTACTTTTTTTCTTTCTTTGGTGCTCACAGCCCTACTTTTTTCTTTCTTTGGTGCTCACAGCCCTACTTTTGGTGCTCACAGCCCTACCTCGATACCCACAATAATACACACACACACACATATATATATATATATATATATATATATATATATATATATATATATATATATATATATATATATATATATATATATATATATATATATATATATATTCTTACCTTTATAATTAGACGTATATAACAGGTTCAAAGAATCCTTGTCGCCACTTGTGGTGCCTTAGCATTCACAATAACATACACAATGTTATATAGTCACAAATAGTTTTATTAATGTATAAATATATCTCGATTACCCAGTGAATTATTTTATATCTTAACTAGACCGCGTTACATTCAACAATGAATCCATTTTCCCCAACGTTCGTGCTCCGTCCTCCGTCTACGTTCCCTGTTGGTGAATCATCATGCTCCGTAATCGGTCACCACACGTAGCATTTATGAAGCATTTGACAATAGTTAGGGCTATTCTTCGATTTTTGAAAAAATAGTTCTAGCTAATCGCTCATTGGCTACTAAGAAACTGTTATTTATTAGTGAATTGTCTTTAAAAAAATCACTAATTAGGAGATCTCGACGTTTGAAAAAAATTCCTCAAATGAGCGCAAACTAGACCCCCTATAACACATATCCGGGGTCAGTTTAAATTTATATATATATATATATATATATATATATATATATATATATATATATATATATATATATATATATATATATATATGTGTGTGTGTGTGTGTGTGTGTGTGTGTGTGTGTGTGTGTGTGTGTGTGTGTGTGTGTGTGAATTAATTTTATCTCAACAACTGTCAGTGCCATTACAATGATGGACGTTGTTTAAAAACACTCATGACATATAGAAGGTATATATATATATATATATATATATATATATATATATATATATATATATATATATATATATATATATATATATATATATATATATATATATATATATATATATGTGTGTGTGTGTGTGTGTGTGTGTGTGTGTGTGTGTGTGTGTGTGTGTGTGAATTAATTTTATCTCAACAACTGTCAGTGCCATTACAATGATGGACGTTGTTTAAAAACACTCATGACATATAGAAGGTGTCAGCACAAAAGTGTCATTCAACACAGTGTTACACATGACTAGTCTGTACGAGACGGTCGGAGTTGAAAGTCGAGTGTGAAGAGAGCTTGAATGAACATGGTGCGCGACAAGTACGACAAGAGAGTACCTAGACGACGCAGGGGTACTCAACGACGGTGTAACAGGCCATCTAGGACGACGACGACGACGATAACAGCTGGATCCCGCAACGAAAGACGATAGACTATTGCTTGTCATTTAATTACTTCACCATTGTTATGTTTATAGAGTTTTACAATATAGTTATAGTTAATACCGGCATAGTTTCAGTCTTAAAAGCACGCACGACCTAAAACCTTACATATCTCTAGAAACGGGGACTCATTCCGGGATATACGTGAGTGTTCCAGGGATAAGACACCCTATAAATGGGGGCTCCAGCCGCGATATAAACAGTGTGGTACCTGAAAGACAGTTTCTTGCCGGAATATAAGTGTGTACAGTGTATTATGGAAATCTACAGCCACAGGACTCGACCAAGACGCCAAGGTCGCAGCTCTAGCTAGACGTACGCGACGTTTTACCTACCTGAAGTTACAGTAGACGTTCTAAGAATTGAGGTAACAATATGAAGACGGCTAGGTAAGATTGCGATAATAATTATACTTGGATATGAACATTAAGGAATATTGAAGGAACTTTTATTTTAAATACATATTGAGAGACATTTGTGTTTGAACTAATATGTTTAATGTTTTGAGAACTAAAGGAGTAAGGCTGGTAAAGACATTTTAAATGGTATAAATGAACTTTAATTTGATAAAAAGACTAAATAAGAACTGTGCAGGCTATACCTAGTGACTGTATAATATTTGTTGCTTGTGCAAATTTATTGTAGTACTTTAGGACTTTTTTGATTGTTTAGCAATTATGACGTTAGGAGACATAGACATTATTTTGAACAATATAAAGTCGGCTCATACTAGTACTATAAAGAACTTGCATAAACTTATTTTTCAGAGCGAAGGTGATAGAAAAAATAGACAAAGACTGCGTGAGTTTAACGGTTTTGATTTCGGGGTGTCTTCTGAGGAATATAAAGTCAAAATCACCTATGTCAGTGCTAATTTTTCGGACAATGACCTAACGTCGGTTGCAAATATTTTGTGTTTGGACTATAATTGTGATAAAGACGCGTTAATAAAAAACATTTGCGATAATCTAGTAGACATTACAAAACTGTCTATGCGTGACGACGACGAGACTAAAGAAGACAAAGAAGCCGAGAAGGAAGATCATCTTTCAGAAAATTGTTCTGTTTATTCAAACTCTTCATCGAATGGAAAAACGTTCTAGGCTATGAATTTTAGGGACGTAGAAGATTCGATTCAACGCTTTGATAGAAGCAGTGGCTACCCAATAGAAAAATGGATTCAAGATATGGAAGGCATGGCTGATCTATGTTCATGGAATCAGCTGCATATGTTTATTTTTGCAAAGAATCATTGACAGGTCTCGCAAAGCTGTTCATACAAGGAGAAAAGAATATAAAATGTTGGAAAAATTTGAAAGAAGTTTTAATCGGCGAATATTCTTCAAGATTAAATAGTTCCCAACTGCATGAAGCACTATCTGAAAGAAAGTTGATGAAAAACAAAAGCATTTATGAGTATTTCTTAATAATGAAGGAGATTGCTAATCGAGACAGAGTTGAAGATGAAGCATTAATGCATTATGTCATAGATGGTATAACAGATGAACCATCGAATAAAATATTTTTGTATGGAGCAAAGTCATTTAAAGAATTCAAGGAAAAATTGCCAATATACGCTGAAATGAAAACTAAACAGGAATCTTACAAGCCGAACACAGGGAAAAATAAAGCAACAGCTTCCAGTTTAACAGAAATGTCAAATGCCAAGTCGAAGCAGATGACAAAAATTCGTTGTTTTAACTGTGGTAACCAAGGCCATAAGTCGAATGAGTGCAGATCTAAAAATCTAGGCACCAAGTGTTTCAGATGTAATAAGTTTGGACATAAATCTTTTGAATGTCAAACTCAAAACAAAAAGAGTGGCGCTTCTCCAACCAACCCCACCACGTCGAATGTGCAAAACGTTGAAGTAATCACGATGAGCAAAATGCACAGTATTATAAGGATCAATAATAAAAATATTATTTGTCTGGTAGATACCGGAAGCCAAGTTAACCTTATAGGGTCAGAAGTATACCGACGTATTGGAGAACCAACTATGCATGATTCTAAAATAGTTTTAAATGGTTTCGGTAAGTCAAAAGTGAAACCTTTGGGCTATTTTAACTGTCAGATCAATTTAGATGACGTACTGGTTGATACCAAGATGCATGTTGTCAACGGTGAATATATGTCTAGTAATCCTGCTATACTAGGTCATGAATTTCTCCAACATGTTGAACTTACGATTAATCCAAGTGGGATGACCATCAAGAAAATCGACGACGGCGACGGCATTAAAGAAATAATGCAAGTAGATGTACTTGATGAAGTTGATATTGGAAATGAAGTACCGACGCGTATAAGAAAAGAAGTTGAACATATTGTGAAAATGTATAAACCAAGAAAATGCAAAACTGCAAACGTTGTGATGAAAATATTAGTCAAAGACGAAGAACCGATCTACAATAGTCCTAGAAGACTACCATTTTTTGAAAGAGAGATTGTTGATCACCAAGTTGAGCAATGGGTTCGAGATGGTGTAGTAGAACCCCGCGCTTCTGAATATGCTAGCCAAGTGGTAGTAACCAAGAAAAAAGATGGGACACCAAGAGTATGCATTGATTATAGAAGAATCAACCAAAAGATAATAAAAGATCGATTTCCGCTGCCGCTTATAGAAGATCAGCTAGACAAGCTGCAAAAAGATCGTGTTTTAGCACAATTGACCTTAAGAATGGTTTCTTTCACGTTCCCGTAGAAGAACAAAGCCGAAAGTATACAGCCTTTGTGACGCACCAAGGTCAATATCGATTCCTGAAAGTTCCATTTGGTCTTTGTATAAGTCCATCCGTATTTATGAGATACATCGACGTAGTTTTCAGAGATCTAGTAAACAAAGGAATTGTACTGCCCTACATGGACGATTTAATTATTCCAGCCAAGGATGACGAAGACGCATTGGAAAGATTATAATCGTTTTCAAGACCGCTGAAGAATATGGATTGGAGATTAATAAGAAAAAATTTCAGTTTACTAAAAGAACTGTCGAATTCTTAGGTCACAGGATAGATGAAGCAAAACTCTACCCTTCAGAACTAAAGACCAACGCTATAACCAAGTTTCCAGAACCAAGGACGACAAAGCAAGTACAAAGCTTTTTGAGACTTGCCAGCTATTTTAGAAAATTCATTCCAGGATTTTCAGTGATAGCATCGCCGCTAACCGATCTTTTAAAAAAGGATCGTACCTTTAAATTTGGGTTCAAAGAAAAATATGCATTTATGAAGCTCAAGCAGATATTAGCTAAGAATCCAGTGCTACATATTTACTGCCAAGATGCCGAGATAGAATTGCATACAGACGCATCAATAGAAGGATACGGAGCCGTTCTTCTCCAACGTTCCTATGAAGATAACCAGATGCATCTAATTTACTACATGAGTAAGAAGACATCGGACGCCGAAAAGAAGTACTGCAGCTATGAGTTAGAAGTTTTAGCAATAGTCGAAGCACTCAAGAAGTTTAGAGTATACTTACTTGGAAGACGCTTCAACATTGCGACAGATTGCTCTGCCTTTGAGAAGACTATGAGCAAGAGAGATTTATCGACAAGGATTGCAAGAGAGATTTATCGACAAGGATTGCAAGATGGGCCTTACTACTTCAAGATTTCGATTGTACCGTAGTTCATCGATCAGGCACCAGAATGAGGCATGTAGACGCTCTAAGTAGAAACCCTGTTATGTTGGTTTGTACTAGCATTCCCCAAGCTATACGAAATAGTCAAGAAGAAGACGGCGAAATCAAGGCAATCAAGGAAATTTTAAAAGAAAGGCCGTATAAAGATTATATCTTGAAAAACGACTTACTTTACAAAATGGAAGACGAAAGGGAAATAGTTGTAATTCCCAAGCAGATGCAACAAGAAATAATTAAAAAAGGACACGAAGAAGGATACTTTGCAGTCAGAAAAACTAAAGACATAATAAAGAGAGAATACTACATACCGAATGTAAAGAAAAAGGTCGAGAGGTGTATTAGAAATTGAATTCCTTGCATCTTATCTAACAAGAAGCATGGAATGCAGGAATGATTTTTACATCCACTTAAGAAAGATGACATTCCTTTACAGACATACCATATTGATCACCTCGGTCCTCTTGAGTCTACGAACAAGAATTACAAACATATTCTTGCCATAATTGACTCATTTACGAAGTTTGTTTGGTTATATCCGACGAAGAGCACTTCCTCGAAAGAAGTTATTGCCAAACCCGAGATCCAAAGAAAGACCTTCGGAAATCCTGTTAACATTATTTCCGACAGAGGCACAGCCTTTACCTCTGAAGAATTCGAATCTTACTGTAACGAGAATGACGTAAAGCATCATAAGATTACTACTGGTCTACCAAGAGCTAATGGTCAGATAGAACGAATTAACTCTATTGTTATTTCTGTTCTAACCAAGATATCCTTAGAAGACCCAGCAAAATGGTACCTTTACGTAGATCGTGTCCAGAGAGTTATAAGCTCCACCTACCAAAGAAGCATTGGAACCACGCCATTTGAATTGCTGATGGGTGTCAAGATGAAAGATAAAGTTCAAATCAAGATAGGAAAAATCATCGAAGAAGAAGAGAAGAATCAATTTCAAGAAGATAGAGAAGAATTGAGAAGATTAGCAAAAGAGCAATTGCTCAAAGTCCAGGAAGAAAATAAGAGAACGTATAACCTGAGAAGAAGAAAACCTGCCGCTTATGGGTTAAATGATCTAGTCGTCATTCGAAGAACCCAGTTCTGCCCAGGATCGAAGTTGAAGTCGAAGTTCATAGGTCCATACAGAGTCGTGAAGATCAAGACCAACGATACCTACGATGTCAAGAAAGAAGGTCTCCACGAGGATCCAACCTACACTTCTACATGTTCCGAATATATGAAGTCATGGCGTAAAATGTGTTCAGATGACAATGGTTCATCATCCGAGGCGGATGATGGTCAGGAGAGCCGAGTTGTGGGAATTAATGTTATCTCAACAACTGTCAGTGTCATTACAATGATGGACGTTGTTTAAAAACACTCATGACATATACAAGGTGTCAGCACAAAAGTGTCATTCAACACAGTGTTACACATGACTAGTTCGTACGAGACGGTCGCAGTCGAAAGTCGAGTGTGAAGAGAGCTTGAGTGAACATAGTGCGCGACAAGCACGACAAGAGAGTACCTAGACGACGCAGAGGTACTCAACGACGGTGTGACAGGCCATCCAGTACGACGACGACGATAACAGCTGGATCCCGTAACGAAAGACGATAGACTATTACTTGTCATTTAATTACTTCACCATTGTTATGTTTATAGAGTTTTACAATATAGTTATAGTTAATACCGGCATAGTTTCAGTCTTAAAAACACGCACGACCTAAAATCTAACATCTCTAGAAACTGGGACTCATTCTGGGATATACGTGAGTGTTCCAGGGATAAGACATCCTCTATATATATATATATATATATATATATATATATATATATATATATATATATATATATATATATATATATATATATATATATACTGTGTCTATAAAGTATTAAGGAAAATTAGAAAACAGGTCGATTTTTATTTTCAAAAACTAACTTTTTGATATAAAAATCTCACCCCTATCGTTATGCCTCTTCAAGGGGTAGCTACCCATTCGAAATTTGGATGCTGGGCAGTGTGATACGTCTTTTTAAAGCTAATCCAATTCTCTATTCAGCAACACCATTTTTTTGTAGTAATAAAATAAAGTGAGTAATAGCATTTTTGTTATCAGCAACACCTAACACAAGTGAATCCTATAAAGAATTGCCTGTTCAGTATTATCTAATCTAATGTTCTAAATACTCGCCTTCTTATGCCTGACATATTCCTGTTGGACTCTATTTATAATCTCTGGAGAAATGTTAGTACATTCAGTTCTAATTCTTGTTTTTAATTTGTCTCAAGTATCTGGTTTAATTTAGAATACCACATTTTTTAAATGACCACACAGAAAACAAATGCAAGGGTGTTAGGTCAGGTGATCCCGCTGGTGACTTGATTGAGAAACTGTTGATCCAGATACTGTCGAAGATTAACGTCAGAATGTGGGTGGGCACCATATTGTTGATACCACTAGTTATGATTTACCATACCAGCATTATGTCCATCAGCAAATAAGTTCAATAACCCCAAAATGATATATTGCTATAAAAATTGTAGATATCGTGGTATATTTATAGTTCCATCAAAAAAGTAGGGACCGATCCTACTTCTAACAATTCCCGCCCAAACATTTACCTTTTTTGGATGATGTGTGTAATTCTGTGGCATCTATCTTGGATTTTATTTTGCCCAATATCTGCAGTTTTGACGGTTAACTTCTCCATGTATACTGTGAAAAGTAGATTCGTCCGAAAACAGAATTTTTGGTACTTGTAAAAAGCTTTCGTTACATTTATCCATTAATTTTGTACAAAACTGCATCCCTCTGTCTGGATCGTCATCGTATAACTCCTGCAAGAGCTGTATTTTATAGGGATGAAGCTTTACAAGTTTTAATACTTAATGTGCCGTCTAAAATGGAACTCCATTATCTCGGCCAATTTGCTAAACACTACTGTGGGGATTCTGTTCCACTGCCAATAAGACGTTTAATTTCACTTCTTCGCTTACAGACCAGCGACCTGTTTTTGGCAAATCTTTCACGCTAGACGTTTCCCAGAATGCCTCATCTTTTCGCCACACTGTTGATTGATTGATATACATATCCGGATATTTAGTATTAAAGAGAATACACACCTCTACCTGACTTCGAAGCCTGTCACCATAACCAATCATAATTAGAACTTCAATTCTTTGAGTTATTGATAAACGCATTTAATAATTAATAATTAATTTGAAAAAGCAAAAGTTGAAAATTATACGTGTTTACTTTGCACGACAACCAAAACGTAAATTTACTACTATTATCTGTAAATTGCTAAGTACACTTTGAGAACCCAAATCACCACAACACATATTTTAAAGACCTCACGAGCGTTTCGCTGACGCCGTCAGCGTCATCAGAGGATGAACAATTCTTTCATCCTCTGATGACGCTGACGTTGTCAGCGAAACGATCGTAAGGTCTTTAAAATGTGAGTTGTGGTGATTTGGGTTCTCCAAGTGTACTTATCAGTGCTCATCACAGGTTCCAGTTTTCACATACTGTAAATTGTATCGCAAAAATTATCAAACTTATGCTTGGGTAGTTTTTATGACACATGTCACACAGCAGATAATTGTTATCATCAGTCGATCGTTACAGATACGACATAGTATGCAACAAATTCTCTAGAGTTATTTTCGTGCAAGTAGCCCAACATTTTGAACATTTAAAGACTTTGAGATATTGAAGTATCATATCATAAGTATCATATCAGTATCATAAGACTGGATTATGTAATTGTTTACAGTCGTCACTTGTGTTAGGTGTTACTGATAATAAAAATGTTATAACTCACTTTATTTTATTCCTACTATATATATATATATATATATATATATATATATATATATATATATATATATATATATATATATATATATATATATATACCCAGAAAACAAATTAATATCTAGAAAACGTTTCAGAAATGGTTTTTAGAAGCATGAAACATTCACTAGTAAGTTACCCAAATGTTTCTCATTCATTTTGAACACGATCCATGTCCTACCTAAAATTTATTTTGTTAAAACATTTCAGTGGAATGTTTCAGTAATGTTTCCAAACATACCTGTGCAATGTTTTCAGAAAGTTGCAGGAATGTTTCTGATCAAAGTGACAATACCCTGTTTAGGATGCCTTATTAATGCTTTAAAATGCAGATATGCATCACTTCTAAAACAATACAAAAACTAATGACACTAAAATGTTACAAATATTTTAGTAATCCAATGCAAAATTTCAGAAAAATCAAGTCTTGGCAATTGAGTTTTCAAGACTTGAATTATGTTTAATTTGTGTATACATTATATAATTTCTAGTACGTATAGGTACCTACTCAATAAACTGAAAATATTAAAAATATTTGTAACATATTGAAAAGATATATTATTATTTATTTATGTTCATATGTAGGTAAATAAAAAATAAGTGTCAGAAAAATGTAAATATATTTATTCATATAAAACAGAAAAAACTTAGTTCAAACTGATATAAGGAATGAAAAGGAATAAACATATTTATCACAGAAACAAAACAAAATAACATATTACAGTACAACAAAATAAAATAAACAAAAAATCAATCACTATTATTAATAAATATAAAAATTAAATAAAATGACGAACTTTTTTTTTTCAAATGGAAAAGAACCAACATAATAAATCAATGGGATTTTCTGAAAAAGCAACTAAAATGAATATTCTGAATAACAAAAATATCACTTTTATTTTACTCTCTTTCACCTGACTCCAAGATTTGATTATGCCTTAGCCAATTAGAAACAACTTCCTGGAAAAGGTGGTCCGTGGTGGTAACGGTTCTTTCTGCGGACAGCTTCTGAAAAAAAAAATCAATTACTGTAAAATAGTAGTAGTAATTGAAAAGTAGTAAAATAGACATAATCATAAAGTTATTTTTTTGTAAGCATATACTTTCATGTTGGAAACACCACCCTCAAGAATAATAACCATATTAAATATTTGATATAGGAGTGAAGTTGGTGCTTAATGTAGCCCCAATATCACTCTGTTCATAAGCATATCTATTGAAAATTGTAGGTCATGATGTTTAATTTTCAATGGTTGTATCAATTTTGCTTAGACTTTCATATTCCTGTGCTATTGCATTCCTTACCATGCGACGCGAATGAGAACATTTAAAAGATTTTGACAAATTCATCATTTCGTTTCCACCCACAAATAAATAAGTAATGTAAAATGTATATCTACAACATACAACAAACTAGAAACCGCAAAATGTAAGGTTAAGACACATGAACATAAACTATTATGTAATATGGACATAAAAAATGTTTGTCACATATAATTGTTTGTTGTGCTGTGTATCTGGTAATACTAAGGAGAAAGCAAGGAACTATATTTAAAGTTTAGAAGTGGTGGTAGTAATAAATATAACATATGTAATACATGGAATAAAAAACCTAAGAATGCAAACAACTTATTCCACTTACCTGCCCTTCCATTACTGTATTGAGGTTCTTTTAAGTAAATATAAGATAAAGCACAGAATTCAAAATAGAATATATAACAAAATCACACAACTATTATGTAACTATGGTTATTTATAGCACAACCATTGCAAATTGCAGATTGCACACGTGGTGGAGCCATTGCCTTCCTCTTCTTTCTATACTGAGAGTCAAACATACGATTTATATATATGGGCTATATCTGTCAATAATTTAACAGCACATATTTTTTCCAAAACATTACTGCACGATTATACTCAATGTTTTAAATCCTTAATAATATTCACCATTGGAACGTTCCATGATTTTGTCACATTGAGACGAACGTTTCAGTAGAAATTAAATGTTTCAAAGTGGATGATTATTGTCAATTTTGAAATGTTTCGTGCATGTCTCTGGTTTAGGAGGTATATATATATATATATATTATATATATATATATATATATATATATATATATATATATATATATATATATATATATATATATATATATATATACATATAAATAGCTATGGTATGGCACTTTTAATTGTTGGGCATGAGAATTTTAATTATTATGGGGTTTCCTCTTTCTTATAATGTACTTATTTTTATTGCCCATATTTCTTTACTTAGCGTTGTATATGCAAACTTTTCTCTTATCTCATGGGTATAGTTCTAAAATTGGGCTAGCGTTTTTGTTTTGATGTAACTTATTTGTATTTTTTTATACTCATGTTAATCTAGAGTGTTAGAAATTTTGTTAAACATTCTCAATTGAGTTTTTATTAATTTTATTCTTTCAATTTATAATTATTTGAATATAGGCTTATTTAGTGATATATCCTTTTTTTATTTATATTTTTTACATATATAGGTCAAATTAATCAGACTATTTAAATAAGATCTATAAGATTTTATTTCTGATAATTTAACTTCGTTTCAAACACATAGCTACATAAAAAATTATTGATCGTTGTAATACATCATACAAATTAAAACCTTATAATGACAATGAACTAAACTAGATTCTATGACTTTGCCATTAATTCGGCCTTTATCAGGATATCCCTCTTAATGTTATAAATATACACACAAATCATCATAGTAAAAGAAAAATCCTTATGGGTGCAGTCTGCACCGCATCGTATAACAATAATCTTCCTAAATCACTTTCGCACATTTTATGTATAAAATATAGATATGATACATATGTATATAATGTTGGCAATAAAGTAAATTCATTATGTAGTCTATATGATTGGTGCTGAGAAAGGGGCGGCTGGTACTTACTACAAGGCCTGGGGCCTAGGGCGGCCAAGACTGCAAATCCGCCATTGCTTATAACTAAATACATAGTGTAAAAATCTGCACATTTATAGTTGCAATATTCACAATATGAACTTACTGCTTAAAATGTCTCTAATTGCTTCTTCATTAGGGATTTGGATTATTTGCTATTGGACCGTCTATATTTGGGTTTTATTCTCGCCACCATTACTTTTTGGTAATTATTTATTATCGAGCTTATTTTGCATAGCCCTTTTGTACTGAAAATTCTATTCTATTTTGGTTACTATTACTGGTTATTATCCATATACTGTTGATCTTTACTATTCTTTTTGTGGGCAAATTATAGTGAACCAACCATTTCGATTCTTCTACATAAAGTTCTTTCTCCAAACTTTTGTCTTTACACTATTCACAGTCAAAAATCAAATCATAATTACACCGTTGCCTGATACATTCGGCAGTTCAATCTCGAATCCCCCTTTAACACTGTTACCTACTATTCTCGCAGTTCCATGGCGAATCTAATTACACCTTTACCTTCTACTCTCGGCAGTTCGATCTCGAAATCCCCTTAAATAAATTTACTTTTCCTGTAAATATGTGCGCTTCTATCAAACTGAAAACATTTATCTCTTTTTAATACAGGCTGTGCGACCGAGCTCACTAGCACGCCACCTTGCTATTGTCCAAACTGCTTCTTAGGTACACAAAAACCGTATCATTGTTTCACTGATACCATTGTGTGCCTTTTAAGAATTTATTTACAATAATGTTTTATCTTTAACCTTATCTCCTAAAATACAATGAGTCTTATACATACTTTACATCTATTCAATTTGATCATATAAAAATTATTTTCGTTAACCAAAACAATATAAATAAAATCAAAGCATTGTTCTGTATTCTTTATATTCTAATCACAAAAAGCCTTCTATTTTTAAGTCATATTTCCTATTTATAGCAATATATATATATATATATATATATATATATATATATATATATATATATATATATATATATATATATATATATATATATATATATATATATATATATATATATATATATATTTGTGTGTGTGTGTGTGTGTGTGTTATGTAGGTTTCACACCGATAACTCAAAAAATAATGTGCTGATTTTGATCAAATTTAGTGAGTACCTTCCTTTTGCAAGTGGCTTAGACGAGTTCGTTAACCGGGAAAATCGGCCCGGTTTTTCCCTGAGAGGTTTGTGTTTTCTTCGGGAAATTTTTGAATAAATAATTAGAAATAATAAAATTTGGCCAGTTTGTTGCTGGTGTCTGTGATAAAGGGGAAGCTACGTGCCAAAATTTAAATCTATTAGTTAAAAGACAAAAAAGTTATGAGCATTGAAAGAAAAAAACTGCCACTTTCCTCTTAAAACGTTAAAGTCGATTTAAAACGTCAAAATTGGCAACATTCAGACAAAGAACCTGAAGCAAACACGGGTTATGTAGGGAAAATGTCGCAATAAGGGTGTTTTACAAACCCTTAACTTTCAGCCTCAACCGTCATTGTCCTTCATTTTACTCAAATATTCCCAGAAAATTCATTTCAAATAGTCCCTTTCTCCGATGCTTTGGCAGTAGGTTTAGTTATAGAGTTTATCGTATGATGGTCTATAATTTTAAGCGAATTTTAGTGGAAAAAAAATCTCTAATGAGGGGACCGCGACTTTTGAGTTTTAAACGAACTAGGACCCCTTAAACTCATATCCGGGGTTAGCTTGAATTTCTATCTTTTCTTATATATATATATATATATATATATATATATATATATATATATATATATATATATATATATATATATATTTCTATGGTTCTATGGTTAAGCTCAATATATCCCTTATCGTACAAGATACGAGATAAAATTGTATACGTTAATTATGGCGTGTCTTGAGCTGTATCTTCCAAATTTTTTTTGACAGTCACAGAATGGCCCATAAGTCGTTGGTGATACAAACTTTCCTTCTTTACGAACACTCCTTATATTATTGCATTTTTAAATTTTCCATCTAATTATATATGCATGTTTGTAGAAAAACAAAAATTGATGGCGTTCATCGTTTTCAACTTATTTCAATTGTTTTGCAACTTCTCACATTTTTGCCACATATCAAAAATCATGACACGGCGTTTCCCCCACTATGTAGCACAGTCCCATGAAAGTGACGTATTCGAAGAGGTTTTCGTTTATATTATTCGTTCAAAAAATCGAAATGCCGTATACAGGACGCTTTCAAGTAGTGACTGATTTAGAAAAATTCAAACTGCCGTAACGCAATTTTTACAACTGGAACAACCTGTAGTTTGTGTTTCACAAACGAGGGCATGCTCTCTGCTTCAAGTTTTGTATAACACCCTCTGTATCTACAGATTCTAGTTTTGTAAATATTTACTTTTAGAATCGCACACCAAGATTCGATCAGATGATATGATTATTTAGCGAATTTTCGAAGAAAAATATTAAACTATTTAAATTTTCTTTCGTACAAAAATGTAAGAAATAATTAGTTTGATAGGATTATCTACGCTAACATTTTCATAATATGTAAGTAGTGGATAAATTGTTCTCTCAGATCTAAAATTAGACTTTAAAATTGCAGTCTTCAGTAATGTTCGTATTTCTGACAGATTGTGGCATGAAAATTATTTGTATTTTTCCACCTGTATTTTGCTTTACTTCCACTGGTCCAAATTTATGCGAAAAGTTATAAAAAAAAGTTTACGTTTTTTTAATCTTAATTACAGGTTAGGTATATAGGTAATTTGAATTTTAGGTCCTTTTTTGCAAGTTTTTCTGTAAAAAGAGACTCCATTTTGTCAGAAAGTTTCTTGTGTTGCCGTAGAAATCATTGTTTGTAAAATTATTGTGAAATTTTAGTACTTAATAATAAATGTTTAATAAGTTATTGTAAAGGAAAATATTTTCGGATTTTCGTGAAAAAATTGTTTGCAAATTTTTAGGAAAAGTGTTTGTTTGAGGTTTCGTAGAATAGCTTTTTGTGAATAATTATATCTTGGCAGGTGGGTGAATAGCTTGAAGAGGTTCGTTGGCCAGTAAACTCGGACCAGTTTTGCGGAAATATTTGTGCATTTTCGGAAAAATTTTAAACTTTTTCAAACAATAAAGTTATTCTGATGAAATAATGATACATTGTTTCTACTATATAGGTCATACTGGTAACCAAATTTGATGCTTGCTTTCACTAAAAAGACCAGCACATTTGCTATTAAAAGCATATATATTAAAATTCATTACGATAACGCACTGGCTGCTATCAGACCTTTTATTCATTTATTTTTATTAGTATTTCTTTATTTATTTATTTACTATTATACACTTATTGATGCTTTACACAAATTGTGTTTACACAGGTCAAATATAAACATAAACACAATTAAATATATTTACGAACACATTGCACTTCAATATTAAAAATGGGGAGACGTATATTAATTTTTAAAGATAAATTCAAAAGATAAAAACAAAATACAAAATCATAAGCTGTCCACGATCTCCACGAAATAGTAATATATTGTATTAACTGATAAATCAGCAGTCAAAAATTTTTGAACTGCTGTTTTTATTTAAAGCTTCTTGAACCTGCATTTGAATATCTTTGTTGGTAGTTCCTTAATCTTAATATTGGCGGGAAGAACATCAAAAACAGATCACGTATCTTACCTTGCTTTAGTGACCCTTTGAAATTCAGGCATCAAATTGTCTCTCCACCTATTATAAGACAGGTGTGAAAACTGAATGTCAATCATCTTACTAATGGCTAATGATTTTCTTAACATAAAACAAGTTGTTTATTACAATTATACAGGACAGAGTGAGTGTTTCTAAGGATACAAAATATTGCACAGTCCTCCCCGTTACGACGCCAGCTACCGTTACGACGCCAGCTAAAACTCTTACAGCTTTTTTCTCTACAGCAAAGACCTCAGAAGCAGCCGGCGAATGCCCCCACATCAGTATGGAATATAAAATGCAACTATTAACTAATCCATAATAATCTGTGTGACCTCACAGGATAAGGACTTTAGCAAGAATGTAGCTTCGCGAACCTGTTGAATGATGTATGCATGACAATTTCAAGTTAATTTAGGATCAAGATACAACCCCAAAAAATTCACTATTTTAGTGTTCCCACATTTTCTGCATTAGTAAGGCTAAAAATCGTATTTTTATTTAGATGTAGTTATATACTTAAACGATTGGTAACAAACCATTTCTACATTTTTTTATTTAAGTACCTTTAGCTGTTTGTTCCAATAATACTCCTCTAAATCAGAGTGAATATGAACCACTGTGATATCCTGTGCATTAAGGATTATCCTCTCATCGCCATTTAAACAAGTAAAAAGGTTGTTGGCATAAACAAGAAACAAGAGTGATCACATAACGGGACCCTGAGGCACTCTATATTCGAGTCTACCTAGTAATGTAACACCAGCATAAGACAAAAACTGACAACTAGTGAGCTAGGACCTTAATAGAACAATTACGCTGGCTAGCACAATATTATGCGACACAAAGTCAGATGGTTCTTTTAAGTCTTAGAACTGTATAGAAGTAAACTTTTTCTCATTGAGCCTGGTAGTTATAAAATTTTTGAAATATTTCATAGCAGCCGTAGTAGAGAGGCCCTCGTTAAATCCCCACTGTGCTTCCAATATTTCTTTATTTTCTTTTAAGTATGCCACCATTTGTATTTTAAGCATATATTCAAAGATCTTTGAAATGGGGGGATTATTAAAAGTGTACTATACTTTTCCAGTATGCTGAGATCACCTTTTCTATAAACAGCAACGACTATCGACATTTTTAATATGTTGGGAAATATACCACAGCGGATTCAACTGTTAATTAATTGTTAATTTCTTCTCTTTTTTTTCTCTTACTCACAAATAATCCAGACTATTAGGTTGTAAACAGCTACCTGTGCACCAAATTTGATGTCGATTGCTTAATTACGTAAAAATTTAATATTTCACCTGTACATGATCAACCCCTACTTTAATTTTATAAAAAAAAATTAATAAAGTTGACCCTTATTTGACCTTGAAAGTAATCTCCAAGATCAAATCCAAGGTCACCACCAGGACTGTTAACTGTAAACCAAATTTGAAGATGACATATCAATTCGTTCGCAAGTTATTGCGCCTACTAACAGACAGACGTACATGCCGACAGACCGGCAGACGAAAATATTTCCTTCCAGAATCAAGTTTTCTATATGTTTACAATCTTTTTACGCTGTTTTAGAAAAAAAAATTGTGTCACTGATATTTCACCCCCACACATTCTACCCCTAATTTAATTTCAGCACAGAACAGATGTCTGATGAAATTGAAAGTTTTCTAATAAACAAACTCTTAAACCTTATATTACTTGAGTTTTAACGACAGACATACAAATACAGACATACAGACCGACAGACACAAATATTTAGTTCCAAAATCATGTTTTCTGTATGTTTTGACACTTTTTACGACGTTTAAGTGAAAAAAATATATTTGTCACTGATACCATACTTCCACACGTATTGATATATTATTAATAAATCAGCAATTTTATTGACTGTTGATATAAGTATCTGGGCTATTTCTTACTCCAGATTTTCTGCATTCCGGCCCTGCTACCCTTATTCTAGATACTCGACATCCGCATGGTCCCATAAATATAGTTCCTGCACTTTTATAACATTGGGTCTTTATTCCAAATCAATAAACTCGTACATACTTCAGTTCGAAGTAAGCGCTGCATAACCTTACGACCTGGATTTAAACAGAGATATAATTCTGTAAATTACCGAAATCTCTGCTGAATTGTATAACTGAAACGAGCAAAACTAGAAACCAACTCGATATATCTCTGCGACTTTGATGACTTTACTGAACAGCAATTCCAACTTCTTCCCAGTAATTACTGAAAATTAACGTATGAGGATTACCACTCATATAAGTAATTCTGTATTTTAAGTTAAAATTAACTTTTAACTAGGGGTTGGTTGCACTTAAATGATATTTAACAATATATATTTGACGTCCGTGTTTTAAGTGCCGGTTGTACCAAATACAGTAAACAAACATCTAAATAGAAGTTTATCTTAATAAATTTATCTGAAGTAGTCAAAAAGGATACACTGTTATACGAATTTTTTTCCAAAGTTGTGTCAGAAGCATATTTGTGAGAAAATTTATTTAAGAATTTTCTGAAATCGATAGCACACCAAGAAATGAGATGTCTGTTAATGCGTGTGCGAGTGTGAGTTAGTGTGTGTGTTTGTGTCTGTGTACATGCGTAGGTGTGTGAGCGTGCTTGTTTTTAAGTGTATTTTTTTCAGACGATTTTGTGCATACCATAACTTTCGGAAGCCTTGAGCTTAATGACTTTATCTTTGCCATATACGATATTTGACATTGAGAAATATGGTGACTAGGAAACCAACCAGTTGGAATAGTGTAAAATGCCGTTTGTTGAAAAGCTTTTTTATTAGTTTATCAAACAGATATATAAAATGTGTTTTACGGTGAGTAGTATGAATATGGGGATTCTGTGACACTTTAGGCTCAGGCGCTCATAGACGTAGGATATAATTTTCATAGACCTGTCAGAACTGTCATTTTTCAGCTGTAGTAATCTGTCATTTAAATTGACATATGCCTGAACTGTCACTGTCAGAGCTGTCATCTGTGAGAACTGTCACCTATCATATATAAAGTCTTCTTAAGTTCCGCAAGATATCTCTGAAAAACAATTCAGATCTGATTCGTTTATTCCTCGCTAGATGTCGCCACATAGACACACATACACACACTGTACGTCATCATCATCAAAATCATGGCGGTGGTGGTGGTGATGAAGATGATGAACAAGTCACAGCAGTAACTTTTCTATAGTCAAGTGGGGACTTAGGTGGGGGTCAGGCGTGGGTCCTAGCGGGGATGGAGCGGGGGCCAAGCGGGGGCTTCTGCTTCTGCTTCGGGACCGGCAGTGCCGTAAGATTAGGATTCGTTGAGATCTGTTGTAATCTGTTTCTGTGTGGGAGTTTTTTTTTGGTGCTGGTGTTTCGCAGATGGCTCATTCTGCATTAACATAAGTATAAATATACGTGAATTTTAAATTGATTTACAAAGTGGTATATTTAATAGCTTATTAGTGCCTGCTTACCTAGCTACAAGAAGATGAATATACAAGATTTTCTGGAAGAATACGACACTTTGTTGTAAGATTATCATCGGAACCAAATTTATAAACTTCAAAATGGATTGGGAAATTGCGAAAATGAAACGATGAGAATAACATGTCACGGAATGCTATATGAAAGTTACGTTTGCTCCAAAGACGATGCCAAGGACGGTCCGGATACTTGTGAATGCTTTCATAAAGAAATTACTTAGATCCAAAATAAATAAAATCATTAAGCCATTACCATTGTAAAAAAGAATGTAATTATTGTATACTCAAATGTATATATATATATATATATATATATATATATATATATATATATATATATATATATATATATATATATATATATATATATATATCAGGTTCAAAATACAAAAGAGAATTGATATTAATTTACATTTTATTTAGTTAAACTTGGGTGTAATACCCTGCTCCATCTGGGAATGTCTGTGCGAAGTTAAGGATTCCCTCTTCTTCATCGGTGAAGTCAGCATTTATTTCTATATCCCGCTTTTTTATTTTATTTTTTTCTCGATTAAGCGACTTTAAAAGGCATGAACGTACGGTTCATAGTAATGTAAGCAAAGTTGTTTGTATCGTTCGCAACAAAAGCGTGCGTCGTGATAATCTTGAAAGTCACAAAAAAATTCATGGTGTTCCCCAGCAAGAAAGGAAGGTTTCAACCAATAATATCAGCCTGGATCCTCCTGGTGCTACATCAGGTTCCACAAATAGCAGACCTCTGATGTCAAAAATGTGTGAAGATTGTTTGGTAGAAGTTCCACTACACGAATGACAATACCACATACGAACTAACAGCCATAAAGCGAAGTCATCGATACCACATACAGAGGCCTTAAAGGTTTCTTTTAGTGAATTTTCTTAAAAAAAATTCACTAATGAGGAGATCCCGACTTTTGAATTTTGAAAAAATTTCTTCAAATGACCGCGAACTAGGCCCCCTAGAACACATATCCGGGGTCAGTTTCAATTTTTATATGTTTATATATATATATATATATATATATATATATATATATATATATATATATATATATATATATATATATATATATATATATATATATATATATATATATATATATATATATATATATATATATATATATATATATATATATATATATATATATATATATATATGTATCACACCGATAACTCAAAAAATAATACGCCGATTTTGACTAAATTTAGTGAAAAAATTCCTTTTGCAAATGGCTTGGATAACTTCGTTAGCCAGGAAAATCTGCCCAGGTTTTCCCGGAAAATTTTGTGTTTTCTTTCGAAAAAAATTTATATCTCCGGAATTAACAAAGTAAGGGCAACCAAATTTGGTACGCTAGTTAATATCCTTATAGGTAAGCTACCTACCAAAATTTAGCTATGTAGGTCAAAAGACAAAAAAGTTATAGGCATTTAAAGAAAAATAAATTGGGGTTTTCCTCAAAACGTCAAAGTTGCGATTTAAAACGTCAAAATCGGCAACATTTAGGCAAAGAACTTGAATCTAATACGGACTATGGAAATCAAATGTCTCAAGAAGGATGTTTTACAAACTCTGAAGTCTTAGTTTCAACCGTCATTGTCCTTCATTTTACTAAAATGTTTCCAGAATATTCATTTCAAATAGACCCTTTTTCTGATGCTTGGCAGTAGCCTTAGCTTTAGAGTTTATCGTTGAATGGTATATAATTTTTGTCGAATTTTCGTAAAAAAGCAATAAAGCTCAATATATCCGTTATTATACAAGATATGAAGAAAATTTGTATATATTAATTATAGGGTGTGTTGAGCTACATCTTAAAAAAATATTTCTACAATCACAGGATGGCCCATAAGTCGTTGGTGATACAAATTTTCTTCTTTTTTTTTTAATCAAACACGCCTTATGTTATTGCATTTTTGAATATTTCAGCGATGCATGTTTGTAAGAAAAGAAATTCGGGACGCAGCAAGTGGGTTATGGTAGCGAATTTTCATTAAATGCTTCAAATTTGAATAGCTCAATTTGCTATTAACCTATAAGGTTGACCAAGAAACGAGTTTTCCCGAAACACTTTAAGTTTACTTTTGGAAATTTTTGTACATTATCACACAATAAAGTTATTTTTATGAAACATGGCACATTGTTTTTACTATATAGGTTATACTGGTAACCAAAATTGATGCCTGCTTTCTTAAAAAGGAAACACACATATTTGCAATTAAAAACATTTTTATGAAAATTCACTACCATAACGCACTTGCTGCGTCCAGAGTTTTTGTTAGTTGTTTGTTTATGTACTTACTTATTGATGTATTTTTAAATATGGCGCAGTGTGTAAAGCATAATAAATTGTTCGTAGGTGGTAAAGAGTAGCTTCAAAAACCGTATCGAAACTCTAATTTTTGAGAACAAGGATTTGATTTAGATCCTGTAAAATTTAAAAAAAAACGCTGAAGAATTAGTTGAGATAGAATTATTAAAATGTATTGTTAGTCATACTGCAATTAAATTTAATTTAAAACTGTGTGCAGATTATGTAAAGTTCGCTGAAACCGATCAAGTGTTTTCAATAAAATCTTTTCAAACAAAAATGTGTATTGCTTTAAACAGGGCTCAGCTTTATGAAATTTATTTTACACAAAATGAACAAATATTGGTTAAAATGGATGAATTTCAAGAAAGAAATAGCGGCTGGGCGCTAACTGCTATGCTTTATTTAGAAATTAATATTAAGTAATAAATATAAACCAATTAGAGGATAAAATTATATACCATTACCAAAAAATATTGAATCGGAAAAAGCGTGCATTAACGTAAAAAGTAAAGATCAATATTGTTTTAAATGGGCTATAGTAGCGCCCTCGCAAATTGTAGATCATTCTAAAAACCCAAACAGAGTGACATCTTATCAAATAAAAGATATAAACAACTACTTTATTACTTTAAATAATGGTGGAACAATTGATTTCAGTGAACTGAGTTTTCCATTAAATCCTAGCGATATATCAGTCTTTGAAAAATTTAATAGTGATATTACTATAAATGTTTTTGGCTTAGATGGTGATAATGGACCATTTTATGGTACAAAATATGAACAAAATACCCACATAAATTTATTGTTCTTGCAAAATGATAGCAAATCTCATTATGTTTGGATTAAAAATATTTCAAGGTTATTGACATCAGATAACGTTTAATAAAAATCAAATATTTATTGTAATTGTTGTTTGTTGCATTTTGCAAGTGCAGAGATTCTTACTAAACATGAATCAGAATGTATTCAATATCGTAACTGAAATGCTGTCTCCGGAAAAATCTACAATTAAATTTGAGAAATACGAACGAGTTCAAGTACCTTTAGTAGTTTATGCAGACTTTGAGTGTATTATACATAATCTCGATATTTGTATGCCAAATTCTTCAGATTCGTCAGCTACAAATATTCAGCAGCATGTGCCATGCGCATTTGCTTACTATATTAAGTGTTCTTATGATGATTCATTAAATAAATTACAAGTTTATAAAGGTGTAGACTCGGGTGAGAAATTTTTGCAAGCTCTTATTCAAGATATCAAAGCAATTTATAATACAATCATAATGAAACCAAAACCAATGAGTCATCTAACTGAAATGGAGCAGAGAATTCAAACTGAATCTAAGGAATGCTGGATATGTAAAAACGGTTTGGATAATGAAAGAGTAGCTGATCCATGTCACTTAACTGGAAAATATAGAGGTCTTGCTCATAATGACTGTAACTTAAGGTTCATAACTCCGAAGTTCTTTCCAATTTTTTTTTCACAATTTCTCAGGTTATGATTGTCATCTTTTTGTTAAAGTACTAAATCAAATAGAGGGTGAAATTAATTTAGTTAAATTAAACAAAGGAGTATATGTGTCCTTATCCGAGAGAATATTTTTTGATTCCAAAGAAACTGTCGAAATAAGTTTTCTAGATTCCGCGAGATTTATACCGTCAAGTTTAGCAAAATTAGCATCTAATTTAACACCGGCAAGTTTTGAATGTGTAAGATCTATTTTTTTTTAAATGACGAACAATTCAAACTGATTACTAGAAAAGGTGTCATCCCTTACAAATATATAAATTCATGGGAAAAATTGGATGAGCCCGCTTTGCCCACACAGGCACATTTTAACACTATGTTAACCAATTGGCAATGTTCAGATACTGACTAAGAACATGCCAAAAAAATTTGGTCGAAGTTTCGGTGTTCCAATTTATGGGAATATCTAAAAGTGTATCTTATAACAGATGTTCTCTTGTTAACTGATATTTTCAAAAATTATAAAAAATTTGTTATAGTATATACTTTCTAGATCCATGTCAATACTATACAGCTCCAGGATTATCATGTGATGCTATGTTAAAATACAGTAGAATAGAATTGGAACTTTTAACAGATTAAAGTATGCACTCATTTATAAAAAAGAGGTATCAGAGTTGGAATTACGCAGTGTTCACATCGTCACTCTACAGCAAATAATAAATATATGTAAAACTTTGATAAAACCAAACCTTCAGGTTTTTTATTCCACGGGGATCAAAATAATTTATATGGGCATAGTATGGAGTACAGAGAATTTTTAGGAAATTAGAACAATATATTAGCGAAACCCAATTTGGCTTCAGAAATGCAATGGGAACAAGAGAAGCCTTGTTTGCCTTTAATGTGTTGACTCAAAGATGCATGGACATCAATCAACCGTTGTATGTCTGTTTTCTTGACTACAACAAAGCATTTGATAGAGTCTGTCACAACCACCTTGTTCAATTGTTTAAAAAGGAAAAATATAGACATGAAAGATATTAGAATAATAAATAATTTATACTACAGCCAGATGGCCAATATCAAAGTGGATAATGAACTCTCAGAAGAGGTAAAAATAAAACGTGGTGTAAGGCAATGATGTGTACTATCGCCGCTATTATTTAATCTTTACTTGGAAGAAATAATTCAGAGAGCGCTGGAGGAAACAACAATAGGAGTAAAGGTTAATTGAATACCCATTAACAATATCCGGTATGCATAGACGACACCATACTCATTGCCGAAACAATAGAAGATCTACAGAGCATAGTAGAGCAAGTAGTGACGAGTAGCGATGAGAGCGGACTTACCTTAAATATCAAAAAGAGCAAATTTATGACTATTACAAAGTCAGTTCAGCAACAGGAAAATCTATGGATCAACGGAGAACTAGTACAGAAAGTCAGTAAGTACAAATACTTGGGAACAACTGTGTCAATGAAAATAATAAGTACACTGAAGAAATTAAATCAAGAATTGGACAAGCCAGAACCATATTTAACAGAATGAGAAGCGTGTTATACACTAGATATCTTAACTTACAACTTAGAGTCAGAATATTGAGGTGCTACGTTTTCTCGGTGCTGCTGTACGGGATGGAGTCCTGGACGTTAAAGAAAGATATAAGTGATCGACTGGAATCATTTGAGATGTGGTCATATAGAAGGATCTTAAGGACAAGTTGGGTAGACATGGTAACAAATGAGGAAGTACTGGAAAGAATGAGAAAAGAAAAGGAAATATTGAACACAATTAAAATAAGGAAGGTGCAATATCTGGGCCACGTGATGAGAGGGGAGAAATATGTATTCTTGCAGAATATTATACAGAGAAAGATACAGGGAAAAAGAAGCAGAGGAAGAAGACGCATTTGCTGGTTAAATAACCTGAGAAAATGGTACAACGGTAGTTCCGTTGAGTTGTTCAGAGCTGCAGCATCAAAAGTGAAAATAGCCATGATGATAGCCAACCTTCTAAGAGGAGATGACACTTGAAGAAGAAGTATGTGCCAAACAATTCCTTTTGGGGGGTTTGAATTAGTTGAAAAAGTTGAAGATATAAATATAATGAGTATAGCAGAAAACTCGGAAATCGGATATATATTTGTCGATTTAGAATATACCAAAGAGCTTCATGATTACCATAATGATTTGGCATTTTGTCCTGAAAATAAGTGTGCACCCAAATCAACTTTACCTGAACTAATAGCAGATTTAACCAATAAAACCAATTATATAATTCATTATATAATTATACGTCATGGGTTGAAATTTAAGAAAATGATTCAGCGTTGCAATTCAAACAATCTAGGTGGTTGGAAAAATATATTAAATTAAATGCTTATCACAGAACTATAGCTAAAAACGCTTTTAAAGAAAATTATTTTTAGGGCACAAATAATTATGTTTATAGTAAGACTGTGGAAAACGTAGACAAACGCAAAGATGTTAGAATTGTAACGGAATGGGGGAATTCAGGACGTCGATTAGGAGCTCGAACACTGATAGCAAAACCAAATTTTCATAGTTCCACACAATTCATAACGGATCTGAAAGCTATTTAGTTAAATCGCCTTAAAACACTTCACAACAAACCAAGTTTATATTGGTTTTGTTATTTTAGAAGTGTCAAAATTGCTCATGTATAAGTTTCATTATGATTATACGAAACCTAAGTTTGGTAAAAATGTAATAGTGAATTATATGGATACCGATTCATTTATTAATTATATTTTAACTCAGGATTTTTATTCTGTCATAAAAGATGACATTGCTGAACATTTTGACACCTCCGGATACGATCCTGATAATCAATATAACATCCCACTTTTAAATAAAAAGAAAGTAGGTTTAATGAAAGATGAGAATAATGGTAAAATATTAAGAGAGTTTATAAGGTTAAGACCTAAAATGTATTCATCAGATGTAATCAATGATAAAGTTACAAAAAAAGCAAAGGGCATAAAAAAGACCGCGGTAGATGGCTTTAGTTTACATGATTGTAGAGAATGTTTGTATAAAAAGAAAATATTTCACAGTAACATGTTCGTTTTTGGATCTAAAATGTATTATATTTATACACAAAATATAAAAAAGTATTCCTTAAATTATTTAGACAATAAGCGTTTTATTAGACCGACGGGATGTCTACGTATGCCTGAGATGATTATAATGTTGAAAATGAAAGTAATTAAAAATGCTTTAATTATATTTTTTGAGTTTTATTTACAAATTCCTCTAGTAAAAGAGCATACATATTTATTGATACAAGTAAAATAATAAAAGAATGCAATATTTGTTAAGAACATAATAATTAACTTAATTAATACCTAATTCTTAAAAAATATTTAAATTATATTTTTAGCTTTGGACAGTTTTATCTTTCTAGCTGATGTGTTTTTAGGTATTAATGTGTATGTAAAAATACTTTAACTTCAGTGTTGAATTAAAAGGTCGTATTGATGCAACCGAAATTTAAATTTTATATGAATTTCCGGACATCTCTAGTCAGCGAAGTGTATTCAACATTTTTATCGTGTAAAAGTAAGCAAAATCCAGTAGTGTTGTCAGTTATTCCAGATGTTTTAGTCTCAAACTCAATCTTGACATCGACAGGACCACTTTTGATTGACTGATTTTGGTGAGAAGAATCAAGATCAATAGGTGCTGCAGATTTGAATGCCTAATAAAGGAAATGAGTTGCAATCATAATAAACTTCTTAAAATATGGAGTACATGTAATATAACCATGCATATCGATTATCTTCAAAAGAAATGTTTAAATTATCGTAGGGCTGTATTTCAGAATTTAAATGCAGCCTAAAGTTAGTAAGGTGACAATGGTCAAATTTACTAGGATTTTTATCACGTTTATTCATTTTATTCGTTTGTAAACCGAAGTTTACAAAACTGAGATTCTCAAGTTGAGTTGCAGTTTTTACACGCCAAACATTATGAGTTGATTTTGGTACATTTGGATATCCATACAAATGCCAACCACGAAAACACATTTTTATTGGTCGGTGGTTTTGAATAGTGCGATAAAGTTTAAGCCGTTCATCGTCGTTTAGGGTGATGCGTGGCACCTTCCATGTAATCTCTTTGATGTCCAATATATAGTCTGGTAATGTACTAACACAATTATTATTTGTTTTTGCTCTGGTTAAAACTAATTCGTGTTTGGCGTTTGGTATGATTTTTTTATGATCTTCAGCAAACCCCAACAGTGTTTTTAAAGGAACGCAGAAATTAAATTGACCAGTTGAATGACTGGATTCATTTTTTAACTCCATCCTGCACTAACAAGAGCTGCAATTTCACTGGAGTTCAAGGGAACATAGTTTTGCATAGATGTGCTAATTCCGACATTTGGAGAATGATAAACTTCGATTCCATTCATTTCATAACGAATATCGTCAAACATAAAAGCCACACAATTATTGGCAAACTTTTAGGCATCATCAGGTGTTCCAGGAGTCAGTAGAGATCCTTCTACACAAAACACACTTTCACATGGAAGTAAAATAAGATCCTGATTTTGAATGCAAATGCGATTGAATCGTTAGTATTGTATGATTCAACAAATGGCGAATACGTATGATATTTTTTTGCTATAGCCTCATCATATCGGGGCGACTCAGAAATATTTAGTACATCACTATTTTTTTAAAAGTTAGTCCTAGCGGCTTTAAAAATCTTTGTTTTCCTTAGTTAAATATATAGAGCTCTTTGGTTTTGTTGTTGTATCTCTTGAATCAAGATAAGAACTAATTTTGTTGAAGGGTTGCTGGGAGTATTTATTCTTTTTGCTGGCATTGTCGTCGACTAGCATTTAAAAAATGGAAATATACTGTATCTAATTTAAAATTTAATCAAATCAATTTTAAGCAAGGCTTATCCGCTTAACGTTCAGTCAGAACTTATAAAATACATAATTGTATTGTGTGTTTTATAATATGCTACCCAGTGCGTTCCTGGTCCGTTTGATTTATCCAAATTGAAATTGCCACACTCTTCTTTATTAGGTTTTGATGGTAATTCATCCAACATAAATACTCCCCTAAAATTAGGAATATCTTTTGCGCTTTTACGCAAATCAAGTTCGTCAAGAGGTCTCACAGGTAACATGGTTACAAGTTTTTTTTTAATTCAAATGCAGACCTACACCTTTTCTATATGGCTTGAGAAATAATCCCTTGCCCATGGCAATAGTTTCCATCTTCTTATTGTGTGTTTCACTTTCCGAAAGCTCCTTACGGGTGTTTTGCATCATTAATTGCTTTTCCAAAAGCAGCAGCACCACCAGATAATGTTCCAATTCCAGATAAACATGCAAATAATGGAACAAGGAAAGGAAGTACGCCTACAGTTTTTGGAATAGGAATTATGCGTGTTTTCGGAACAGCAGCTTGGGTTCTTTTAATATTGTTTTTAGCTGATGCTAAAACTATTTAAATAGCACTTTTTGAACTGCGAGGTTTCTTAGTCTTTAAATCCGCTTTAGCTTTCGACATAACATGGGTTAGAATATTTTGTTTTAATTTCCTCTTAACCTTTTTCTTTACTTGCTTTATAGCCATACCCATTTTAGCTTTAGTTTTCATGACGTTCGTTACAAAATATGCGTTAATCCGCTCAGCAAGTTTTGAATCTTTAGATTTTACTCTTTGCCAAGCTTTATCGGCTAATACAAGATCTGCTTTATTTCGTGTCGATATATCACTAGTTTTAGAGTAAGCTTTATCATGATCTTTACATGTGTGTTCTAAAAGCACACCTGGGTCTCCTATAGCTAATCGTTCTTTAAGCTTCGTATCTAGCCCGCAAAATTGATACCCTGGTAAATGTAATTCAAATAGCAAACTGGTTGTTGCTGTGGTAATTAAACCTGATTCCCTTGATGTTATCCGGCGGTTAGACAAATCAGTTCTGTGTATAATCATTGCATGGGTATTTTATTTATAGCAATGAGTTATACCAACTAGCAATATATTAAAGCACCTTTGCATTTTATATCTGCAGTCACTAAAAAGCGATTGATTAGACAACATGACAAATTACAAGTTAAAAACATCGATTTCAAACAACCCGATGAAAAGCTCTTTAAACATAGCAAATGATTACCCAACAACATCCGAGCTATAGTTTTTTTCTTTTTCTTTTAACGTCGGCCTATTTCCGCGACTATGGCCAATCACCGACGCCAGGGAGCTGAGCTATAGTTGTAGGCTGGATTGTGGAAAAACTAATTTACTTATATCTTTACTGGAACACCCTAATTAATTAAAATTTAAAAACGTTTATATTTATTCAAAATCTTTGTACCAACCTATATATATATATATATATATATATATATATATATATATATATATATATATATATATATATATATATATATATATATATATATATATATATATATATATATATATATATATATATATATATATATATATATATATAAAGCTTTCTGGTATAAGAGGAATGGGCTACGACACTCTTTCTGAAAATGATTCTGTCTTGCCACTTGAGAAGGTTAAACGCAATTCTGTGTTTGTATTTGATGATGTAACTTGCGAAAATCCAAATCACATAAGATCATATTTCTGTATGGGCCGTCATAAAAATGTAGACAGCTTTTACTTAGATCAAACTAATACACGTATACCAAAACAGTTAATACGTGATAATGCAAGTTTCTTAGTTATTTTCAAACAAGACGGTCTTCATTTAAAACACATATACGATGATCATGTAAATACAGATATGCAATTAGAAAAATTTCGACAAATGTGTACTGAATGTTGGAATGATAATTATGGATTCTCATTTATCAATAAAGATTGCTCATTAGAAAATGGTAGGTATCGAAAAGGATTTGACACATATATCATGCTATAAATATTTATATAATTTAATTTCACACTCACTCTTGATCTGTTTAATAAACTAAGTATCCTGTTGGTTTAATCAGAAAAGGTGTTCTCTTACGTTGATCGAGCTCTTCAAAAGCTGTTTATATCTGTTGTCAAACGCTGTTGACGCTATTGATCAAGCTGTTTACTGAGCTGATCGAGAAAAAAAGCAGATAATTACCGTTTCGAAAGAGTTTAATAAAACAAGTGTTATATTTGTAAGCTGCCACTCTTGTTAATAAAACAAATTATGAATGAAGAAGTATTGAAAGACCTAATAAAAACAAGAAGTGTAATTCGAAAAATGTATGGTGTGCTGAAAGCTCGCAAAATGGATGACGCCACTGAATTGGATCGCATTTTTCAACAAGCTACAACATCCTTAAAAAAGCTTTTAGTTATGACTATAGATAGTTATGTAACGTCAGTTAAAAAATGAAAAACAAAGACAACGATTCAAAGTTCGAAACGCATACATCAGAAGAGCCCGAATCTCATAGAAACGAAATGGGTTTTGCAACTGAATCAGATAATGATTTATCTAGATACTTTGAAAACGAAATCGATTATTCCCAAGTGAATGTGATCAATGAAACAAGCACATTCGTCAATTCGTTAAATATAGACCCAAAAAAGTTTGATTGTAAATATGGACCCCATTATAATGTAAACGAAAATATGTGGAAAATTGGCAGCTTAGTTTTTGCAATTAAATCCAATAATATTTTCATAAATAATCAAGAGTATGACCTAACACCCGGATTGATTCAATTGTTGTTCTTAAAGAAGCCTTCATTAGATCAATGTGCCTCTGAGGACACCAAAATATTTGCAAGTTGTCAGAAATGCGAATTTACTGTATCGCAACTATGATAACAGTCAACAACATGCTGGAAACAAAAGTGTAAAGTATAAGTTAATCAAGAAGCTTCTACAACGTCGTACGTCTGCAGCTATAGGAACGGGATTAATGAAGTTGTTGTCAAATAAAACTGACTACGTTTACTGGGACAATCCTAACGAATTAGTGGAAAGATTAAGACCGTTGCTAGCATCACAACAAGCAGGCCACACTAATTATAATACCGAGCTTATTTCAATTATAGAAGAATTAAGAGAATTAAAAATTATTATTTAAAAACGCAATTTTTACAAATTTCTTCATACTTAAAACGACCATCGATAAATTCGGTCGCTCTTTTTCTGTTGAAAGATGCAATTCATCGCGCAGTCACGATTCATTTTTCCGTACACTTTTCCTTTCTTTTACTGAAGACGGACACCTCGATATACAGAATAAACGTATTTATAATTTCCAAATGCGCCAAAACTCCAAAAGGTGCAGCTAGCAAACTGTATGTTGACGAAAAAAACTAATCAAATAAATACTTTCAAAAATGACATAAGGCAAAAAATGTTTAATCTGAATAATACTTTAAGAAAAATTGAAAATAACTTTGATCAGCTAGAGAATACTTTAACCAAAAAAAAACTCGAAAAGCCTGTTGGTATATTTATGCCATATTTACAGAATTTTCCAGCAAGTCAAACCAGTAGTCTACCTGATGTTTCGCCATCGAAAAGTAAACCTGTTGGGATATCTATACCATATTTAAAGAATTATAGAGCAAGTCAAACCAGTAGTGTACCCGATGTTTCGCCACCGAAAAGAGCTCCTTTAAAAGCTAGTAATCAAAAAAAGATGCATATATATTGGTGTTTGTTTATTTAAAATATATTATATAGATTATTTTAATAGTTGGGAAATGAGTAAACAAGGTCTAGTTAGTGAATTACACAAATCGGCTCGCCGAAACTTCAAGCGTCGTACAGTTATATTAAAAGGTAGCAACGATCTTTGGCAGGCCGACTTAGTTGAAATGTGTAATTATTCTAGCGAAAATGACGTATACCGATACCTACTCACAGTTACCGACGCCTTTTCAAAATTTGTGTGGGCGGTGCCGGTTAAAAACAAGTCAGGTTCTGAGGTGGCCAATGCAATGAAACAAATGTTATCTAAACAATCAAGTGCAAATCTCCAGACAGATCATGGGAAGGAGTTTTATTGCAAACCTTTTCAGCGATTAATGAAAAAATACAACATTAATCACTACTCTACTTATAGCACAGTTAAAGCCACTCTCGTTGAGAGATTTAATAGAACTTTAAGAAGCTGGATGTGGAAAAAATGCAATTTTAATGGATCTTACAGATAGATAGATGAGATACAAAGTTTAGTTACCAAGTACAATAATACAGTGCACAGAACCATTAAAATGAAACCTTGCAATGTTAATTTCAATAATGAAGGAATATTACTAAAAACTGATTTTTTTTAAATTTCAACAACACACCACGACGCCTTACAGCCTAAATACTATCGTACAGTGGGTGTTGACAAGGAGGAAAGAGGCAGCTTGTTAATTCTGGACTTGAAGGTTTGGAGGTTCGGAGGAGAAGGAAAAACATGTGCAAGGAATTCCACAACTTGCAAGTCCTCGGGACAAAAGAGCGGGCATAACAAGAAGTTCTATGTCTGGTGACCTGGACAGTAAAAGGGTGCATTCGCTCTGTTCCCCTGGTAGATCTGTTGGGGGCAGCAGGTGAGGGAACTATGGAGGAAAGCTCCTCTGAGCAGTGCCCCTGCAGATATCTATAAAATAGAGAGAGTTCACCAACGGCACGTCGGTGGGCAAGGGATGGCAGCCTTTGGGTGAGGGTAGGGTCACCGATGAGACGTATAGCTCTCTTTTGAATGGAGTCCAGGATAGCAAGTGTAGAAACGGCAGCTGCACGCCAGATGTGGGAGCAGTATTCGATGTTTGGCCTTATTTGTGAAGTATATAAGGTATAGAGATTAGCTGGTGAAAAGTATTTGCGAGCCCGGAAGAGGAAACCTAATTTCTTAGCAGCCGCTTCTGCAATTAATGTAACATGTTGATGCCAATTAAGATTTTGATCCACAGAAATGCCAACAAGAGAAAATGACTCATTACTTTGAATAACTTGGTTGTTCATTGTGATGGGTCTAGGGCTGGTGTATCTCTTATGAGAAAGAAAGCAAGACTGAGATTTGGTCGGGTGGAATTGTAGAAGATTTCTACTTCCCCAGTTTAATATTTTTTGGAGATCCACGGAGACAGAACCCTCCATGAGTCTGCGATCCTCATCTAATTGGGCTAAGGAGACAGGCTTAGAATATTGTATATTTGAGTGGAGGGTGCTGTCGTCCGCGTAACTGTGAAGTGGGTTGGATGTGCTACAGAGGAGGTCATTGATGTGGAGAATAAACAAAGTAGGGGCTAAAGCTGAACCTTGAGGAACTCCTGCATTGATTGGATACAGTTTAGAGGAATGGCCATCCACAACAATAGAAATGCTCCTGTTGGAGAGAAAATTTGCTGTCCAGGTACAAAGTTTTGGTGGTAGGCCATAGGCCGAAAGTTTATTAAGCAGCGCTGCGTGCCAGACCTGGTCGAATGCTTTGGATATGTCTAGAGCGACAATTTGGGATTCCCCATGTAGTTCCATAGACTTGTTCCAAGAATGGGTGACAAAGGAAAGGAGGTCGGCAGTCGATCTGCGCTGACGGAATCCATACTGCCTGTCGTGGATTAGACTGTGTTTTTCCAGAAATTTTAGTAATTTGGTGTTTATATACTTTTCCATCACTTTAGAGACGACTGAAAGGAGAGAAATAGGCCTGTAGTTGCTAGGAAGCGCTTTGGATCCTTTCTTGGAGATGGGTTGTACTCGAGCAGTTTTCCAGTTACAAGGGAATATGCCTTTATTGTAAGATATCTGAAATAGACGAGTCAAGACAAGAGCAAGTTCTGGTGCGCATTTTTTGAGAACAATTGCTTGGATCTCGTCAAGGCCAGAGGCTTTTCTGGTATTAAGAGAAGAGAGCATCTTTCGTACCTTTTTAGTTTTGAAAATGATATCCGTCATTTTATGCGCGACATTGGGGACTGTTGGTGGTTGAACATTTGGAGGTGGGTTGAGAGTAGAATTGCCGGCGAACAACGAAGCAAAAAGTTCAGCCTTGCCCAGGGCGGTAGAAACAATTTCATCCCCTGAGACAAGAGGTGGGAACGTGCTTTTGCAGAAATTATTCCCAATAGATTTAGCAAGAGTCCAGAAGGGTTTGCCGCCGTTGGAGCTTAAACGAGTTTTTTGCCTCAGAAAGAATGCGGACATAGCGGTTTCTTGCGTCGTTAAATACTTGACGATTTTCTTGACTGGGATTGTGTAGAAGCGTTTTGTGAGCTTTGACCTTTTCAAGTCTGGCCTTGTCGCAGGATTTAGAGAACCAGGGCTTTTGAGTGGCTGAAGAGGTTTTCTGTGTACGTGGGATAAATAATTCCATGCCAGCTTGGATAATTTCGGTGACGTTTTGTGAGATATCAGAAGGGACAGGATGAGAGAAGCAGACAGACGCCCATGGAAATGAGGAAAAGTAATCCCGTATTATAATATATATATATATATATATATATATATATATATATATATATATATATATATATATATATATTGAAGAGAAAAGGACCTAAAATATTGGTTAAGTGGTTAGGCTTTTCCGATAAACATAATTCTCGGATGGATGAAAAAGAAATAGTAAAAAAACATATTTTCAAATATACAATAAAAATAAAAATAAAAAACCTTTGAATTAATCGAATTTATATAACGAGTGACACACACGTCTTACTAATTAGATTTAAAATGTTTCTTTGTTGTTATATTATTACAATACAATTGATATACAGAAGGTCCTTTAAGGTCACGACTGATAATATGGGTCCCGCATATCATGAACTCGCTAATACGGTATAAGAGTCGTTCACCCCATGAAACTTCTAGTATACATATTTTTACGAGTTTAAAACCATGTCTAGTGCTTCAAATTCGTCAGCTTTAGTCATATATGACGCCTATTTGTGTTTAAGGTGTAGACTGTTACATAGTCATCGATATTATAATGAAACAGAGCGGGTCTGGATTACAGCTAGGGTTTAAACTTTCTCCGGTTAAAGCTGAACACCTACATTATCAGAATGACTAACATTCCATTATTGTTTTGTATCGCAGCTAATGTTTGCTTCGCGATAGTGAATGTGACACCGCTTCCAGTTAATATACGGCTAACAGAACCTGATAAAGTTGAACGAACGAAATTTTTCATTAAATTACCCACTTACCAAACGGTTCAGATCAAATTAGCCTTTAAATTGTTAACATCAAGTGCCTCTTTACCAACTTACAGTGCAAATTTTATCAATCTGGATTCCACCGAAAATGAGTTCACTCCGTCAGAGCCACCTTTAGCAAAAATCGAAGGCCCATCACCAGCGCCTGCAACATCTAAAGAAGCGCTAACAACACCAACAACGGCTGAGCCACTTCAAGAAAACACCACTCAGCAGATAAATGAAACAAGTATACAGACGTCAGAATTAATTCTTGTAACAGTAGAAGAAGCAATCAAAGCTTTCAGATAAGATCTAAGGAAAAAAGAATTTGAAATAGCAGGCATTATAGAAAATCAGCAACCTTTTTACAGATATTTCAGACTTGAATATAGTGATGGTGTGATATTATCTATAAGATGTACTTAAGAATCTAATTATAAGGAAAAGCTGTTAAAAATTTAATGTTACAAATATCGTGAATTTGATTTACAGAGTACTGAGCAATGGTGAAATTGAGAAAGCTGAACCATCAACTGGAACGCCTGAATATATTGATGCAAGAAATGTTACGCAAACTTATTCAATGACAATTTCTAAAGTTAAGCACTTCAAATTTCTATAGCTGTTATACATTTTTTTGTTTTTATCTGCTTATTCGCAATAAACCTGTAAGGAAATATTTTTTTAAATCGTCTATTTATTTAAGCCATTTTTTTTGCATAAAATAAAATTAACCCATAAAAGGTAAACACCGTGGTAATTTGCCTTACTTGTACCAGAATGACAATGCTTAGAGCAAATCTCCTTATTTTTGCAATCCTGTCAAAGGATAATTTTACAATCTACCATCAGTCAAAAGTATCAGAGGCTTTTCTTTGCTTCAATGAAACTAAGTCAAACTGACCTGAAAATTGGATAAAACTACAACCCACAATTCAAGATCACATACTAATTTTTCAAGCCGTTTATGTTCCTAAAAGTAATTCCTCCATTTTGAAATATAAACTAATGTATATATATATATATATATATATATATATATATATATATATATATATATATATATATATATATATATATATATATATATATCCGGATAGGAGTTTTGGTGAAAGTCAATGGAGTCAAGTTTGGTACAACAGTTTTATGTCACCAAGAAGTTAATAATAATGTAGCTTACTCCAACATTGATATGAAGTTAATTGTTACGTTTGCTTTATATGGATTAGTGGTTGCATGTTACACAATCTATAAAAGATCTCACACATGAAAAAATAAACTATAAAATATATAATAATTATTATGTAACTAATGGAAATATTTTATTGGGATAAGTACGAAATAAAAGAAAATATTAACAAATAGTTTTATTGCATAACAATATCTGTAGATACATTTTCTATATTTACATGTTTCTTTTCACAAACATTTAACCTAGCCCTTTTTCACCACTTTCGTCGGCGTCGTCGTCTTCGTTTTCAGTATCAGCCTCAGCGTCGTCATCAGTTAAGAATATATTCTGGTCCGAGAGGAAAGGTTTGAGTACACTCAAATACCCAGACAAACCGCATCTCTTCAGACTGGCACAGAAAAAGTTTATCGACATTTGCCCGTCACAATCCAGGTAAAGTCTATACAATTCAGTCGCATAATTATATAGACGATATCGTTTCATACATCTTGATTCTGACATGTATCGTCCCATTCCATACACCGATTCATGCTCAGCATCGCACGCGATATCGCTAAATTGATTGCACAAATAACTCGTAGCACTTTCTAAGTCGCTAGGTTTAGTATAATTTGCGTAACACATCCATATGATAGTACTACTCTTCTAAAGCTTCAAAATAAAATAAACTAAAACCTTACGCCGCTGCCGGTCCCGAAGCAGAAGCCCCCACTTGGCCCTCGCTCCACCCCCGCTAGGAACCATGCCTGCCCCCCCTCCCCCTAAGTCCCCACTTTATTATAGAAAAGTTACTGCTGTGACTTGTTCATCATCTTCATCACCACCACAGCCTCCAGTACAGTGTGTATATGTGTGTGTATGTGGCGACATCTAGCGAGAAATAAACGAATCAGATCTGAATTCTTTTTTCTCTATTATTGTTTTTGCTTGACAGACACATCTTGCGGAATTTTAGAACACCTTAAATTATATATGACAGGTGACAGTTCTCACAGATGACAGCTCTGACAGTGACAGGTTAGGCATAAGTCAATTTAAATGACAGATTACAGCTAAAAAATGACAGGTCTATGAAAATTATGTCATACGTCTATGAGCGCCTGAGCCTAGAGTGTTACAGAATCCCCATATTCATACAACTACGGTGTTTTATGAATGACTTACAAACACTATATATAACCCTTCTTGCGACTTTTTGCCAAGTTCATGTAAGAAATTGTTGGTCATTTTTTGCGGTCTCTATGACTGTTAGCGAGATGGATGCTTAAGTTGTGTGGGATAGAATATTGAAATCTGAATTACTTCTGAAACTGAATAAATCGTTTTTCCTCTATCTGTGATTCGAATCTACCCCAGAGAAAGTTGTGAAACTTAAAAAGCCGACGTTACTGACGAACAATTTAAATGCCAAGTTTGTAGTTTTTGGGTATTTTTCTTTAAACTTAAGCACATAGCTCAAGATCGCAGGTATTTTCTTTACGTAAAATGTTTTTGTTAGTACAGTACCTAGTTGTTAAAAAACCTGAGCTAACACTTTTTGTAAATACAATCCTGGTAACTATCAAACGTTAAAAGCTCGCTATCTCAAATTAATTATATTAACATAATTTGATTGAAACTAAAATATCTTTTAGATTTGATATTTTGCGATTTTTCGTTAAATATCATCAATTAAAAATGGCAGCATTTTTCGTTATTTTTTTCTACTGTCGCTGTCAATTGACTATTTTGAAATAAAAAGTGATTCAGTGTACTCTAAAATATTAAATTTAAAGTCTGCTGTCATTTTTCGCTAAACTAAGGCGTTGCAAAATAGCGGCCGCTGTGTGTATGTCGAATGATAATTACACAAAGTCCTAAGCTAATAACTTGGTTTCTGGTATTTTAATTTTAAAGAAATCAAATTATTTTACTGGCCTACTGGAATTACTTACTATTACTAGTTCCACTACTCTCCACATTATAATTGCTTGATCTGAGGCTGTAACATGATACGTTTATAAAAAATAGACAAGTCAAAGAATGTCACATCAGGTGAGCTTACTCTCCACCTTTGTTGCCTATGTTTTCGTAACGATCTAAGCACATATTTGACACTTAAATCTTCTACTGTAATGCTTGAAGATGTCTGGAGTGCCTTCTTAGTTAACCCATTGAAACTTTCTTGCATTATCTTACAAATTTTCCAGATCATAGTGAAAAAAAGTCTGAATAACACTGTCAAATTCCCGTCCTGTATATATGGTCCAATAATGCAGCTACAAAGTATGCCAGGCTAAACACTAAACCCAAATCTAAATTGCGGTTGCAGCTGTCCAACTAAATGTGGGTTTTCTTTAGCCCAAATTAACGCATGTGTTCGATAATCCAGCCCAGTCTTGTTTCCTCGCCCCAAAAAAATTATATGAAAATTGTGTTTTCAAACCTGTTCTGCGCTTGCTTTTCTTTAATCTGTACATTAATGAAACTAAAACCTTGCTAACGTTCCTTTTGACATAGGTAAAAGATAAAAATTAAAATTTTCAGTTTTTTGTAAATAACTTTAAATTGATTTCTGTATAGGCACATGTAATATCATTTTGTGGCAGTTTTTATTACCAATTCGATTATGTAACGAAAAATATGTCATTTTAATTTAACGAGTATTTTTTTCTCTTTTCAACCCTTCTGAAAAGTATAGATTTCGAAATTATTCTCAGATAAAAAAAATTATTTTAAAGAATACCGTCGATAAGGGGATCTTTAAACTACAATCTTAATTAGATTTTAACTTCCATCTGTTTCCAAATACGAGTTACAGTCCATTTTGTAAACGTCAGTCAGCTGTCAGAATTTCGGAAAAGATTTGTTTTCTCTATGGTTAAAATTTTTAAAAATCATAATTGTGATTCCCGGCTAAAACTGCAAAAATATACAGGGCATTCTCTTTAAAAGAACAATGTCGATGGCTAAATCCAAAAATATTTTGGTGAAGGAGAATGTATTTAATTATAACTAACTCTAAATTTTGAAATTTTTATTCTGGCCAGAACTCTATAAACTTTTAACCAGGGGTCTTCTGAGACATTCGGTTAAGTTATAATTCATTGCCAACAAATTTTAACAAATGTCAGATAAAACCACAAATTGACGGACTTATTCGATTATAAAATACAAATCTAAATGGCTGCCTTGGGGGGGCACTACAAATGCGTGTCGACGTATCTTAATTGAAATAAAAATATTTTGAACCAATTAAAAAAAAAAAGATAATTTTCACAAGTAAATTGTCCCAGAAAATTTTCGAGACAATACTCGTTTTAGCGAATTTCAATTAACAATTACAATAGGTAAACTGATATTGCATATCTTCGTAGAAACTATTTTCGGATTTTTCTGAAAAAATGTTTTAGAGAATTTTAGACGAAAAACATTTTTCAAATATTTTTTGTAGAAGTTTTTTAGCTATTTTTGTGAAAAAAAATTGTTTGATCAGTGAATCTAAATAAATTCTTATTACACAAAAACGTGTAATCATGTGCTGTCCTTTGGTCCCCTGGAGGTAAACAGTAATTTAATTTTTTGCAAAGCTATAAGCAAGTTTGGTATTGATGTTTATAAAGGCAACATTTCTTTAGAATTTTACTAGAATACCCTTGTTATTTTTGAAGATATAAACATTCTCGAGAAGACAGTGTAAAACTTTCGCAGAAAAACTGATTCTTTCGGGCTGAATAACAAACCTATCGAAGCTATTTAAAAAAGAAAAAAAATATTCGTTTAGTGTTCGCTCACGTAGCAAGTCGTTCCAGTTCCCGCGTGATACTGTGAAGGTTATAACTAAAATGGCAGATACGGCCGTTCGATCTTCTCCCGCCGCAGAAGCGCCGGCGAAAGTGTGAAAGCAAAGAAGCAAAAGAAAGTGAAAAACCCCAAAGCGAAACCTTCGCATCCTCTGAGGTCCGAGATGGTGGGCAAAGCGACCAAGAACTTGAAAGAATGCGGCGGCTCGTCGTTGCAAGCCATCAAGAAATAGATCGCCGTCAACTACAAGGTGCGGTTCATTAGGAAATACTTGAAATCTGCCGTCGCCTCCGGCTCTCTGGTACAGACGAAGGGCGAGCGAGCTTCCGGTTCCTTCAGGCTGGCATCGGGCTCCGTCCAGGGCGGCGGACACTACAAGATTTTTTTATATATTTCAACAACACACCACAAGGGCTTATCGCCTAAATACTATCGTACCGTGGGTGTCGACAATGAGCAAAAAGGCAACTTGTTAATTCTGGACTTGAAGGTTTGAAGGTTCGGAGGAGAATGAAAAACTGGTGCCGGCAAGGAATTCCACAACTTGGAAATCCTCGGGACAAAAGAGCTGGCATAACAAGATGTTCTATGTCTGGTGACCTAGTAAAAGGGTGCATTCCCTCTGTTAGATCTGTTGGGGGCAGCGGGTGGAGGAACTATGGAAGAAAGCTCCTCTGAGCAGTGCCCGTGCAGATATGTATAAAAGAGAGAGAGAGAGAGAGAGGTCACCAACCCACCCACGTTGGTGGGCAAGAGATGGCAGCCTTTGAGTGAGGGTGAGACGTATAGCTCTCTTCTGAATAGAGTCCAGGATAGCGAGTGTAGAAGCGGCAGCGGCACTCCAGATGTAGGAGCAGTATTGTAGGTTTGGCCTTATTTGTGAATTATATAAGGTATAGAGATTAGCTGGTGAAAAGTATTTGCGAGCTCGGAAGAGGAAATCTAATTTCTTAGCAGCCGCTTCTGCAATCGAAATCTCAATTGGTACCAATTGAGATTTCGATCCACAAAAATGCCAAGAAGCGAAAAGGACTCATTACTTTGAATAATTTGGTTCTTCATTGTGGTGGGTCTAGGGCTGATGTATCTCTTATGAGATAGAAAACAAGACTGATATTTGGTGGAGTTGAATTGTACAAGATTTATACTTCCCCAGTCTAATATTTTTTTGCGATACACAGAGACAGAACACTCCATAAGTCTGCGATCCTCATCTAACTGGGCTAAAGAGACAGGCTCAGAATATTGTATATTTGAGTGGGGGGTGCTGTCGTCCGCGTAACTGTGAACTGGGTTGGATGTGCTAGGGAGGAGGTCATTGATGTGGAGAAGAAACAAAATAGGGGCTAAAGCTGAACCTTGAGGGACTCCTGCATTAATTAAATACCGTTTAGAGGAATGGCCATCCACGACAACATAAATGCTCCGGTTGGAGAGGATGGCCATTCCTCTAAACGGTATTCAATTAATGCAAAAGTCCCTCAAGGTTGAGCTTTAGCCCTTAGCCATAGGCCAGAAGTTTATTAATCAGCCTTGCGTGCCAGACCTGGTCGAATGCATTGGATATGTCTAGTGCGACAATCTGGGATTCGCCGTGTAGTTTTATAGACTTGTTCCAACGATGGGTGACAATGGCAAGGAGGTCGGCAGTTGATCAGCGCTGACGAAATCCATACTACCTGTCGTGGATTAGACTGTGTTTTTCAAGAGAAATTTTAGTAATTCGGTATTAATATACTCTTTCATCTTTTTAGAGACAACTGAAAGGATAGAAATAGGCCTGTAGTTGCTAGGAATCGCTTTGGATCTTTTCTTGGGGACGGGTTGTACTCGAGCAGTCAAAAGATGAAAAGAGCCCTCGCCGGTGAGTAACCGAAAGCGGCGGCGGCAGCCAAGAAAACTGCAACGTAACCGAAAAAGGCTCCTCCAAGGCGAAGAATCTCGTCTATGCTGATACCAGAAAAAACGCTTCCGCCGTGCCAAACCGAAGTCGACGTGTAAGGCGAAAAAGCCCAAAGCCGGTCCCACAAATGAACCGAAAGTACCAAATCGAAAACGGCCAAGAAAGAGGCAGCATCTTCGAAAAACCAACAAAAAATATTGAGCCGTCGGCAACGTATCAACGGAGGATGCAAGATGACGGCCCCCATATGTCCCCAGTTAAACGAACGTAATTAAAGCCAAATTTATGATCGGTCTTTCATTTATGGCTTGCATGACTTCATTAGCCCACCAAATCTAACCCGTCTTAAAATAAAACTTTTTTTAACTAATTTGTATTTCCGAAACTTATTGTTTTGTAATTTTTTTGTAGTTTGAAATAATTTTATGAAAATTCGCTACCATAAGCCACTTGTTGCGTTTAGACGTTATCTTTGCCACAGCATGTACTAAACAGACAATTAAGAAGTTTGTGCCACTTCTGTATAATTGGAAGTATAATTTAACTAAAAACATTTGTACTAGTAAGATCTCCAAACACGCCAATATGTAGCTAGAATTTATTTAATTCCTGTATTTTTCTCATGCATTATAAATATTGTAAGTTCTCTAACAGAAAACACTTGCTACGTGAAGCGTTTTTCGTGAATTTTCGTAGAAAAAATTCACAATATATATATATATATATATATATATATATATATATATATATATATATATATATATATATATATATATATATATTGTATTTTGAATTGGATTATAATATATACAGTTTACACCCAATATTTATGTATAAATTATGGAAATTTTATCTTTATTTTTGTGATCTTGAGGTGCTTGTTTAATAAATGTTTATGACTGTGGTTTTACAATTATTTAATCCCTATATATATATATATATATATATATATATATATATATATATATATATATATATATATATATATATATATATATATACTTGCCTTTCGTTGACTCTTACCAAATAAATTTACCTTTATCTTTCTAGTTTGCCCTGGCTCTGCTCTAACTCTACCCCAGTAGTCGGTTCTGATTTGGCGAAAATAGACTGCTATATGCAATTAAAAATCTTAATTATATCTGAATATACCCAAAGAAATACGTCATATTTGAATTCGTAACAATTATTTTTTTCTCAAATTTTTAGAATTTTATCTTAAAACGGATCCTCTAATATACTAAATTTAAGAACAAATTTGACTATGAATTACGTGACAGGATTTTTATAGTATCAAGGTTTACAAAATTGATAAATATGGTTTTTTTAATTTCACATTTGAGGCACTTTGCGCCCTCTATGATTCCGTTTTTCAACTACCGTGGGAATATAAATTGCATTTCTGTTTATAAGTTAATTTTCTGCTTTTACTATAAATACATTTATAGCTAGACAAACGGTTGACAGTTTGCCTATCTTTATAATGAAAAGGTCTTCCCTTCTGGTTTCATTTGAACAAATTAAATGTTTTTTCCGATACCTTGTTTCCTTTGGCTGGTTTTATATGTAAGTCTTGACGTGATTTATCGTTATATTATTATTTTTTGGATGATTTCCTTTCTCTGGAACGTTTAATCTATTTCTTCTGTTAACTACAGGAACAAATGACTATTGTTTTCACACAAAAATGGTTTAAAATATTGAAATTCTTCCTGGAAGGGAATATGACGCTCGCTTCTTGCGTCCCAAAAACAACAACTCCTTATTCAAGCGGAAATCGGATATTTGTCGAAAATTAATCTTGAACCCCTTTTCCTGTTTTATCACAGCAAGCTTTCTTGAAAAATATTATCCCAGCTTTTGACAGGTATGTATATTTTAAAAGCCCGCTAAGTTCAAATTCTGCACCTCAGTTAAATTCTTATAATTAAATACCTAATATTAAAATGACATTTGTATAACCTCACTAATTCTAGATATAATAATCATACTAAATTTAAACCGAAAACACTTTTAAATGTTAGAATCTTGGTTTAAAGTCTTGTAATATTAACACTTATGTCTTTGATAAAACTTAGTCCATTTGGTTTTACTAAAACACACATTCTCATATAGTCTATATAGAGTGTTTTCATTATATCTTATTTTAAATTATGTATAGGTAAATATCTTTTGAGCATAATTCTTTGGTTTTAAATGACATGTTTAAAAGTTTAAGCTACAATATACATTTAGATATGTGGCTTAATTAACCTCTTTACTGATATAATATTCCAAAATTGTTTAGGTTATAAATTTTAAAAACTGTTATTATTGGTCATATTAATGAACCATGGCTTTTATAGCTATCATTGCTTACCTAACCAGCAGTGACTAACAATAATAAAGAACATGTTTGGTTATTAATGTGTTTTTATTTATGTGTTAACGTTGTCGAGTGATATGGATATGGATAGAATTTACTGACTGTTATGAGAAGATTATATATATATATATATATATATATATATATATATATATATATATATATATATATATATATATATATATATATATATACGTATCACACCGATAACTCAAAAAATAATGTGCCGATTTTGATGAAATTTGGCACGTACCTCCCTTTTGTAAATGGCTTGGACAGGTTCGGTAGTCAGGAAAATCGAATGAGGTTTTCCAGGAAAATTTTAAGTTTTCATTCGAAATTTTTTTTATCTGAAATCATAAAAAAGCTATGATAACCAAATTTGGTAGGTAGGTTTACGATATAAATAGTAAACTACACACCAAAATTTAGATTTCTATATAGCAAGAAAAAAAAGTTATAATAAAATATTTTGTGCCAGATCATTTCTATGAAAATTCACTACCATAACGCACTTGCTGCGTCCAGGCTTTTTTAATATCTCACAAGCAAATGCTTGTGTCTAAATACTACATTAACAAAATTATGCCGTGAGTAACATCCGTGCATTTCACTGTTGTATAGATTTGTTTAAATATCAATTTTCACCCCCGGGACCTGCGCATAGGAGCATTTTAATCTGTCGTAAACTCAAGGGCACTGCAGTCTCGATATGCAGTAAGTGCGGTAATGAATTTTAGACTGCATGTGTTTAAAGCTGAGCTGTCGCCCGAGATTTCATGCAAACGAGACCAGCCTGGGTGTTATTTGCCACGCTGTTAGTAGGTTTTACAATTGCCTTTTAATCAAAGCAAACCCCAATTTAATAACAAATCTGTTTGCCTATTCCAGGCACACTCGAGACCAACATGCTGTTTATTCAATTGCTAAGTCACGTAAAGACTGATAAACACAACATTTCCTGACGAGTTAACAACTTTCATTAAGAGCTAATTAACGCGTGCTAATTTTAGCAGTACAGGGTGATTCATTTATCATGAAAAATACGGTTTTTTTTGATAATTATTAGGGAGAATTTTACTCTAAAAGTATAAATATTTTATTCTTACTGACTACCACTAAAACAGGTAGTCAGGCGTAATGACTCCCTAATTTTTTTCCAAGTGACTTACCTTACTTAATACATTATTGGAAGTAAATATATATATATATATATATATATATATATATATATATATATATATATATATATATATATATATATATATATATATAATACCCGCGCGAATTTATACGTTAATGCTCGAGAGTATCTGAATCAACGATTTCCAAAGATATGGATTGGTAGGAGTGGTGCAATCTAGTGGCCCGCAAGATCTCCTATCCTAACTCCCTTATACATTTTTTGTCAGGTCATTTGAAGAATATGGTATCCAAAAGTAAACCACATATTGTTGAAAAATTAAAAGTCTGGATGTAGCATGTGCGTTATGGTAGTGAATTTTCATAAAAAATTTCATAAAAATTAATATCATATATATATATATATATATATATATATATATATATATATATATATATATATATATATATAATATATATATCACACCGATAACTCAAAAAATAATACGCCGATTTTGATAAAATTTGGCATGTACTTTTCTTTTGTAAATGGCTTGGTTAAGTTCGTTAGTCAGGAAAATCGGATGAGGTTTTCCGGGAAAATTTTGAGTTTTCATTCGAAAAAAATTCTTATCTCAAAAAGTAAGAAGCCGATTTTAATAAAGTTTGGCATGTACCTTCCTTTTGTAAATGGCTTTGACAAGTTCGTTAGTCAGGAAAATCGGATGAGGTTCTCCGAGAAAATTTTGAGTTTTCATTCGAAAAAAATTCTTATCTCAAAAAGTAATAAGCCGATTTTAATAAAATTTGGCATGTACCTACTTTTGTAAATGGCTTTGACAAGTTTGTTAGTCAGAAAAATCGGACGAGGTTTTCCGGGAATATTTTGAGTTTTCATTCAAAAAAAAATTTTATCTCAAAGAATAATGGGCAGATTTTGATATAATTTGGCATGTACCTTCCTTTTGTAAATGGCTTTGAAGTTCGTTAATCAAAAAAATCGGACAAGGTTTTCCGGAAAAATTTTGAGTTTTCATTGGAAAAAATTTATCTTAAAAAATAAAAAATCTATGATAACCAAATTTAGTAGGTAGATTTACGATATAAAAAGTAAACTATACACCAAAATTTAGATTTCTATGTTACAAGAAAAAAAAGTTATAATAAAATATTTTGTGCCAGATCATTTCTATGAAAATTCACTACCATAACGCACTTGCTGCGTCCAGGCTTTTTCTGTCTGGCAATATCCCAGTCAACAAATTCTTGTTTCACTCTATTTATAATCTCTGGAGAAATGTTGGTAAATTCAGGTCTAATTGTTGTTTGTAGTGAATGTTCTTAAAAAATTCACGAATGAGGAGATCTGGGCTTTTGAATTTTGCAAAAAATTATTTAAATGAACCGAATTAGGCCCCCTAGAACACATATCCTGGAGCAGTTTCAATATCTATATATATATATATATATATATATATATATATATATATATATATATATATATATATATATATATATATATATATATATATATATATATATATATATATCTGTGTGTATGTGTATGTATGTATGTATGTATCACACCGATAACCCAAAAAATAATACACGGATTTAAATAAAATTTGGAGAGTAATTTCCTTTTGCAAGTGGCTTGGATAAGTTCGTTATCCAGGAAAATCGGACCAGTTTTCCCGGAAAAATTTGAGGTTTTCTTTTGGAAAAAATTCATTTCTCCGGCAATAACAAAGCTATGGCAACCAAATTTGGTAAGCAGATTTACATGGTAAAAACCAAACTAAACACTAAAATTTCGATCTCTTAGTTAAAAGAAACAAAAGTTAGGTATTTCATGAAGAAAAATTTTAGTGCCATTCAGAGAAGACGCAATACCAAAATATTGTCTGTGCTAAACAAAATCTATTAAATATTACAGACAACGTTAATTTTTAATGGCGCAAGAAGGCCAAAAAATACGAGATAAATTACTTTGAAAATTGTCTAATTTTTCTCCTGTAAATGTCAAACTGGGGATGTGAAACGTGAAAATTAGTATAACTATTGCGGTTTATGAATGGTAGATATTGCATTAAATGTATATTAGAATGTTCTACATTTATGCTACTCTTCTCATTTGTTAAAATAGTTGGAAAAAATGCATCTAAAATAAAGCTTACATATTACAAATAAATAACTAAAGATCATGGTGAGTTATCCACTTTTTAATGCACTTTCATTGTCAAGTCTTACCGTAGTCTTGGGGTTAAACCGCTGCCTCACGTACGAAGGGACGTGGATTCAAATCTCACAGTTGAGTGGAATTCTTCTTCAACATTTTTTTCCTTTTTTTTCGTCTTTGATACAATTTTAACGTTATCTGATTATTGTGTAATCCAATATTTTTTCCAGCGACTTTTTGTTGAAAAAATCAGTAATGAAAAATAGGGACTTTTAATTCAAGCTTAATAGCAGCTGTTGTTGCCTTTAGTTGATAAAACCGTTCCGCAGTTAACATAGCGTCTACTTATCTTTTTAGATCAGATTTTGAATATTTTTAAATTTTCTTGATTTATTTTTATAGCGAATTTTCTTGTACAAATTGTTCTTTTAACAGCGGAATTTCTAATAATAAATCTAATGCACTTCCTCTAAAGAAACATTTGTTGCTAATTTTTGTATGAAAAATTATTCAATTGATAGAATATTTTTTAAACGAAATTCGTGGAAAATAAGGTTTTAATGGATTTTCGTGCAAACAAATTATTCTCCTTTCAATTTTAATTACAGAGTAGGTATATAATTGGAACTAAGTGAAGATTGTAACCTGTGATGAGCACCGATAAGCACACTCGGAGGACCAAAATTACCGCAACACATTAAAAAAACCTGACGATCGTTTCACTAACCAAGTTAGCGTCATCAGAGAATTAATAACTCTCATGTCCATAGGAAGGAAACCACCATTCTAAGTCTAAGTTTTGAATGACTCACATCATACGTACAGACAAAAAATGGCCAGTCTGAATTGTTTAGTAAACAGGTAAACTAAGTTTCATTTAAGTAAAAATAGGTATACCAAATAATTAGGGTATATTAAGAACGTGGCCGAATATAACGGATACACTGCTTGCCTAGTGGAGAAATTAATTAATAAACAGAAAACAAAGAATTAACCTCCTTTAGAAGAAAGAAAGCCGAAAAAATATTGTTTGTTTAGCATTTGAACCTCGAATCAGGAGGGGTCTATATGGCATTTAAAAAAAAGCCAATTTGCTAACTACCATTTTCGACAAAAAATACTTGAAAAAACATGCTAGGTAACACAAAAAATAAGGATAGTACCGCGAAAATGTCTGGAACTTATAAAATAAGTTGCAAAGATTGTAACCTTAAATATGTCGGAAAAACAAAAAGATCTATTGAAATAACATTCAAAGAGCATTGGTACTACTAAGATACGGTACTATAGAAAGATCTTCCATTACCCCACATACTTGGGATAATAAGCATCACGTAAATAAGGAGAATCTAGAACTAATAAAAAATTTTGGACAACCACGACAGCTAAACGCTTTCGAAAGTATATATATATATATATATATATATATATATATATATATATATATATATATATATATATATATATATATATATATATATTGCTAAATATAGTAATAATAAAAAGTGGATGAATTTGGCTTCGCTGCCTATGGATACTACACTGAGAGATTGCTTTACAAGAAATACAGGAAGAAGCACGTCCAATACATAACAAAAGAATTCAGATATTTCCGCTAAACGAAATATGTTAATTTTTGTGTCGTTGAACCTCCCTAAATCGTTAATGACCGACAACCTGCAGAAGAATATAAAAACTCTGGACGCAGCAAGTGCGTTATGGTAGTGAATTTTCATAAAACTGTTTTTTTAATATTTTAATAGCAATAATGTGTTTTTTTTTTTAAGAAAGCAGGCATCACATTTGGTTACCAGTATAATCTATATAGTAAAAACAATGTGCCATGTTTCATCAAAATAACTTTATTGTTTGAAAATGTACAAAAATTTCCGAAAGTAAACTTAAAGTGTTCCAGAAAAAACTCGTTTCTTGGTCAACCTTATAGGTTAATAGCAAATTGAGCTATTCAAATATTAAGCATTTGATCAAAATTCGCTACCATAACGCACTTACTGCGTCCAGAATTTTTTTTCTTACAAACATGCAGTATATTTCGATGGAAAATGCAAAAATGCAATAACATAAGGCGTGTTTGATTAAAAAAAAAAAAGAACATTTGTATCACCAACGACTTATGGGCCACCTGTGTTGTAGAAATAATTTTTTAAGATGTAGCTCAAGAGACCCTATAATTAATATATACAATTTTTTTTCATATCTTGTATAATAACAGATATATTGCGCTTTATTGATTTTTTTTTACGAAAATTCTACAAAAATTATATACCATTAACGATAAACTCTATAGCTAGGGCTACCGCCAAGCGTCAGAGAAAGGGTCTATTTGAAATGAATTTTCTGGAAACATTTTAGTAAAATGAAGGACAATGACGGTTGAAACTAAGACTTCAGGGTTTGTAAAACATTCTTTTTGAGACATTTTATTTTCAAAGCCCGTAGTAGATTCAAGTTCTTTCCCTAAATGTTACCAATTTTGACGTTTAAATCGCAACTTTGACGTTTTGTGGAAAACCCCAATTTATTTTTGTTTAAATGCCTATAACTTTTTTGTCTTTTGACCTACAGAGCTAAATTTTGGTCGGTAACTTGCGTATAATGATATAAACCCGCGTACAAAATTTGGTTGCCCTTACTTTGTTATTTTTGGCGATATAAATTTTTTTCGAAAGAAACAGAAAATTTTCCGTAAAACCTCGGCGGATTTTTCTGGCTAACGCACCTATCCAAGCCACTTGCGAAAGGAAGGTACTCATAATTTTGACGTTTAAAATCGGGATTTTGACGTTTTAAGGAGAACCCAAATTTATTTTTCTTTAAATGCCTGTAACTTTTTTGTCCTTTAACCTACGGAGCTAAATTTTGGTACGCAACTTGCCTATAATGATATAAACCCGCGTATGAAATTTGGTTGCCCTTACTTTGTCAATTTCGAAAATATAAAAAAAATTCGATTTTTTTCGAAAGAAAACACAAAATTTTCTCGGCGGATTTTCCTGGCTAACGAACCTATCCAAGCCACTTGCGAAAGGAAGGTACTTACCAAGTTTTATCAAACTCGGTTCATTGTTTTTTAAGTTATAGGTGTGACACCCACACACACACACACACACACATATATATATATATATATATATATATATATATATATATATATATATATATATATATATATATATATATATATATATATATATATATATATATAAACATATAAAGTCTGGAACTGACCTCGCATTTGGGTTCCGGGGGTCCTAAATAGCCGTCATTTGAAGAAATTTTTTCAAAATTCAAAAGTCGGGATCTCCTCATTAGTGAATTTTTTTTAAGAAAATTCACTAATAGAGTTGTAGATATAAGATATTTAGGATTAATCATCCACTAATGACGCTAACTTGGTTAGTGAAACGATGGTTGGAATTATTCATCATCTGATGATGCTAACTTGGTTAGTGAAACGATCGTCAGGTTTTAGTGAATTTTCTTTAAAAAAAGTTCACCAATGAGGAGATCCTGACTTTTGAATTTTAAAACAATTTCTTCAAATGAGCGCTAATTCACCGCTAATCACACCGATAACTCAAAAAATGATAGGCCGATTTTGATAAAATTTGGTGAATACCTTCCGTTTGCAAGTGGCTTGAATAAGTTTGTTAGCCAGGAAAATCGGCCGCGGTTTCCCGGAAAATTTTGTGTTTTCTTTAGAAAAAAATTCATAGCTCCGGAAATAACAAAGTAAGGGCAACAAAATTTGGTGCATCGTTTTATATCGTAAATTTCCCACCAAAATTTAGGGCTGTAGGTCAAAAAACAAAAAAGTTACGGGCATTTAAAGAAAAATAAATTGGGGTTTTCCTCAAAACGTCAAAGTACAATTTAAAACGTCAAAATTGGCAACATTTAGGCAAAGAGCTTGAATCTAATACGGGCTATCGAAAGAAAATGTCTCAAGAAGAATGTTTTACAAATCCTGAAGGCTTAGCTTCAACCGCCATTGTCCTTCATTTTACTAAAATGTTTCCAGAAAATTCATTTCAAATAGACCCTTTCTCTGATGCTCTTAGCTATAGAGTTTATCGTTTAATGGTATATAACTTTTGTCGAATTTTCGTAAAAAATCAATAAAGCTCAATATATCCGTTATTATACAAGATATGAAAAAAAATGTATACATTAATTATTATAGGGTGTCTTGAGCTACATCTTAAAAAATTATTTCTACAATCGGTGGCCCATAAGTCGTTGGTGATACAAATATTTTTTTTAGTCGAACACGCCTTATGTTATTGCATTTTTGCATTTTCCATAGAAATATAATGCATGTTTGTAAGTAAAGAAATTCTGGACGCAGCAAGTGCGTTATGGTAGCGAATTTTGATTAAAGGCTTCATATTTGAAAAGCTCAATTTGCTATTAACCTATAAGGTTGACCAAGAAACGGATTTTTTCGGTTACACTTCAA